>ML780536.1:1078614-1153417 GCA_009831015.1 Picea engelmannii | reverse complement strand
AATCAATTGTTCTTGTGCTTAAACAATAATGCTCATTTTAAACTCATTACAAAACACTCAATTATGATAACAATAATTTAGGGAAGTAAGGAATAGAGTATTCAACATCAATCACACACATGAAGTATACAGAGACACATATTCCTGAGGAAACCCATAAAGGGAGAAAACCTCTTCTTCTTAATATGATAAGTAGTCTTTATTTTCTGTACATTATCATTCTTATGAGCACCAACTCTTTGTGAGGCTACCACCTCTGTTTTACAAGATGCAACTTGCTGAGAGCACAAACTCTCTGGTTTCTCTAGCACCCACTAGAAGGAATCACCAACTCCCCGAGTGTTCCAACACCAACTGGATGGAAGCACCAACTTACAGTCACAAAGGCACCAACCTGTACAAGATGAAACTTACTAAGAGCACCAAATCTTTGGTTTCTCTAGCACCCTCTAGAAGGAAGCACCAACTTTCTGAGTGTTCCAGCACCAACTGGATGGAAGCATCAACTTCCAGTCACACAGGAACCAACCTCTATAACAAAGAAAAATGGTTCTCCCTTGCACCACCCTACCACCCTGGTTTTTCTAGTTGCAACCAGATGGAAGCCATGACTCCCTGTGTTCAAGAACCCAATTGAAACTTTGAGGACAATAGTCCTCCCTAGCACCACCCTACCACCCTGAAATATAAATATTTTCTTTCTGAAATTTATTACAGTGATACAGTATTTATCAATGGCTTACCAGTCTCATCATTGTTTTTCTACACTTCTATGCTCTGCTTGCATCAGTGTCTTCCTTCTTGCATCTTCTTTTTCTTTCTGTTCTTTTGCGTTTTATGCTCTGTGTGCCATTTCCATTCTATGTGTTATGCCTCCCCTCTGCACTTTCGCACATACGCTCGACTTCTTTCTACGTGCATGAAAAACTATCCAAAATCCCCCCTCGCTTCCCTATTCTGCATCTTTTTGTCACGCCAAGACCTCTGCCAAAGCATACAACCATCTCTTCTCACCATTTCTACTCGGTCAATATTATGTTCTTCATCTCTGCATTTTTTCTCTTTGTTCATGTTGTGTTCTTCATTACATACAATTCAAATTGTTTTACAAAGAAACAAAAACCTTCCTCTGTCACATAATATTTCTTTTATTCATTCCCTCATCATCCGTTACACTCCAAATCTCCAACGCTTAAGTTCAGAATCTCAAAAATGATTAGGAATCATGATTTCAACGCTCAGGAACAATGATTCAACCACTCAGGAACAATGATTCAGTTAGGGTAACTGAATCGTAACTGATCAAGAAATCATGAGATGAAACAACAACCCTTCGATTAGATTTAGTTTGATCAGCATCGTTGGATTATACACGTAGATGTTATTTGATTTTTCAATGTGTAACCTCTGATGTGGAGCCTAGCAGCAGAAGCACCTTCCTCAATCTTTCGTTGATGTGACCTTAGTTGATGCTCTCATGTGACCATGTGATTGCGGGCGCGACCAAAGATGGTTTGAGGGAAATCTTCTTTTCGCCCCGTAATTAACTACAGATCTCTACGTATGCTTTCCCCAAAACCATAGTTTTGATTGTATCCCAACTTCAACATTTTAAAGTTTGCGCACCTTCAATCCACGCAATATGACGGACCACCAATGTCACGATATTGACGATGCTCTTGAACTGATGGATCGGATCTAACCTTCTTAAATCAATGGTTTTGATTTATTTCGTGATCTAGGCTTCCAGAGTTTCAACTCTCAAATGCTGCTTTCCTCCGTATGTCATTCTTTTAGAGTCGATGATCTGCGGATACCTGTCCTTCTCCATTGATGAATCAACCTCTACTTCATGAATTTGACCTTTCAACCAGATCAACGGTTCTACGGCCCCTTACTCAATTCAACGGTCTAGATATCATTCACTACTCCGGGCTTCAGTGATTTCAATTCTCAACCTTCACACTCTCCCAGAATGATTTTAGCCAGAGTCCACAGATTCTTTCCACATGTCCTCCTCAAATCAACGGTCCTCGTTCACTTCAGGACTTCGGCCTTCAAGATTTCGTTACTTTGTCCCTTATGACTACGGCTCATCGGCCCTTTGGTACTTCGTACCTTCACAACTTTTGTCCTTCAGCACTTCGTCTCTTCGACCCTTCACGACTTCGACTCTTCAACCCTTCACGACTTCGATCCTTCGACACTTCGACTCATCGTGACTTCGGTCGTTCACAACTTTGGCCTTCAGAACTTCAGATATTTTTTCATTTGTTGGTGGTGAAACTCTCAGAGTGACGTAACATTACACACTTCACTTGTTTATCTGACATGGGCCGAGTGGTTTCCACATGTCAATCGATGATGTGGTTTGCCACATGTCCTTGCTAATGTGGTTTTCTACATGTCCTTGCTGACATGGTCTACCACATGTCCTTGCTGACGTGGTCTTCCACATGTCCTTGAATCAGATAGTTGAGGCTTACTTCGGGTCTTTACCCAGAGTCCATAGTTTAACGCCATGTCTCTTTTGGATCAGATGGCCCAAATCCACTTCGGATGATCTGACGCTTGAGATTTACTCCGGACGATCTGATGACTGATATCTATTTCGAATGATCGAATGATCATGATTTACTTCAGCTCTTCAGCTCTCTGGGATTTGGGAATTTCAATTCTCAACTGGAAATTCTTGAAGTGAGATTTTTTCGGAGCTCACGATCCATCACCACGTATCCCTCTGGATCTGACGGTTGAAATTTACTTCGGCTCTTTGGCTCTCTGGGCTTCAGGGATTTCAAATCTCAAAATGAAAAATCTTGAAGTGAGATTTTTCTGGAGCATAACCTCCTCATATATTTAGACCCAAAACGAATGATGTTCATTTGATCAAGATCTTAGATCAACAACTCGATCTGTCTGCGATGCATCTTTTCTTTGGATTAAATCCAACAGCTCTCCATCTTTTCTTATCCTATCCTTCCATTTATTTCTATCCGATGGTTGACGGAAATTTGGGTGATCGATATCTCAGATCTCAGCCCTTTCTTATCTTGTCCTTTCACTTAAATCAATCCGACAGTTGACGAAAATTCGGATAATCAAATTCCCAACTGTTTTTCCCCGCTTATCCTATCCTTCCACTTAAATTGATCCGACGGTCGTGAAGACTCTCGAATCAGATCCACGATCAAGGATTTGATCCTGATCATGTTTTTGTATTGTGCTTTCCCTTCTGAGCTTTGATATATGCATACTATTCACTTCTCCTCCCGACCGTTCTTGCCATCAATGACAAGCACACACTTCCTGTAAAAAATGCCAACAAAAATCCCACCAAATAGGAGTGTGTCCCTTCAACTTGATATTTGTGAATCTCCTCTAATGTTCAATTATTTCAAATTCAGTATATATTTCCATTTCATTGAATCAATCTATCAATTCTTATACCTTCAAACCTCCATAGTAGGAAACTTCAATCTTTGTCACCAACTTATTATTGATAAGCCTAACAAGCTACCCTATGAAATAATCATCTTTGATGTCATCATGTTCCTCTTCATCGGGTTTTAAGCCACTCTTTGTGGCATCTCTAACTTGTTGTTTTCTCTCCAACTCCTTTACTATTCTTCCTAACACTTGTAGTTCTCTAATCATTGTTATTCTTTTGCCTCTTCTCACCATTTCTTCTCTCATGGTTTTTGTCATCTTCTTTGAGTCTTCCATTCTCTTAGTTCACTCTCCCAAATCTTCAACCTTGCTCTAATACTCAATGACACAATCAAGGGTGTGGAGTACCAAATTCACCTTCTGAAGTGTGCAGTGACTATTGTGTGCTTCCTTCATCATGCATTATATTACACAAGTACCAAGACAATTTTAAATGGTGTACAAATATTTAAAAGGGGTCGTATATATCAAATACTCCAGTTGCCAAAATTAATTATTTGAACCCAAAAAGTCACTTCATAGTTTTAAAGTAATTGAAAATGGATATTAACCAATAAGTTGATTTTAAGAAGTGTGTTTCTAAAGATATAACTTTACAATGTTAGGTCGTTTAAGAAAAGAACATTGGATGTGAATGCAAAAAAACACTCCCTCTAGTATTTTCATTCACACCAATAATATTTCTACAAAAGAATATAAGACATCTAACAATGTTTAAAAGTTGAAGATATTTCCCAAAACCATCATCTATCTTCAAAATGCTCTGACTGCATGAAAAACATCTAAAATGTAGATTATGAGAGTAAGATCCAAACTCTATTTTCTCAATTTCTTAATGATAGAAATTTCATGTTTATATAATTATGTACTGGAATACCACACTATGTCATTTGTATTCAATTTGCAAGTTGGTTTTACACCATTAGTTGATACGATAACATGTACATAAGATGTAAACCTTCTTCATAATTGATATAATTAATTGGAATAGTTCAAACATTAACCATGCATCATTTTTATCATCCATAGATTTTCATATTCCCATTTACATGATAGATATCCCATATGAAGTTGATCTCTCCTAAAACATAGCCTAGAATGAAGAAGCAAGAAATTCAAAAGGTAAAAAATTCAAAAGTTCATAGATGCTTAAATGCAGTGTAGACACTTATTACCATACAACAAGATAAATATAATATTTTAGATACTTCAAAATTTGATGTTCTTAAAACTAGATCCTCTTTAAAACTCCATTATCAGTTATATGAATGTTTCATGTTCCATGATAAATTATGGTCACTTCCATGGACAAAAGCACAATGACATACCAATGAAGAATTCTTCACAACTAGAAATAAAGTACTCAAGTACATGGAAAACTCAACGTTGAATCTCTCTAATATAGCTCCTAGGAACTTATCCATTCAAATCTTTCAAAGCTAAGGTGTCTTCTAAGTTAATTGAAGATGGGTTTAGTTTACAAACATAAACCTGACTGGGTGTATAATCTACCATGAACTCTTAAACACTTGTCTACATGAAATGCATAACCACTAAACAACTCTATTATTGACAAGGATAAATAAATTATAATATGGAGGTTTGTTTGAAAAATAATTGAAGTGACTATACAAGGAATCCCAACAACTTGATATCTATAGTTCATGTTTTGTGACATTCAACTCCATTTAGAGTTGGAGCCTTTGTAATGTTGTCTACAAAAGGGATGTATAAAAGAATTAAATTAAACCATAGTTACATTTATGAGTACGATTTGCAGGTACTCAAAGTTATATTAAATATGACATTTGGTTGAGTCTTCAACCTCGTTTTCATCATATCGATGTTGACAAAGTTTCAAGTTGTCAATGCTCATCATACAAGTATTAGATAATACTTGCATACTTGAAAGATTTGGCAAGTTTGTGCAGCTTTGTAATTGACCCATACTCATCGCCAATTTTAAGTTGATGAAGTAATCTTTAGGACACTTTATCATGCTTTTCAAACTTGAAATAGTACATCTATAAGTTTTTGCAAGGTCGTGATAGGAAAACAAGATTTCAAAGCAACTTGTAGATTGTGAAGATTCACTATTTTTTAATAAATATATTTTATTATAACACAAGTTGTATTTTATGCAAGTATGACTCATAATTCATGCAATTGTGGACCATAGTAGTATGTATTGTATTTGTGCCTTGTTGATTTTGTGAGTTATGAACTTCTAAGAATATGGGAACATGTATTTTTGTAAGTTTTAAACCTATGAAGCAAATCAATGTATACATATTATAAGCAAAACATAAATTAATCAATGGCTCACACATATAGTACACATAGAATTGCACTGGAAACCTTTAATCGAGACAGAACCAACCTTCCTTGGTGTCACACCTATAAACTCTTCATTTTATTAATTTCAAGATTTGAAATACAATATATACACAATATTTTAGAAATTTCACCGCTACCAAAACCCTAATCCCTTAATCTAGGATTAATTTAGAAAATCTTTTAAAATAGAAAAAACGCTAAAACAACAAAAACTACCCAAAGAACAATTTGGGGGGAATTGCCTTGAACCCTTTCAGATCCAAGATACTGCTTGGAGACGAATGCCCTATGTAAATAGGTGGGAAATAATGCCCCCCACTATACCCCCCTAGGAATGCTCCTAGTGCACATGCCCACAAAGAGCGACAAGTGATGCAGGAGCATCACCCACATCAAGCGAGAATGGGGGCAAGCGCCACACATTTTGAGAATATGTTAAATTGTTCAAAAACTTTTGAAGAATGGATGTGCCAAACTTAAATGTGATAGTTAAGGAGAGGCGTACTTATGCATTGTATAGGACCTTGAGCGATCCGCTCTTGTCCATAGTAGGTAGAAGGCATTTATGTAAGTAGGTAGAATTGAATATTAGATTAGACAGTTTTAGAAGGAATGGAGGGAAAATGGATATAGACACCCTCATTGTGTATTGTAACATAGTTAGAAGCATTGGAGCATAGAAGAGAAGCAACGAGTTGTGTAAGAACACCCATGTACTGATATTTGGACTAATAGAAAAAGGTTGATTCAAATTCATGGTTTTTTGTTTATTCTCTGTGTATTGATGCTGAATGATATGCCCATGAATGTTTTCTTCCTGGTATACATTTTCTTTTATATGTTGTGTATGTGATTTCATGGTTTGAGTTGAAGTCTGGAAGGAAGAAGGAGTGAGTTTCAATTGTTTCTCTGTCTGAGCAAGATTCCTGCAAGGGGTGCAGTTGAATTGTCTGCAAGGAGTGCGTCGACAAGGAGTTCAGAGGGTTGTCTCTGAAATCTCAGGAGAGGTAGCGGTTGTTTTCATTTCCTCAAAGTGCAGCTAGGCACAAGAGTCATGCAAGGAGTGCGTAGGCCAAGGAGAGTCTCAGGTTTGTGAACCTGAGAAAAATATCGAAGGACTGTTGTAGCAGGGGTGTGCAGAGTCAAAGTCTTCAACATTTGAAAGCGGGTGGAGATTTACCGCAAGAAGTGCATGCAAGGGTCTTCTTTAAAGACCTAAAATTGTGAGAAAGCTTAGGAGGAGTAAGGCCTTTGAAAACATTGAGGAACATCGAAGGTTCGTAGCATAAGTGGATAAGTCCAGGAAGGAGTTCTTGGTTTTCCTTCGTAGAAATCATCAAAGGAAAGAGATCGATGGTCAGAAATTTGTGGATAGAATTAGCAAAATCCTGCTTGCCATCAGATCTGCCAGAGAAGCAAGGAGGTTACGGCTGCGTCCGAAGTTCAAGCTTAGGATATTGTGGATCGTAGGATCTTCACAGAAATACCCTTCAGCCGCTGGATTGACCTGGAGTTGCACAAGGTTTAAGCTTCATGAACAGGAGGAGGAAAGTTTCGACAAGAGGCGTGGCCATCAAAATTTCAGCATTCGTGAAATTGGGAGTCACGAGGACGAGTGATCGAGAATTTTCATAGAGAAAATCCTAGAATCAATCTGAGCCATCCATCTTAAGGAGACAGGTGGAAATCATCGAGAGCCCATTGGCATTTCGGCGACCGGGGTTGTAAGTTGACAAAGGAATTGTGTCATCGGGGCATCGAAAGTCTCGAAATCCCAAGGTTGAATCAAGACCACCCATATTGAGAGGACACGTGGTGAAGATCTGAGATCTCAGAAAAAATCCTGAAAGGGAAGACTCCATCAGAGTTTCGGGGATCGACATTTCGGAGGTCCTGAGGACAGGATAATCTTGCATTTCCAAATCACGAAGTTTGATTTTTCAACAAGAGGAGAGTTTTCATGTGGGACCCCTGCTGACATCATCTTATTATAGCGAGACATCGAGAATTTCCATGGGGAAAACCCCGAAGGGAGAGGACCATCCATCCTTGAGGATGCGTGGCCGAGATCGAAGTGATCGGGAAATCATCATTCGAGAGATCAAGGAAATCGAAGGCCAAAGCGCTTCGACATTTAAAGTCGTGAAACCCCGAGGGAGATCTGGAGCCGTTGATCTCAGCGACCAATCACCATCGTTGATTGTGGTTACAGTGGAAGGGCGTCCTGGTGACATCATATCATGAAATTGCGAGTCGGAACATCAGGAATTCCGTGGGTAAGATATTTACTACATTTCAACACTCGAAACCCCAAATCCCGACAGGGAGTATGACTGCGGTCATATGAGAGGAGGTCGCATGGAATAAATGCATAGCCCGGAGACTAAGGAAACAAGGGAGTGTGTCGGGGTATTGACGATCAGGAAATCGGGACCCCAAAGGGTGGTGACATCGAGGATTTGAAAACCCCGAAAACCCGATAGTGGATTTCTGTCGTAAACGGAACAGTGACCAGCCTAAAGGTCATAAGGTGCCAGAAAAGACCTATGGGTCGAATTCGAAGGAGATTCCAGTGAGAATCGAAAGAGCCATTCCTGCTCGGGGGAGGAATTTGAATGATCTTTAATATCGGGAGGTCAGGCGCGAGACCTGCTGAGGTAGGTTCCCGGGTGGATGCCACCAAGTTGTATCAGAGCTTAGAAAAGCTTCTTTTCTTTCTGTAGTAGGAAGAAGGAAGATTCACCATGCCGCCGAGAAGAAGAGACAGACAATCACCCAATATGGAGGAGGAAAGGGAGATATCCAGAGGAAGGGGTAGACAGGTGCAAAACCCAGAAGTAGAAAGAGATCCGCATAGCATATGCGCCAGACTTGTGGACGTGGAGATAAGACAAAAATGCACAGCTGATGTAGGAGATATTAGTGAGTCCGAAAATGAAGATGATGTTGGACGTGGAGAAGAAGAAATCACAGCAGAAGATGCAGCAAATGAGCGCTTACTTAAAGTTGTTACAAGACTGGGTGCAAAGGCGAAGATGGACATTCCAGTTTATGAGGGAAATCTGGATGTAGAAGATCTTCTAGCCTGGATTAGAGCTCTAGACACATATTTTGACTATGAAGATGTCGAAGAAGACAAGAAGGTCAAGCATGCCATCACGATATTAAAAGGACATGCAACATTGTGATGGGATGAACTACAAGCGGACAAGCGTTGCCAAGGCAAGTATAAAATTAAGAGCTGGGACAGGATGATTGCAAAGATGAAGGCAAAATTCATCCCCAGGGACTACCAGATTACTCTGTTCAGGAGAATGCAGAACCTGAGATAGAAGCTGATGTCAGTAAAGGAATATACTGAGGAATTTTATAGGTTAAATATCATAGCAGGTCATCGTGAAAGAAATGATGAAAAGGTAGCTAGGTATATGAATGGCCTGAGATATGAGATTCAGGATGAGATGAGTATGTTGACTATCCGAATGATGGAAGATTCTTATCAGATGACACTGAAAGCAGAAGAGAAGCTGAACTGGAAGCAAATTCAAAGAGGCCAAGGCAGAAGTCAACCCAGAGGCAAATCTGTTGTCCAGGACAGAAACTAGAAGCCCAAGGAAAACTCGAAGAAACCTTAGACTCGAACTGAGAGAGGTGGAAGCTCACAGTGAGGGAAATATGTTGAACAGAGAGGACAACATACTGAGCAAAAAGGAGGGTATGCTGATAATAATACGTTTCCTTGTACTAGAGGTAGGGGATGAGGTAGAGGTGGAGTAATTACATGCTTCACATGTGGAAAGAATGGGCACAAGTCTTATGAGTGTCCAGATAAAAATAAAGAGGGTGGAGAGATTCACATCGCCGAAGCACAAGGGAGAAATGTTGAGGCAGAGGATGCTGAAGGTGGAAGATCACTAATGATGCAAAAATTTCTTTTGACACCCGAAAGGGAGGTGGAGAGTTCAGTCCAAAGGAATAGACTTTTTCAGACTGCTTGCAAAACCAAGGACAGAGTGTGCAAGGTCATTGTGGATAGTGGTAGCACAGATAATCTCGTCTCAACCGAGATGGTAGACAAGTTGGAGCTGGAAACGATTGAACATCCGAGTCCATATAAAGTTTCATGGATACAAAAGGGACATCAGGTAAATGTCACTAAACACTGTTTAGTTGAGTTTAAGATAGGCAGATATAATGATAAGATACTCTGTGATGTTATTCCTATGGATGTTTGTCATCTATTGTTGGGTATACCATGGAAATATGACAGAAATGTGATTCATGATGGGGGGATGAAAACATACACCTTAGAGAAGAATGGGAGGACACACATGTTGCTTCCAATTAAGGATCAGGAGGTGAAGCTGGAAGTGAGCAACACAGTACTTCTCATGAGTGGGAAGGAATTTCTTACAGAGGTTAAGAAGAAGGAGGATCCACAATTCATTGTGGTCAGGAAACCGAAAATTGTTCTAACTAGCACAAGAGTGGATGATTTACCAGAGGAGGTTCAGGAACTGCTGGAAGAGTTCGCTGACATTATAGTGGAAACATTACCTCATTCATTGCCACCGATCAGAAGTTTGAGTCACCATATTGATCTCATACTAGGAGCTAGTTTTCCAAATAAAGCCACGTACAGATTGACATCACAAGAAAATGAAGAGGTTAAGAGGCAAGCCCAGGAGTTGTTGGACAAAGGTTTGGTTAGGGAGAGCTTGAGTCTGTGTGTTGTTCCAACAGTACTCAGTCCGAAGAAATATGGAGGATGGAGGATGTGTACTGACTCAAGGGAAATAAATAAGATAACCATCAGGTACATATTTCCATTGTCGAGGATGGATTATCTGATGGATTGCTTGAGTGGAGAAAAGTACTTTTCAAAGGTTGATTTGAAAAGCGGATATCATCAGATTCGCATGAGGGAAGGTGATGAGTGGAAGACAACATTCAAAACAAACGAAGGGTTGTATGAATGGCTTGTTATTCCATTTGTCTTAACAAATGCGCCAAGTACCTTCATGAGATTGATGAACGAAGTCCTGAAGGAGTTCATCGGAAAATTTGTCATTGTGTATTTAGATGACATACTGATCTACAGTAAAACAGTAGCGGAACATCTGAAACACTTGACTATTGTGATGAAGAGATTACAGGAAGAGAAGTTGCTCATAAACATGAAGAATTCCTCATTCATGAAGACAGAGCTCATTTACTTGGGATTTGTTATTTCTGCAGATGAGTTGAGGATGGATCCAGATAAGGTGGAGGTAATAAAAAATTAGCCATCACCAAGGAACGTATTTTTGGTGAGGAGTTTTCATGGGTTGGCTAGTTTCTACCGAAATTTCATTAGGAATTTCAGTGGAATTAGTGCAACAATGATGGATATAGTGAAGAAAAGACATTAATATTTTCACTGGACAGAAGAAGCTGAGAAGAGTTTTAACCTGTTGAAAAGGAAAATTACGGAACAACCAATTCTAGTGTTGCCTAATTTTCAAAGGACATTTCAAGTGAAATGCGATGTAAGCGGGTTTACGATTAGGGCAGTCTTGAGTTAGGAAGACAGGACAATAACATACTTCAGCTAGAAGCTAAATGAAGCAAGGATGAATTATTCCACATATGATAAGGAGTTTTATGCCATCATACAGGTGTTAAAGAAATGGAGGCATTATTTGATTCCCAAAGAGTTTGTTTTGTACAGTGATAACCATGCATTGCAGTTTGTGACTCAACAGGAAAATTTGAATCAGAGACATGTAAAATGGGTTGAATATATGCATAATTTCACATTTGTGATTAAACATATTTCTGGTACTACTAACAAAGTTGTTGACGCTTTGAGCAGGAAGTGTTTGCTCTTGCAGGAATTCAAAGTCAAAACATTGGGTTTTGATGATCTCAGAGACATGTACGCAGATGATCCAGACTTCAAGGAAGCGTATGAAGCAGCTGAGAATCCAGTTCTCAGAAATAGAAGCTAGTGGGCCAAATACATGATCCAGGAAGGATTATTGTTCAAAGGTAATCAGATTTTCATTCCAAAATGCTCCATGAGGGAGAATCTGCTGAAGGAGAAACATAGTGGTGGATTGGCCAGACATTTCGATCATGACAAAACATTCGTGAAGCTGAATGAGTCATATTTTTGGCCGGGAATGCGAGCAGAGGTCAAGATATTCGTGGACCAATGCAGAATTTGCCATCATTCAAAGGGGAGAAAGCAGAATGCAGGGTTTTATCAACCATTTCCCATACCCGAAAGGTCATGGGATGAAATTAGCATGGATTTCATATTGGGGTTGCCAAGAACACAAAGAGGTGTTGATTCTATCTTTGTGGTGGTGGATATATTTTCCAAAATGGCACACTTCATTCCATGTCAGAAAACCAATGGCGCGACTCACATTGCGAACCTGTTTTTCAAAGAGGTCATTCGACTTCACGACTTACCAAGGAGTATAGTTTCAGATAGAGATGGGAACTAACTTGTTATTTAGTTTGTCTTATCATCCTTAGATGGATGGACAGACGAAAGTGGTGAAAAAAATTCTAGGAGATTTGCTGAGAAGCCTGGTAACAGAACACCACAACCAATGGGACAATATATTACCACAGGCAGAGTTTGTGTATAATGACTCAGTGAATAGAAGTACAGGATAGAGTCCATTTCATATTGTTTATGGCATACAGCCGAGGGGAATTTTTTAACTGAGGGATTCATAAAAGAATGAAACTAGGAGCGCTAGTGCAGAAGATTTCGCAAAAGCGATGAAGGAACTTCACGGTCGAGTGAAGGAGCGATTGCAGAATTCAAATCAGGAGTATAAGTGCAGAGCCGATCAGCATAGAAGACAACTTCAGTTTGAGGTTGGTGATTTGGTTTTGGCACATTTGAGGAAGGAAAGGTTCCCGATAGGAACATATAATAAATTGAATATGAAGAAGATCGGGCCATGTAGGGTCTTGAAGAAAATTGGAGAAAATGCTTATGAGATTGAATTACCCGATGGGATCGAAATTTCTCCGATATTCAATGTCTCAAATTTATACCCATACAAAGTCGAGGAAGCATGAACAAATGATGAACAGTCAGAGGTTCAGTGGCGAAACCAGATGCCAATTGCAGACAAGCCACAAATGGAGCGGATATTGGATAAATGAGTGGGTAAGAAGACCAGAAGGAAAGAATACTTTGAATATTTGGTCAAGTGGAAAGGCCATCCAGTTGAAGATGCCAGCTGGGAGAATGAAGCTGAGATTCAGAAGCATAGACAGACCATGCAAGAGCTCATGTATAGGAGCCCATGAAGATTTTCAAGTGAGGGAGTATGATGCAGGAGCATCACCCACATCAAGCAAGCGTGGGGGCAAGCGCCAAACATTTTGAGCATATGTTAAATTGTTTAAAAAATTTTGAAGAATGGATGAGCCAAACTTAAATGTGATAGTTAAGGAGAGGCATACTTATGCATTGTATAGGACCTTGAGCGATCCGCTCTCGTCCATAGTAGGTAGAAGGCATTTATGTAAGTAGGTAGAATTGAATATTAGATTAGATAGTTTTAGAAGGAATGGAGGGAAAACGGATATAGACACCTTCATTGTGTATTGTAACATAGTTAGAATTTTCGGGGATCGACGTTTTGGAGGTCCTGAGGATAGGATAATCTTGCATTTCCAAATTGCAAAGTCTGATTTTCCGACAAGAGGAGAGTTTCGTGTGGGACCCCTGCTGACGTCATCTTATTATAGCGAGAAATCGAGAATTTCCATGGGGAAAACCTCGAAAGGCGAGGACCGTCCATCCTTGAGGACGTGTGGCCGAGATCGAAGTGATCGGGAAATTAGCATTTGAGAGATCGGGGAAATCGAAGGCCAAAGCGCTTCAACATTTGAAGTCGCGAAACCCCGAGGGAGATCTGGAGATGTTGATCTCAGCAACCGATCACCGTCGTTGATTATGGTTATGGTGGAAGGGCGTCTTGGTGACATCATATCACGAAATCGCGAGTCGAAACATCAAGAATTCTGTGGGTAAGAGATTTACTACATTTCAACACTCGAAACCCCGAATCCTGATAGGGAGTATGACTTCAGTCATATGAGAGGAGGTCGCATGGACTAAATGCATAGCCCAAAGACTAAGGCAACAAGGGAGTGCATCAGGGTATCGGTGATCGGGAAATCAGGACCCCAAAGGGTGGTGACATCGGGGATTTGAAAACCTCGAAAAAATGATTGTGGATTTCTGTCGTAAACGGACCAGTGACCGGCCTAAAGGTTGTAAGGTGCTGGAAAAAACCTGTGGGTCAAATTCAAAGGAGATTCTAGTGGGAATCGAAAGAGCCATTCTGGCTCAGGGGAGGAATTTGAACAATCCTTAAGACCGGGAGGTCAGGCATGGGACCTGCTGAGGTAGGTGCCCGGGTGGAGGCCACCAACAAGTGATTTGATCATCAGACGCAGTCATCAAATCTGATGCGCCTCCACACACACATGCAAATAATATAACACCTACCCAACATTATCCTACTTATTGTTTTCTTTGCATAGATGGGATCACATGATTACATAGTCAACAATCCAAGGCAGTAATGCTCATTGTTTCTCTACACTAGGTGAACTTCTCAGAGCTCACTAACTTTGTCAATGAATCTGCAACATTCTTCAAAGTGTCTACCTTCTCCAGCAACACCTTCTTGTCTTCAACCATGTCTCTCGCGAAGTGATACTGAACATCAATATGATTTATATTTGAATGACAAGTTGTGTTCTTTTCTATGAATATTACACTCTCACTATCACGATCTAACCTTAATTCTTTTTGTACCAACCCAATACTTGAACACAATCTCTGTAACCATATTTCTTCCTTGCATGCATGAATGGTTTCCACGTATTCATCTTTTGTAGTTGATAGTGCCAAAAAAACCTGTATTTTGCTCATCCAACCGATTGCTCCTCCAAATAGGTTAAACACATACCCACTTGTATATCTTCTGCGATCCATATCTCCGACCCATTCTGCATCAACAAACCCATGTATGTTCAACACTCTATCCAATCCTAGTCTTCCTTGGTAGCACAATCCATAGCTAGAAGTACCATGGAAATACCTAAAAATCCTCTTTATTGTTGTCCAATGCTCCTTCCCTGGTTTTGACATATATCTGCTAAAACATCCCCCTGCATGTGAAATGTATGGTCTAGTAAATACCATTGCATACATCAAACTACCAACCACACTAGAATATGGAACATGGGACATGTCCTCTTCCTCTTCCTGTTTCTTGGGACACTGATATGCAGATAAATTTACACCTACATGAATAGGACCCTTAACTCATTTAATTTCCTGCATATTAAACCTTTGCAATATTGTCTAATCATATTTTCTCTAATTCAACCAGAGTTTCATGTTTGCACTATCTCTTTTAATCTCCATTCCTAGAATGAAGTTAGCAACATCGAAATCCTTCATGTCAAATTTGGAGGATAGCTTCGATTTCACCTCCTTGATAACATCCATGTTATTTCCTACCAACAACATGTCATTGACATACAACACTTGGAATATATGCAATGATCATGTATGCTTCTCACAAATCCCAGTCCAAGGATATATGTGTCAAACTTTTGGTACCACATCCTAGGTGATTGCTTTAGACCATATAGTGACTACTTTAGCTTCCAGAATATCCTCTTTCTTTCCCTTCACTACAAATCCTTCTGGTTGCTTCATGTAGATTTCTTCTTCCATATCCCCATGTAGGAATGTTGTATTCACATCCATATGTTCTATTTCAAAATCAAAAGCAACAACAACAGATAAGAATTTAACTTGGCAACAAGAGAAAAAATTTCACCAAAGTCAATTCCCTCTACCTGGGTAGAAATTCCTATTTGGGAACATATTAAAACTCTCTAAAAATAACATCTCGACTATAAACAATATTCTTAGTTTTTGGATTCCAAATCTTATAACCTTTCATACCATCTTTATAACCAATAAAGATACATTTTTTTGCTTTATTATCCATCTTACTCCTATTTTCCTTTGGAACATGTACATAAGCATCACAACCAAACACTCTAAGATGTTCAAGAGTGGGTATTTTGCTTATGGGAGTTATTCTTCTTTTCAGACTCACCCTTTTTGTGGTGATGAGGTGTAATGTTCCCCACCTCTTAATGAATAGGGTTGGAGAGACTTAGCGGTATATCTTTATGTTATAGCAATATTTACCTCACCCTATGAAATCTTGCACATAATGACTTTTTCCATTTTCCCATGCAGACTTATCATCCCTGTTTGTAATATCCAGAGCTAAAAATAAATATTTGTCCACATGTGTGCACCTTGCACACTATACAACATGCGTATGCACAAGCTGGTCCACTACAACCCATGTACATCAAGATTTATGCCAAAAAATAAAAATTAATGTCAGGTTTCCATGTCACGATAAGAGATCTATGATCCTTGGCCTTCCATATAACATAAAAATTTTGACTCAGCCCTTTAGTTCCATTTTGAAGGCTATAAATGGGCCAATTCCAAGCTATGGAAAGTATAGAAAGAATTCAACTTTGAGAGCAAAGTTACTCTGGAGAAATTATTTACTTCATATTGAGTATGCATCCTTTTGTCCTTTAAGTCTGAACACAATGTTAAACCCCCAATCTCTTCCCTTATTGATTGAGAACCTCATTGATTCTCTATTATGAGCTTGCCTTTGGTGGAGGATTGAAGTGGTGGAGGCCCAACTGGAAGGAACTTAGTTTCTCAGTTCCAAACCGTGCCGACACAGAAGTTTGTAACATTTTCACTTATGTTGATCACATATTAATAGAAATACTCTTTTCCTATCCAATTGATATCTTGCAAATACACTGAATCATTATTCCATGGGCGTATTTGTCATGTTTATTAATGAATTATGCTATTGATTGTGCTAACATTATATAATATCACCATATGTTTTCTTTGCTTTGTTGTTGAGGACTAGTTGCAGGTATATTTCTTTGGGTCAAGCGCTCAACGACGGACTTCATCAAATGTCTAGACGAGGTAGGCCTTTTATCTTGTCTTGCTAACATATTTGTTTTCATAGCATACTTGAGAAGAGCGTTGATTTCTACAGTCATTTCCGTCTGTTGTGGTTTACCCTAGCCATAGAGATATTTTCCTTGTAACATAATTGGCGACCGTACTAGGGATGAATATTCTTTCTTAGGGTTTGGAGTACTTTTCTTTTTAGATTGTTCTCGTTTATTTTGTGTTTCTTGTCGCATCATTTCTTGACAGCTCATGTTCACTCTGGGTCTGACTTTTCAACCTTATCCCTTTCTTGGCCTTGTTTTTTGAAACATATACACATTGTTTTCCCTGATAGTCACGTACATACGCAGGCTGTCCCATTGTAAGTTGCATATATACACTAGGTTTTCCCCAAAAGTTGTTTACATCAGTTCTTCTTTCTTGTTTTCTTGGTCTGGTGATTGTTGGGTGGGATTTGATGTTTGTTGAGCCTCCTTAGGTCTCTATAGTGCCTGTTAGGTTCTTGCGGGATGATAGGAAACCTATCTTTGGTTTAATTTCTGGGTGGAGTCTTTCTCATCATATTTTCATTTTTTATTGTCCTTGTACATTGGCCTGGTTTCTTTGTTGCTTGGTATCCTGCTTGAGTTATCTTTTTCTATACAGAATAGGGCTATATATCAAGTTACTTTTCAGTCCATGCATTTTCATTTTCATTATATTGAAAATACAAAACAATAGGCATTTTTCATTGCTTGGCATTTTTGTCTTTGGATTCCTTGTCATTATCTTAGTGCATATACTGAAAGATTGCATTTTTACTTCAGAATTACAGAGTTGAATTTGAAAATTGCATTGGTTTTTAGAAGCATATCATTCATTAAAAGTTAAAGTTAGGACTTTGCATTATTTTCATATTTACCTTTCTTGCAGAGTCATAACATCATGAGTTTCACTACCATACCTTTTTAACTAATCATGGCCACTAAAATTAACGCTATAATTTAAAATTAATTAGTCAAAATTTTATTTTCTAGGGTGTACAAACTAGCTTAGAATTTAGTGCCTTGGAATAGGATTTTGTGAGTAAACTTCTCCAAGGAAATCAAATCAACATATGTGTCTGAGACAAGGAGTGGAGAAATCCATTGTATAATTGGTAAGATTAGGAGGCTCTGCTCACACCGGAGTTAATCACGAGGTCACACGAAGTTGGTTGAAGGGATATCCCCCTGATACCTTCTCAGCATCAAAGATATTTCTGGGGATCGATTCGTATCTGGGGATCTTGCTAGTACCTTTACCTCTGTGAGAGGTGGTGTTTTCAAGGTTTTGGGCTTTGCTACCTTGACCATACGGTGGACCTGACTTATGACTACTCACATGTGCATCAATTATACAATGGTTTATTAGTTGCTTGACTTAGGTGTCTCATAGTTTACTTACAGGGGTTATTCTACAGGTACCCTAGGTCAAATAAGTGTCGAACAACACACATCCTTTATGGAGGATTACCTCTCCGAGGGATCTAACCAACTTGTTGTTAAGCCCACGAGGGCCCTTATAACTTATTATGTTACCTTCGATCTTTAGCAGGGAGTTCTAGGCCCCTCTTGGGAGAGACATACCTTCTTTAGGGAGGGAGGCCACTCAACCACTTTACCCCATTTGTATGCATATTGGTCGTTTGAATTTGGGTGTGCTCTTTGATTACTAGTTGGCCTTAGGATATATTTTTTATATTTAGAGTCTTAATTCATCGTGGATTTGGACCAATGTCCCCGTCGGTCCTGTCGCTTGTTACAATTACCACCAGATTTCAAGTCTTTTCCTTCTAAAAGGCATAGTGTTATTAAGCATGGTACACACACATCCATTGTTCAGACTTGTGATTCTACAAGGATGAGTACTGAACCTAGTCTTCAGATCATTGGGATCCCTTCGACTCCCATACCTACTATAGTTAATGGCACCCCTTCAACTCCCATACCTACTATAGTTAATGGAACCCCTTCGACTCCTGCAACCTCAATGGTTGTAGTGCTAGAGGAACATATCATTACTATGGATCAACCTATAGTGTATGCTTATTCTACTGCCTCGAACCCTTTTGGGTCTCTTGGTCACTCACCGAGATATAATGTTCAGTCCATCCCTATGGATTCTAGTCCCCTTTCCTATGGTATGCCCAACTTCACTTTGCATTTTTCGAATGCCATCCCAACTGTTGGCCCTAAAGCTAGCATTAGGATTGGGGGAAATACACCTCCCTACACTCCATTTTTGTTTGGTGGTTCTCAAATCCCTTAAATGACTCCTAATATGGGAGGCATTCCTGATTTTAACCCTAGGTCCAATTCTCTTACTTTTGGGTGGAACAACCAACCTGGCAGACAAGATTCTACTCAAGTTCCATCCTACATCCCTACCTCCTCGGTGTCTATTCTGACCAATACATTGGTCATGAATAATCCACCTCTATCATCCGAATTCTCACTCAGAGGAGGTCAGTTTCACAATTTAGGCAACCCCCAACCCAGATCTAATCCGACTGGGGGGAATTTTTATAACCCTCAACAGAACATTCCTACTGGAATGATGCCCAATCAACCTTTTATGGGTCATCCCAGAGGAGGCTCTTATAATCCCGGACAGAACCATGGTTCTTACCAGAACCCTAGATGGGTTGCAGTTCCTCAAGCACAATATTTCTCGGGAGCTTGGGGCCAGATGCCGCAACCTTGTCTCCCTTTTATGGCCACGCTTAATCTGCCAGACTTATCTAAGTTAATGAATTAATTGATGATTCATTATCCTACATGGCCCCCCATCCCCACCAAGCTTCCTTTGGACATTCTAAATTTCAAAGGTAAGAATGGAGAGGATCTTGGTGATCACGTCACTACCTTTCACCTTTGGTGCTCATCAAATTCCCTTAATGATGATTCTATTCGATTAAGATTATTTCAATGCACCCTTATTGGAGTTGCTATGAAATGATATATTGAGATATCTAGGGGGGAATATGGGACCTTTATTCAGCTGGTGATGGTCTTCCTTAACCACTTCCAAATTCCCATTCGTTACTATGCTGGCCTAGAACTTCTGTCGACTTTACGCTAGGACACCGCCACTCATATCTTAGATCATATCCAGAAGTGGCGTAGATGGATGAGGTTTATGAAGAATTCTATACCCTTGACCTTCCTTTTAGAATGGTTTCTTAAGTATTTTCACCCTCCTATATCAAAGGATGTTTCTACCACTGGGGTCACCACTGAGGAAGAAGCGATCTTTAAATATTAGCAGTTAGATTTCATATATGCTCATTCTGGGATGTTATACCACATTCTTCTAGACGCACCGTGGTCAACTTATGACCCAAGACAAAAGACTAGACCTCAGGCCAATGGATTCGTGGGTACTGCCAATGTAAAGTCTGTAGAATCGGTGAAAATCCATATGAAAGAGTTGTCGTTAAACCAATCTGTAGGAGGGCCAACTTTGTCTGTGTCTTCCAAACCCACTCAATCAGCGGATGTACATTATGTGTAATCGTCGACCAAACCAAATGGTAACCAACAACTAGGAGGGACTAAGGAGAAAGGACGTAATAATCGTAAGGGTGGGAAAAATGGTAATAAACCCAAGGAAAATGGTAATAATGAAAAGACCAATAGTAATGCTAGAGAGGGAAAACGAGAAAAATGTAAGGTGAAGTTTCCCTGTAAGCTTTGCACAGATGATCACCTTACCCATTTAAGCCCCAAACTTGTGGAAGATGCGAGGATATTATCTCTACCACCTGTTGTGCTAACGAATCCATTCCCACATAACCAACACATGGCCTCGAGCTCCTCTAATGTCGGAAATGCGGCTGGTGGGAGTCAAAACCCATCATTGCAAGGCGATGACCATTTGTATATCAATATGGTTGATGTGAAAGTTCATGTAGCCACTCGATATTGATATTATAGCTCTTCACAAGCTATTCCTGGTCTAGAATCTCCTCCTCCTCCTCTAGAGATGTATTTACAAATTGAAAAACCAGAGCCACTGCCTCGTATTCCGAAAGGAGTACTCAAGCGCTCTACCCATAATCCAAATGCTAGATCCACCCAGAACTACTCTATTGTTGAGGACTTGGGTCAAACCCCTTATGTAATGTTAGCTTTGGAGGTACTCCAGATGTGTCCTTCACAGAATAATTCCTTACTATCTACTTTAGGAGCTCTAGAACCCAGTGGCTCAAAATTTATCAAGTTTGACATCACACATGTGAAGCCTTTCTTGCCTTACCATGTGGCTTTCCAAATCCATGTGGAGTACTCAAAGTATACCATCAAATGTGTGGTTGTTGATGAAGGCGTTGCCACTTGTGTGATGTCCCTGATCTATTGGAAAGCTCTTGGTTCTCTTAATATTTCCAAGTCATTGAACATGTTGACTTCTTTTGACGATCATTCCTTCCACCCTCATGGTATTCTTCCTGCCTTTCTGGTCCAGTTAGGTGGGAAGACAGTAGAGGTGGAGGTTGAGGTAGTTGATGCACCTCTTGATTATAACTTGTTACTAGGATGCAATTGGACCTATAATATGGTCATCGTCATATCATCCGTCTTTTGTACTCTTTGTTTTCCTCATGAAGGGAAGATCATGATGATAGACCAATTATCCTTTATGTACTCTATTCCTAATGCATCTATTGGACCGTCGATCCCTATGATCGACAATTCTCAGCCGAAAACTGAGAATATGGGTGTCAGAATGTATTCTTCCCTCATAGATACTTTAGAATTCATGGCACCGAATCACCATGTTTACGCTAAGTTCAGTAGGCCTGTCTCGACAGGGAGGTCCATTCCTTTCCGCACTTCCTATTTTAGTGATCCTTGGACTCTACCCTCCTCGACTGCATCTTGTGAGGTTCAGCCACATACTAGAATTGTATCACCAACCTCTGTTAGTCATGTTGGAGATGGGTCGAAAACCTCTGGTAGTCATGTTAAAGACCAACAACCAACTGTTTCTAGTCATGTTGGGGGCACAAATCTAGTCATTGCTAGTCACATTGCACATACATCACCAACCTCTGCTAGTCATGTTGGGGATTCATCACCAACCTCTACTAGTCATGTTGGAGATTTTCTACCAGCCTCTGCAAGTCATGCTAGGGGAATTAATATGATTGAGAGGCCTAGATGTGTAAGACGTAAGCCCAAGTTCCTTTGTAGGCTTTGTAAAGGAGATCACATTACTTGTTTTTTCCCTGCTACTGTTGTGGTACAAGAAGAGTGGTTCTTTCCTGGGGGGCTTTGGGTTTTGAGTCGTCTTTGGCTTCCCAACCTTCTTTGGTTGATATAACATTCATGTTGATGCAATCTTTGGCTAACACCCCTCTTCCTTTAGGGGTTTATGCATCCCTTGACCTTGTTGTCTCACATCCTGTTTAACTAGAGGTCGTGTCAATGCAATCTTCGACCGACACCACTCTTATTTTTGGGGGTGATGCATCTCTTGACCTTATTGTCTAGCATCCTATTCAACCAATGGTTGAAGAAGTGGTCATGTTGATGCAATCTTTTACTAATCCCACTCTTCTCTTGGAGAGTGACAAGCCTAAGAAAGTGACATTGCCGATGCAATCTTCAGTCAATCCCACTCTTCTTTTTGAGATTGATGCATCCTTCGACCATGTCCTTATAATTTCTAGTTATGTGTCTTCTTCACTAGGGAGAATTCCACTCTCTCCGAGTATGCTCCCTCCAAGTCCTAGGGTGTTTT
The DNA here is from genome assembly GCA_009831015.1 of Picea engelmannii. Classification (NCBI taxonomy): domain Eukaryota; kingdom Viridiplantae; phylum Streptophyta; class Pinopsida; order Pinales; family Pinaceae; genus Picea; species Picea engelmannii. The sequence goes on along the minus strand of ML780536.1, from coordinate 1,130,796 downwards.
CCTTTGATTGGAATAATCTTGTAGAGCCTCAACTTCCTTCTTCTACACCCTTCTAGATAAGGGGCATTCTTCAATATATTGTAGATAAGGTAACCTCTACAAGTAGTTTATCCTCCTTGACTTGTAAATATTTGGGTTTTCCCAAGCTTGTGCCAGCTCTTCATAAGTTGTTGACCTTTCATAGAAGTCCCGCATGGGAGCCTTGGCCTCCCCCGTTATATGCTTCTTAGAATAACATCAACGAGTCCGAGTTAATCGCTTTTCCGAATCGTTAAAAAAGAGAAAACGATTGTCGAGTGACATTTGTCTCTTTCACACTCGTTGAATTGGACTTGAAATGTCATGAGTCTTAGTTAAGATCTTTTCCGACTCGTTATCAAAAAGTAAAAATATGTTCGAGTGAAATTGTCTCTTTCACACTCGTAAATTGGATTTGAAAAGATGTTTATTTGGAACAATTTTATCCCTTTTTCACACCAAGTAGACTAAAAGACATAAAAAAAGGACATTTTTTGGTGTTAAATTTTGATTGCATCTCATTCCCTTGCTTGCAGTATTGAGCCCATAGTCGGTTCTCACTTTGCATTATAAATCGTTTGCCTCAGCAGTTTTGCATCCTCAACCAAGAAGAGCCTTGTTTATATCCTTCACAATTTGACACCCTATACCCAGGAGGGAACATTCCCTCGAGTGTCCATCTCCCGCATGCATTTCCTTGCATTGAGCATAGGTACGTTCCACTGCTAGAACTATTTTTGCTTACTTTTGACACTCGTTTCCTCCTATGTATCATAGCATTCATTTGTCTATGAAAAAACAAAAAAGATGGGTGAGAAGGGAGTATTATCTTATATTGGTATCAATTCTGTCACCTTTGAACATAGTGTTATCACCATAACAATTTTCAGATAGGATCCAAGTCTCGAAAATTTAGTGAAAATACACATCGCTATGGAAGTGTGATAGTTCAGAATATAAGGACTTATATGGCAGCATGTGGAAAAATTTAGCAGAGGCATGAAAGGTAGGACTCGATGGACCGTCGATCTTTAAGCAAACTGGATCAACGGTTAAGTCACATATCAGGAAATGAAGTAGTGCGAAAGATAATCATTCAAAGGTGGGTAGGGGAAAACCATCTCGGTTTATTGCGGGACGCATGGTGCCTTTAGAGGTGCATTGAGGAAAAGGGTTGTCTGACCAAAACCACTTTTTTCAACCCTTGATAACAAGGTTATCAAGCAAAGTGCAGACCGTGGATCTTGGAGCATCCCAGATCAACGGTCAAGGCGTGTATCGAAAATTGGAATATCACGAGAATTAATAGACAGAAGGTGGACTGGGAAAAAATGCCATGTTTTAAATCATAAGCATGTGGTGCCCTCAGAGGCACATCAGGGAAAAAGGCGTTTCATCCAAAACCATTTTTCTCCAACCCCCGATGTCAATAGATACCTATAAAAGGAGAAACCCCCGACATTATTCTATGACAATTTGAAGCGTTCAAACATTTGGAAAATTGACACAAAGCTTCCATTAAAATTTCGAAGTTTAGAACTGAACTAGACTAGGTTTTTCACCGCTTATCAGGTATTCTTCACCATGGTTACCAATCCTGTTGTTTTATCCATAAGTGAATCAGATATCTCCTCTAGGGAGGAAGCCCTAATTGACAGAGATTTTGACATTTTCGATTAAAGAAATGTTGGATTACGAAATCCCCTTTGACGTGCAATGCAAAGAACTCATGCAGTTTGGTAAGACAAAGTACAACGTCCCCGGGGTCAACAGGTGATCTTCAACTGTCACCAATCTTGTATATCTAATAGAATCACAGGGCAGAACAAATGACGTGGAAGCAGTTGGATAGTTAGAGATATTGTTCATGATGTTGAAACGTTTTCTTTTTGGCTAATTATTGTAAATCGTTTCGTATACCAAAACTGTTAGTCGAAATTGTTACGAAAGATGAAACGTTTCAGTTTCAACTATTTTTTATCAAATTTATATAAGTACTGAGAAACTCGAATGAATTAATGTTGGCAGAAGTGAAAGAACACCTTTTGGTTGTATCATACTCTATTTTTTAAATTTTATGAATCTAAATTGAATATAAATGCAGAAGATTTTGAAGTCTCTATGAAAAGATTCTAACCGATGATGATATGAGTCTTTCTTCCTTTCATCGTATGTATTTCCTGTGACCTGTCTTTCATTTACATTTTCTTCTGTTTAAATTAGAGAGTTAAAGGCCCAAAATTCATCATTTGATGCTCTTGTCTTAAGCAATTTAAACTGTGTGATTGTTTTCTTAACTTATTCAGAATTCATTTTAGTAATGCTTTGATGCAGTTATTTTTTTTCTTTATCTTCCTACACACCTTTTTATTTCAAGAATAACTCATATTCATCACCTTATTTAGCCTTTGTCCTCTGGAGAGTTCTATCATTCGATGCATTGTTTTCATTCACTTTCAGAATTTTGACTCCATAGCCCATAGTGTTCCCCCCTTCTTTGCCAACAACTTTATTAAAAATCCCCAAAACAAACCAAATCTAGCCACCGATTTCCATAGATATATCAAGTGACACGAGAGATCCCTCCTTGTGTTGAGTAGGCTAGTGCCTCATCTCTAAATCTGGTTGAAACAGTTACCTCTATCGTTTGTCTATTCAACCGAACAAAATTTACAGAGTGCTAACATTTTGGCATCGTTGCTGGGGACGAAATTGAAAAATTTTCCATAGGAAGAATGACATGGTTGAGTTCTAATGTCTGAGAGTAGTAGACACTTAGGAACATATTGGTTGTAGTCCTGCTCTGGCGACTCCACACATCAAAAAATCAGTTTGAAGGTGATTCCACTGGTAGAAGAATCCAGAAATTTGAACTTTCTTTGGCGACTCCACTCTCAATGAAGAATCCAGATTCCAAAACATCATTGGCGACTCCACTGTTCGAAGAGGAGTTCAATATCTGCCTGGTATGCTCCCATGAATTGATCTCATATTCCTGGATTTCCAAATCATATTCCTCACATAAATTGGCAAAAATATTTTCCTAAATTCAAAGATGGGAAAGGAAATGATGCTGCCTTGCACTTGATTAGATTTCACATGCACATATGTAAGCTTGGGGTTGAATTTCATGAGGATTGTTTGATGAAATTTGTTATGGCTACTTTAGAGGGGAGAGCAAGATTATGGTATGAAGTTTTAAAAATAGGAAACTTATACTCTCTTAAATATTTCCATATAACATTCTTTAAGCATTATGGAGAATCTAATCCTTCATCCTCGATGTTTGAAGATTGTTGTGAATTTTGTGAACATTTCATAAAGTACCTTAAAAATGTTTTTGGTGATGAAGAGTGTATGAATGATGAAATCATAGAAGCCCTTTATGAATATTCATCCCAACAACAAATAGTATCACCTCCTTTGGTTGAAGGTGAAGTTGATCAAGAAATTGTTGTTAAAAGTTATTTTCCTTCCCCTAAACTTGATAAATATATTCAACAAGATTTTCAGCAAGACAAAGTGTTTCAAGGTTATCTTTATCCCCCTATTAATGATATGGTTGTTCAAATTCTAAGTGGCCTAGACATGGATGAGGATTTTGAAACTGCATCTATGGAAACTTCCAGCAATGAACAAACAAATGACATAGATTTTCAGGAAAGAACCAAAACAATGTATGCCACTTTTCAATTAGAAATACAGAAAGATAATGAAGAGGCAGTGGTTTTATTTGATTCATTTGAAAATCATGGTTTTGAAAGTATGTCCATGGGAACTCTAGACTGTGAAATAGTGCATGTTGTTATCTTTTTACATTTGCAAGAATATTATGAGCATGATATTATTTCTATTAATTCATTTGAAAGTCAGAATGACATTCCTCAAGCAAATTCCCAGAAGTTTGATGAAACCAAATCATAATAGTTTGATGAACAAGAGGATAGCCTTGATACACATAATATGGCTGTCACATTTGAAAATGTTCAAGAATGTACGAATATTTTTGTTGATATACATGGAAGAGTAAACAAACCTATTTCTACCATTTCATTTGAAAATGTTCTCATAACTGAAGAAAAAGAGCAAGAGAAACAAACACTTATGAAAGAAGCTTGCCTTTCTATTTTTGCTCATCATGAAGAAATGAATTCTCATGGTTTTTGTTAGGGTCCTAACCTGCACATAGGTAGAACAATATATTTGGATGTAATAAAGGTCAATATTAATAAGGCCTTTCAATAAAATAGAATAAGGTGGATGTAAGAAGACCTAATAGAATATTTCGCTTCTAGAAGGATCTTCCTCTAGATGCTTCTTTTTAGTATAAATAGGAGTCAAGGGTATGAGAACCCTAGATTGGATATTATTGTAATAGATTTTTTCTCAACTGGAGGTTGCCCCCTCGAAGAGGCCCGTGAACATTGCTTTCAGATTCAAAGTGTTATTTCTGTTGTTATTCTTATATCATTTCAATGTTATTGTGGTGAATATTTTGGTTATATTGTTGTTATTCTGCCATTACTAGCATTTTATTTCTGTTATGCATACATTTTATATCTGGTATATTACAAGTGGTATCAGAGCACTTTCCTCGGCAGAAAATGTGGGTTAAATTTTTTTTCAGGGTAGAGACGTATTTCGGTGTCTTTAAGCCACAAATATCTATCGTTACACACATAAACTCGTGGTTGAGGGATTCATACACGCAGGAAATACAAGTGGTACTTAAGCGCACATCTGTTGGACACCCTTGTAACCTTTGTTGGTACCCCTTCGAGTGGTAGCACATCAGACGACATCTGTGTACGGATCGGCCTAGATTACCTGAAGCCCTCTTTAGATAAATCTATCAGCCGCCTGACTGTTATAGTGTCACCAAGAATAACACTCGGGAATATACTCTCTAGTACCTGGGTAGTCGGGTAGTACGACTAAGGGTACAGTCTATCCTCATTAGTTATTACCCTGAGATATTGGGTCGAGTACTACTGTTGGACCCCGCACGTATATCAGAGAGCTATAGCACAGGGAAAACCCTTGTCTGTAGAACCCTTGAATACCTAACCCTTGGGGATAGAAACATAAACAAATTAAAACAGACAAGATCTATTGCCACGCAACTGTGTTCGGGTTGCCAAGTAAATACACATTTCTTTCTGGTTAAGCATTTGGGCATTTCCTCTCTACAATATTCTTCAGAACAGATTATAACTCCGTAAAAAAAAAAAAAAAGTCTAGAATTTTTTTCACCCTTATTTCAGACCTATTCCATTGGATTCATCTCTTCGCCCTTATCACATTCATCCATATAATTTTTTGGGCAAAAATATTTTTACCCCGCCTGCTCTTTTTCAGTTCCCCCATCCTCATGGCCCATACTTGTAGCCAAGACTTGGAAGCTCACTTCAACACCTTGCAATCTAGTCTCATTGAGACCCAACAAGTGAAACAACTCAATGCCAATGTTGTCGCCATCAATACAACCATGCAATCCTCAATGGGTGAAATCAAACAAGACCTCACCTCCCAGCTTGAATTAGTCTTTTTGACACTTTGCACCAAACTGCATATCCCTACATATAACCCTTCCTCTTCCTCACCCCCACATACTGAAGGTGACCATTCCTCTCATTCCCATACCTTGCAGAACCATCACTTTCAACGTGACCTACGCATTCCATGGGTGGATGTGACCAAATTTGATGGCTCGGACCCCACTGGTTGGGTAACCCAAATGGAACATTACTTCTCTTTATATAGCATTACAGATGACTTGACCAAACTCCAGTATGGTATTCTCCATCTATATAAAAAAACGTTGGCAATGGTGGCAATGGAGAAAAAATTCTCGTCAAGGGTATATTACTTGGACACAATTTGTGGCAGAGCTTTATGAACACTTTGACAATGACACCAACCATTTGGGAAGTTTGACAAAGCTGAAACAATTAGGAACAGTGGAAGAATTTATAGCTTCCTTTGAGTGCCTGGCTTTTAGAACAGAGGGCATGTCTGATGCCTTTTTCCAAGGGTATTTTATCAGTGGCCTCAAGGATGGAATTCGGACCCATGTCCTCATGGCTCGGCCTGAGAGTTGGGTGGAGGCTACCAAAAGAGCTAAACAATCACAACAGGTTGTATATTCTCAAAACCGCAAACCCTCCTTCATCCCTTTCCCTAAACTAGTAAATCCCACTACTCCCTCTTCTCCACTAAAGATCCAAAAATTGACCTTGGCTAAAATGGATGAATGCCAACTCAAATGCCTTTGTTATAACTGTGATGAAAAATATTTCCTGGGCCACAAGAGTAAAGAACACAATCTTTTTATGTCCATCTCCGAGGAGATTTTATAATAAGATGAAGAAACTCTCTCTATGTTTGAATCACCTGAATCCACTGACATAACCCCTCCCTCAGACCCTCCCGAACTAGAACCAATCATTTCCCTCAATGCTCTCACTAGCTTCTTTTCTCCCCAAACCCTCAAGCTAATCAGTTACATCGATCATCGGAAGGTCATCATTCTAGTTGATAGTAGAAGCACCCATAATTTTATTCATCACCGCATTGCCCAAGAAACTCATTGCTACATCCATGTCGTCAATAATTTCCAAATCATGATTGTCAATGGTGGTTCCATGAAATGTGGAGGGCATTGTGAAAATGTGTATCTCCAAATTGGTGACTACCACCTGAAATCCCATATGTTTACTATCAACATGGGAGGTTGTGACATTGTGCTGGGTGCAGAATGGCTAAGGACTTTGGGTCCCATTCTCATGGATTTTAAATACTTAAACATGCAATTCGACCAATAGGGCCACCAATATAAGTTCCAAGGCATCACCGCTGGTTCACCTGAGATCATTAGTTCCCATCGCATGGAGAAGCTGCTCAAAAAGGGTCATTCTGGTGTTATCGCCCAACTCCATGCCATACAAGCAACAAAGACACCCTCGGTACCGCAAGACCTCCAAGCCATTCTTTCTAAACATCAATTGGTCTTTTCCACTCCCCAAGGTCTCCCTCCTTCCTGTGGTGTTCATGATCATTCCATTCCCCTTGTACCAAGAATCCTTTCTCCCAATATTTGTTCGTATCATCACCCCTTTTCCCCAAAAAATGAAATTGAGAAAATGGTCCAGGAACTCCTTACTACATGTGTTATCCACCCTAGTACGAGCCCCTATTAGTATCCTATGGTCATGGTCCTAAAGAAATAAGGTTCTTGGAGAATGTGTCCTGACTTTCGTGACCTCAACAAACTTACCATCAAAGACAAATTCCCCATTCTTGTCATTGATGACCTCCTGGATGAATTGAGTGGTGCCTAATTCTTCACTAAACTGGATCTTCGTTCGGGCTACCACCAGATACGCATGAAAGAGGCAGATATTCCCAAGACTGCCTTTAGAACTCATGAGGGCCACTATGATTTTTTGATCATGCCCTTTGGCTTGTGTAATTCCCCCTCCACCTTCTAAAGCCCCATGAATCATGTCTTTCATCCTTTTCTTTGCCATTTTTTCTTCTTTATTTGATGATATCCTCATTTATAGAAAAACATGGATAGACCATCTTGCTCATGTGGATTGAGTTCTCCATCTACTCTCTCAGCACCAAATTTTCCTGAAACAGTCTAAATGTTCTTTTGGAACCTCAGAAGTAGAATACTTGGGTCATCTGGTTGGCAAATATGGCGTCAGGGTGGATCCTAAAATGATTGAAGCTATGCAATATTGGCCTCACCCAAAGACTCTTAAGATCTTGCGTGGATTTCTAGGCTTAACAGGGTATTATCGCAAGTTTGTTAAGAATTATGGAAAGATTGCAACACCTCTCACTACTCTCCTAAAAAAAACTCTTTCACTTGGACTCCAGCCACTGCTCAAGATTTTCAAACCTTGAAGATGGCCATGTGAACCACTCTAGTCCTCACCCTTTCCGATTTCACAAAGACCTTTGTGTTGGAATGTGATGCCTCGGGGAAAGGAATTGGTGTTGTCCTTATGCAAGAGGGTCTACCTTTGGCCTTTACCAACAAGCAACTATCTGAAAGAAATCGGGGCAAATCCATCTATGAAAAGGAAATGTTAGCTATTTTGCATGCCGTGGATCCGTGGCATCCTTATCTATTGGGGAAATGGTTCCAAATTAAGACAGACCATCAAAGCCTCAAGCATTTTATGGAACAACACATTTCCTCCCTAGAACAAAAAAAATGGGTGACTAAACTCTTTGGATATGATTATGAGATCATTTATAAGAAAGGAAAAGACAATGTGGTTGCAGATGCACTTTCCCAAAATAATGAAGATGAAGGATCCCTTTTTTCTCTTTCATTCATTGTACCAGATTGGCTCCAAGACGTTCGCCAGGAATGGCTACAAGATCCCAAATGTTTGCAGTTGATCCAACAATTGCAATCCAATGCTCCAGCTTCCCCAGGGTACTCTTGGCTCCATGAGGAACTTCGATACAAAGGCCATTTGTATTTAAGTAAACAATAAAAGTTTAAATCCATGGTACTTTTTGAGCTTCATGCTACACCCACAACAGGGCACTCCAGGTTCACCAAAACCTATGACAGGGTCAAACGTTCCTTTTTCTAGGATGGTATGAAACAGGACATTCGTAATGTTGTAGTTGAATGTGACGTGTGTCAATGCAATAAGGGAGAAATAGTCAAATCGTTGGGCACACTACAACTGCTCCCAATTCCACCTTCTATTTGGAAGGATATCTCTATGGATTTTATTACCGTCTTACCCAAATCGGGAAATAAATCCGTCATCATGGTGGTTTTTTATCGCCTTTCCAAGTATGCTCATTTCTACACCCTTCAACACCCGTTTACAACATCGACGATGGCTCAAATCTTCATGGATCAGATCTTCAAGCTTCAAGGCATGCCACACTCTATTGTTTCTGATCGTGACCCAACTTTCACAAGCAATTTTTGGCAAGAACTGTTCAAGATACAAGGCACATAATTGCATCTCAACACATCTTATCATCCCTAGACTGATGGCCAAATGGAATTTGTCAACAAGTGTTTGGAAACATATTTGAGGTGTTTTTCCTCGGAAAAGAAAAATCGGTGGGCTCAATGGTTATCCCTAGCTGAATGGTGGTACAACTCTTCATACCATACAACTACACTCATGACTACTTTTGAAGCGGTATATGGATAGAAGCCACCTTCAGTTCTCTCATACATACCAGGTTCCTTGAAGGTCCAGGCGATTGACCTAACACTTACAGCTTGAGAGGCTATTCTCCGTACCCTCAAAGAGAATTTGGTCATGGCACAGAATCGCATGAAGCAACAAACAGATCAAGGTCGCTCTGAACGCCAATTTGCAGAAGGGGATCAGGTGTTTCTTCGACTGCAACCTTACAAGAAAACTTCCCTCAAGGCCAAGCATTGTCAGAAGCTAGCACCCAAATTTTATGGTCCTTATACTGTGCTCAAGCGTGTGGGACAAGTTTTCTATCAGTTAGATTTTCCTAGCCATTCGAAGCTACATCCTTTTTTCATGTTTCATGCTTAAAGAAGGTGATTGGAGCTAAGTGCCAAATTCAAACCAACCTTCCAGAGTTAGCTGAAGAAGGATCCATTTGGCTACAACCAGAAGCATTTTTGGACCAGCGTGAGTGTCGCCTATGTCAAAGAACCATCAAGGAAGTGCTAGTCCATTGGAAAGATACAACTCTAGCAGATGCCACTTTGGAACTAGCTACCATTCTGCAGCAATTTCCTCATCTCAAGCCTTGAGGACAAGGTTGTTTTTAAGGGGGCGAACATGTTAGGGTCCTAACCCGCACATAGGTAGAACAATATATTCAGATGTAATTAAGGTCAATATTAATAAGGCCTTTCAATAAAATAGAATAAGGTGGATGTAAGAAGACCTAATAGAAGCTTCCACTTCTAGAATGATCTTCCTCTATATGCTTCTTTTTACTATGAGTCGAGGGTATGAGAACCCTAGCTTGGATATTATTGTAATAGAGCTCTGCTCAAGTGGAGTTTTCCCCCTCGAAGAGGCTCATGAACATTTATTTCATATTCAAAGTGCTATTTATGTTGTTATTCTTATAACATTTCAGTGTTATTGTGGTGAATGTTCTGGTTATATTGTTGTTATTCTGCCATTAATAGCATTTTATTTTTGTTTTGCATACATTTTATATCTGATATATTACAGTTTTCCAGATTCTGTGGCCATCCTATTATAGTCATCAGTGAAGGAAGAATTTGTTTCATTCATAAACTTGAATTTTGAATTCAATTTTTTCTTTTAGTTGCCATCTTTTACATTTGTCTACCAGCTTAAGAAAAATGTGAGCAAAGGCGAATCGGGAAGCCAATTTCTTGATTGGTTGGATTGGCACTTTAGCATCACTTGATTGAGTATTCATTTCATAATTTTTAGGGTAGGTAGGAGTGTGCGAATAATCTTGTTGGTCAAGCATTTTTCAGTTTAGATTTCCAGTATTGTGTACAATCAGATTTTAGTGGTGTATTCAGTGATCAGTATCTAGTTGACAGCAGTGTGTATAGTTTGGTTTTCAATAGACACCAGTTAGAGGTCAGAGCAGGGTACACACACATGTTTTGGGAGAAACCCAATGGATCAGGAATTGGGTCTATGAGTTCTTTGCTACCTCACACAGAGGATATCATCCCCAGTTGGAGCCTATGTTATCACCATAACAATTTTCAAATAGGATCCGAGTCTCGAAAATTTAGTGAAAATCCACATCGCTATGGAAGTGTGATAGTTTGGAATATAAGGACTTATATGGTGGAATGTAGAAAAATTTATTGGATGCACGAAAGTTAGGACTCGACGGATCGTCGATCTTGAAGAAACCTGGATCAACAACTAAGAAACATATCGGGAATGAAGTAGCGCAGAAGATAATCATTTGAAGGCGGGCCAGGGAAAACCATCAAGGTTTATTGCAGGACACATGTCGCCTTTAGAGGTGCATCAGGGAAAAGGGTTGTCTGACAAAAACCAAGATTTTCAACCCCCGATAATAAATCTTTCGAGAAAAGAGCGGACCATGGATCTTGGAGTGTCTCGGATCAATGGTTGAGGCATGTATCAAAAATTGGAATAGCACAAGAATTAACTGACGGAAGGTGGACTGGAGAAAACTATCGTGGTTTAAATCATGTACACATGGTGCCCTCAGAGGCACATCAGGGTGAAAGGAAGTTCATCCAAAACCATTTTTCTCCAACCCCCGATGTTAATATATACCTATAAAAGGAGGAATCCCCGACATTATTCTATGACAATTTGAAGCGTTCAAACGTTTGGAAATTTGGCGCAAAGATTCCATTCAATGTTCGAAGTTCAGAACTGAACCAGACCATATTTTTCGCCACTTATCAGGTATTCTTCACCACAACTGCCAATCCTGTTGTTTTATCTGTGAGTGAACCAAATATCTCCTCTAGGGAGGAATCCCTAATTGACAAACATTTTGACATTTTCGATTAAAGAAATGATGGATTATGAAATCCCCTCTGATGCGCAATGGAAAGAACTCGTGTGGTTGGGTAAGACAAAGTACAATGTCCCCGGGGTCAACATGTGATCTCTATCTGTCACCAATCTTGCATATCCAACAGAAGCACAAGGAGAAAGAAATGACATGGAAGAAGTCGGGCAGTTAGAGAGATTGCTCATGATGTTGAAACATTTTCTTTTTTTCTAATTATTGTAAATCGTTTTGTATACCGAAACTACTAGTCGAAACTATTATGGAAGATGAAACATTTCAGTTTCAACTATTTTTTATCAAATTTGTATAAGTACTGAGAAACTTGAATGAATTAATGTTGGCAGAAGTGAAAGAGCACTTTTTGGTTGTATCAGACTCTATTTTTAAAATTTTCTGAATCTGAATTGAATATAAATGCAGAAGATTTTGAAGTCTCTATGAAAATATTCTAACCAGTGATGATATGAATCTTGTTTCCTTTCATCGTATGTATTTCCTATGACCTGTCTTTCATTTGCAATTTTTTTTGTTTAAATTGGAAAGTTAAGGGCCCATAATTCATGATTTGATGCTCTTGTCTTAAGCAATTTAAATTGTGTGATTGTCTTCTTAACTTATTCATAATTAATTTCAGTAATGCTCTGATGTAGTTATTTGTTTTCTTTATCTTCCTACACACCTTTTTATTTCAAGAATAAATCAGATCCATCGCCTTATTTAGCTTTTGTCCTTTGGAGAGTTCTATCAGTCGATGAATTGTTTTCGTTCACTTTCAGAATTTTGACTCCATATCCCATAGTGGTCCTCGCTTATTTGCCAACAAATTTATTAAAAATCCCCAAAAAAAACCAAATCTAGCCACCAATTTCCATAGATATATCAAGTGACACGAGAGAGCCCTCTCTGAGTTGAGCAGGCTAGTGCCTCAGCTCTAAAGCTGGCTGAAACAATGACCTCTGTCATTTTTCTATTCAACTAGACAGAATTTACAGAGTGCTAACACATAGCACAAATTTATTGAGTCCATTTGTCATCATAATTTTGGGATTAGCATGGCCTTAGGAAGTTGAGCTCGTTACAGAGTCCTCTCTACCAACTGGTTACTCTTCCAATCCCTATAGAGAATTTCATTGATGCCTCCTGCATATTATGGTTTCATCATTGGGTCTATGCTATAGGAGTTCTCCATACGTCTCATGCTCTTGTTCAAAGGAAGTATCTAAACCTATGTCGGCCACTCCTCAGAACTCTTGACTTTGCATGTTGTCCATACCCTCAGTTTGTCTCAGAATCACATGGTATTCTAGTCATATCATGCACCCTGGCCCTACTTTCATCATGGGTAGGTAAACTTGAACCCAATAGTCGACATTTCATCATTGGTCGTTGAATAGGTGGTTTCCCTTGTGTTCGATGATAAGACTGTTGATATTATGGTAGCTGCGGGAGGTATTTACCTTCACATGTAAACCTGACGAGAATATAATACTTTGGAAAGCAAGAAGAAACCCTAATGAGTTGGCTAATAACCCTAGAAGACTTGTCGGCTCAAGAGGATAATTTATATTAGGTTATTAGCCTCCAAGAGAAGAAGTCGGCCAAAAATAATAATAATATACTGAACAGATAGGTACCCAGAAGGAGAATTCGACCCCAGTAAGTCTACCAGAACCACTATAAATACAGGGCACCAGTCTCTCATTTGACACATCTCAGCAATTGCAGAGAGCCAGTGCTGCGCAGTGCAGTTGTAGTCTTGTGCGCATGTTTGGAGGAAATCTACTGGTGCAGTTGTTGCAGCTAGCAATTATGTTTTGGCTTGGACTATCTCTTGGCTAGGGTTTGGAACATCTGATCATCCTTTGTTGATGTTCTATCCTTGGGGAAATGTGCGCTACCCTTTGTTTGGCTATCTATCCTAGGGTTTTCTTCCAGAGTGATTCTTTGTCAAGGTTAAGGTGCTCAGAGGGTGGCTTCGACCTATGGTTGGGTGACAAGGGTATTGCCAATGGTAAAACGAGCACACATCTCTCATATTCTAATAGTTTATGGGCCCAAACCTCCTTGATTCAGTATAAACGCTGGAAAGAAACATAGCCGCTAGGATATTGAGCTCGCTGAGGAACTATCACTAGGGTTACTAGCAAAAGAAACTTCTAAGACACTGCCGCTAGGGTTACTACAAGGATCGATTGCAGAAACCCTAATATTCTTGTTGAGGCACCTTAAGTGAAGAGATTGACCTAATCTCCAGACAGATCAATGTGCCCTAGCCTAGCGCATCTCCTAGTATTCTCAGTAAGCCAAGACGTCAAGTTTGAGTTTGTGATCAAATCTAGGGTTTGACCAAGTCAAAACAACCATGACTTATTCTATGAAGTTAGAGAACAAGTTAGATGGAGCCTCTAACTTTAGAGCATGGAGGACAAGAATTGACCTCATCCTTGCCAATAATAAAGTGTTGGATATTGTGAAAGGAAAGATCGTGAAGCTAGAGTTTGAATAAGGAAAAGAGAAGGAACCGCAGAACATTGTAGCCATGGAGAAGTTCAAAGACAATGATATCAATGCTATGAGTATCATAGTGGAATCTATAAAATACCACTTGATACCCTACATCTCCCATCTTGACTCATCGAAGAAGATGTATGATGCCCTAACAAACCTCTTCTCAGTCATAAACATTGGATAAGTAATGAGCTTGAAGTATGAACTCCATGACATGAAGATGAATGATGATGATAGAATAACATCATACTTTGTGAGAATTTCTCAGTTAAAAGATCAACTACAAGCTATTGAAGAGATTATCTCAGAAAAGGAGTTGGCAAACATAGTACTCAATGGTCTTCCCAAGACGTGGGATGGATTTTCCCCAAGCATGAACACAAAAAAGGAGTATCCGACATTTGAAGAAATTTGGACTTGTTGTGCTCAAGAAGAATCAAGGATCAATGCAAAATAGAAACCCCAAAAGAAGTACGATGATCAAGCCTTCACAACAAGATTCAATAATTTCAGGGAGAAAATAAAGTTTGGTTCAAGGAGGAAGCCAAATCAAGAGAAAGACATATCAGAAGTACAATGCTTCAACTATCGAAAGTATGGTCACTACAAGAATCATTGTCCCAAGCTAAAGAAAAGGAAGGAGAAACATGAAGCATCAATTGCCGAAGAAAAGGAACCTACAAAGAAGACTAAGCAGGATGGACGAGACTTCTTCTTCTAAAGGTAACAAAACTCTTCTTATTTCTTGTACATATCTTGTTTGCATCGTCTCTGTACATATATTGTATATCTATCTCTTGGAAGATAATGTGTTCCAAGAAGAATTATACCTATGGAAGAACAACAAGATAAGAATGGATATCATTAGATAAATACACATGAAAGGATGAAATACAAATCATGTGGAAGCTATTGCAAGATAAGTTGGATCAATCATGAAGAGAATTAGAAGAAGCAAAGACATAAATAAGTCAACAATCGAGAGGAAATTGGAAAAAGACTTATGACGTTTTGTAGAAGACAACAAGATGAAAGTGTGGAATCTGTTAGACAAGAGAGCCAATTATATATTGCAGAAGACAATAAGGATGCAGATGGAAGCGTGGACTCTGTTAGATGGAGGGAACCGATTATATGCACTCATACATGAAGCAAGGATTAGGAGGGAGATAATCGTATGATCCATTGAAGATGATGAAGTATATATCCATGATAGAAACCATGAAAGACAGTATGTATTCTTCAAAGAGAAGCCTTAAAGTATCCCTAGTTTTCCATCCACATCCATGATCCTATGATGGAATCTTTAGGGCATGGAATGTATAAGAAATTCCATTTACCCGAGAACTAAAGAAACACATGAAGATTCCAAGAAAGAAAGAGAAGCCAGAACAACCAGTCATTGTATCAAGAATCACAAGATTTTTAGCTTAATATAAACTCAATAAAAGCAATCAAGCAGAGGAACTGAAATTTGCGATGAAGAACAATGTATGGAAGACTTATGAATGAAAGCAATGGAATATCCAAAACTAGAGGTTCTCCTATATGGAGGGAGAAGACTATGCTGATTACTTGCTCCAGTAAACCATACCTATCTCTACATGAGTCATTATATCATCCGCAACATCCATGAATCAGAATTCTACATCAGATGAATGTAAAGAATGTTCTTCGAAGAAATTTAGTAAAGAGTTTATGAAGAGCAATATCAAGACTTTGAGGCATACCAGAAAGAGACCCTTGTGTGTAGATAGAAGAAGATAACTTGGTGGAGAAACTCTAGTTCACAGTAGAAGCGTGGTGAAGATTTCCTATAACATCAAGATGATTACTCAAAAAATCAGATCTCATGATGACAGAAGAAGTGTCACATGGATATGTTCCATTTTTTCCAACAATGATATACTCTATTGTTCATAGCTACATGAAGCCTTCACAGTGTTCTAGACTAAAGTACATTTGAAATCTAGCATTACATTATCCATGATGAAGTCCAGGAAGGAGAAAGTGGTTCTCCAATACATATCTCCATAGATGAGTAGATAAGCAGACATTTTGGTAAAGCTTCTATCCAAGATGAAAGAGTTTGCATACTCAAGATGGATCTCATGGAAACGACTTCCTTATTGAAAAAGGAAGAGATGAATCCCAGGTTGGGAGGGAGCACTGAAAATATTATTGAAGACATTCATTTTCAAGATTGAAAAATAGTCCATCTTGGACAGATTCTTTCCTGTTCAGAAAGTGGATTGATATTTCTGATGGACAACAATTTCCCATTTTGGTTAACATGGGAAATGGTCCAGATTGTTGATGTATCATAGACAATGAATTCCCATTGTGGTTAACATGGGAAATGGTCCAAATTGTTGATGTATCATAGACAATGACTTCCCATTGTGGTTAACATGGGGAGTGGTCTAGGGAAGTCTCTCTTCTTGAGGGTTACTCAAGAAGACTGGCCTGCCTCATCGGACAACAATTTCTCATTGTGGTTAACATGAGGAATGGTTCGTTTTGGAGGTTGATACAATACAATATTTTCCTCTTGTGGATAACAGAGGAAATGGTCTGGACAGTCATTCCTTAGGGTTTATACATTCTCTCCAAGGTGCACTTTGATTAGTGTAGGAGGAATGGCCCAGGGTGGGGAATGGTCCAGGCTCAACAATCAGGGATAGGCATTCCTTAAGGTTTATACATTCTCTCCAGGGTTCACTTTTATTAGTGTATAAGGAATGGCCCAGGGTGAGGAATGGTCCAAGGCTCAGAAACAGGGATGATTTTAAGGATGTATTTTTCTTTTTTTTAATGTAGAAACCTTGGTGAATATTACTAATCCTTCATATGCCAACTATAAATGTTTGGCGATATTTTTGTAAAAATATTCAAATTTATAAGGATTTTATATAGTTTTTATAAATTTTTGGCGATTTTTAATGTAAAATAATTTTATCCTATAGAATTTGAGCGAATCATTTTTAAAATAGCGAATCTTATTTTTGGAAAACCATGGAAAATTAGCCCATGAGAGAAATTTAGCCCCTAAAATCATCCATGCTCAGAAATCAGAAACAATCATTCTTCCTTGTTTGAGAAGAATAGGGAAGATAGCCCATTGTTGATGTTCTACACTGAGGGAAGATATTCCTTCAAATCTCATAGATGTGAGTGAAAGATTGGCTTAGATGATTCAATTTATATCATAACATTGTTTCTGTTCAGGTTTCTATCAGATGTTTTTTATGAAGACTGTATGACAGTAGATATATACTACTATGGCAGATATGTTCCACTATTCGTGACTATATGTTGTTGATCAAGTACTTGTGTGTTACTTGGTGTGGTAGTGTACCACTGGATTGTAGTTATGTACTACTATCGATAGACACAGTTGTGTTCTATTTTGTTCTGATTTCCTTGAAGACTATCAACAGTTTATTGGAAATAATTATCAGCCAGATGAATGATGAACAAAGATTTTCGAGATAGAAAATGGTTCAGAACATTTAATCTTCTATATTAGAAGAATGGCTCTTGTATCACTCTGTGGAGTGAGAAACATGTCTGATTACTCAGATAGAGTATGGTTTCAAGAGATGATGTAGTTGATGATGATGATGGTGCTCATGATCTAGTCATGATCTAGTCTATATAACTTTGTTGATGCTACCGAGTGAATGGTATGTTTTGTGCTCAAGATCATTACCTGTAATACCTCCCTAGATAGGAGGGAGTGTTGATATTATGGTAGTTGTGGGAGGTATTTACCTCCATGTGTAAACCTGACGAGAATAGAATACTCTGGAAAGAAAGAAGAAACCCTAATGAGTTGGCTAATAACCCTAGAAGACTTGTTGGCTCAAGAGGACAATTTATATTAGGTTATTAGCCTCCAAGAGAAGACGTCAGACATAAATAATAATAATATACTAAACAGACAGGTGCCCAGAAGAAGAAGTCAGCCCCAGTAAGTCTGCCATAACCACTATAAATATAGAGTGCCAGTCTCTCATTTAACACATCTCAATAGTTGCAGAGAGCCAGTTCTGCGCAGTGTAGTTGTAGTATTGTGCGCAGTTTTGGAGGAAATTTGTTGGTGCAGTTGTTGCAGCTAGCAGTTACGTTTTGGCTTGGACTATCTCTTGGCTAGGGTTTGGAACATCTGATCAGCCTTTTTTGATGTGATACCCTTTGTTTGGCTATCTAGCCTAGGGTTTTCTTCCGGAATGATTCTCTGTCAAGGTTAAGGTGCTCAGAGGGTGGCATCGGCCTATGGTTGGGTGACAAGGGTATTATCAATGGTAAAACGAGCACACATCTTTCATGTTCTAACAAAGACATCTCTTCACACATTGGGATTTGTAAAGTGTCTTGGATTCCATTAGCCTTATTGGTGGTTTCCTTTCCTTTGTCAGCAGTTTTCATCATTGGTTGCTATTCATAGGGTCTTTTTCGTGTACTGCTTGCACTTGGAGAACATGAAAGACACACAGGGTTGTTGGTTCATGAACATGTTCTTTGTCCAATTTACACCAAATCATGAAGCTCTTGCTTTGTAACTTGCATTGATTGATGAGAGATGCCTTAATGATCTAATTTCAGTGGGTCTCTTTCCATCGAATTCAACTCATTTATTCCAGAAATGGGACCTAGAGTCGTATGATTACCTTGAGGCTTGCAGTCATTAGTGGTAGGTTCTATGGCCATTGACAGTTGGGAATACATCAATGTCTCTTGATCGATGGATTCTTCAGGTGTTTGACACCAACTCCTTTATTCATACTTGTAAGAATGTACTCGGTGCCTTGATACCTACTTTCATTATCGATAGGTTGTCTCGCACTTGTTAACGATATACATCAATGACCGATAATCAGATGATGTATCATTATGTTCGACCTCGACTCCTTTATTCACATGATGTAGACTTGCACCCTTAGTGGATTGTGTAGAAGACTTGAAGACATCACTATGTGGCCTCAACTTTCTTGAGTTGTTGCTTCGTTTTCATTGGACCAGTATCTATATGACTTCAGTGATCATGGGAGATCAGATTGTACTCCATTGTATACAGATATCTTCATATTGGTTTTGAGACTGGTTCTACTGGGCCTTGTTCGTGACTATGAAAACTATTGGCATGTAACCACATTTGTATTTTCCTATTCATGTCCACAAACACTTGTTTGGTATATTTTCACATGGATCTGCAATGTAATTTTATTGGAAGCCATGTATGCAAAGTCAGTGTAGAATGTAATGAGCAGCTAGTTCATCTAGATGGTCCCCTACCACTCCACTTCTAGGTTGTTTATAATGTATTTCAGCCATCGCAGATACTCCTATGACCTCACACATTAGGGGGCATCTGTTATAGAAATATTTTCCTCACCCCATGCAATCTTGCATAGAAGACCTTTCTCCATTTCCCCATGCAGAATTATCATCCTTGTTTGTAAGATCCAGAGATAAAAATATATATTTTTCCACATGTATGCACCTTGCACACTATACAACATGCATATACATTGGTTTCTCCACTACAACCCACGTACATCAGGATTTTTGCCAAAAAATGAAAATTAATGTCGGGTTTACATGTCACGATAGGCGATCTATGATCTTTGGCCTTCCATATACTGGAAACATTCCGACTCGGTCCTTCAGTCCAATTTTGAAGGCTATAAATAGGCCAATTCTGAGCTATGGAAAGGAGATAAAGAATTCAACTTTGAGAGCAAAGTTACTATAGAGAAATTATTTACTTCATATTGAATCTACATCCCCTTTTCCTTTAAGTCTGAACACAGTGGTCAGCCCCCAAGATCTTCCCTTATTGATTGAGAACCTCATTGATTCTCTATTATGAGCTTGCCTTTGGTGGAGGATTGAAGTGGTGGAGGCCCAACTAGAAGGAACTTAGTTTCTTTGTTCTGAACCATGCCGACACATAAGTCTATAACATTTTCACTTCTTCTGATCACATATTAATAGAGATACTCCTTTCCCGTCCAGTTGTTATCTTGCAAATATATTGAATCATTATTCCATGGGAATATTTGTCATGTTTATTAATGGATTATGCTATTGAATTTGATAACATTATATAATATCACCATATTCTTTCTTTTCTTGGTTGTTGAGGACTAGTTGTAGGTATATTACTTTGGGTCAAGCGCTCAACGGTGGAATTCATCGAACGTCTAGACGAGGTAGGCATTTTATCTTGTCTTGCTAGCATATTTGTTTTCATAGAATACTTGAGAAGAGAGTTGATTTCTGTAGTCATTTTCATCTGTTGTGGTTTAACCTTTCCATAGAGATATTTTCCTTGTAACACTTTCCCCACTAGACTATAGTCTTAGGTGTATTGGGGACAAACTCAACCAGGAATCGTAATATTCTAAAGTTAAGTTGAATTTTTGGAAAAAGGGTAACTCAATGAAGAAAGAGAAAGGATGAGTTAGGTTAAGAGTTAACCCTAAGGGTAAAACTAACTCAACAGAGGAATAGAGTGGATCTATAAAGGAAAGGGCAAGGCACACTCGTCATTCATTCTGGATTATTATCATTTTTGCATTGGATCTCTTTAGCACAATCAAGTTTGAGGGTTTTGAGTCTAAAACCCTAGAGATAAAATCAATGGTGAAATATCCCACCTTCCTTGATCCAGGCTTGGTTCTGGAGGTGGAATAATCCTCCCACACCATTCTACAATGTTGCAGGTTGGTTCTACAGGCATTCACCAGGTTAGGGTGCAACCTAGGGGTATTTCCATCTAGGGGGCGCATCATCTTGGAGGTTTTAGTTCGATCTGGAGGAAACATGAGGCATTTGGGAAATCTAGCACCTGGGTTCTCTTCACAGGGCCCCTGGAATCATTCTTGGTCTATTCCAGAGGAGTTTATCCCTGCGGTTTATTTCTTGGATATTGGCACACATTAGGGATGAAGAGGACATTCTGCAGAAAGGTATTTTCAGTGTTTGGAGGGTCAAATATTCATAGATTGGTTTCAGACTTCAATATCATGGTAGCAGTGGCCCGATCTATGACTTGACAGAGTTTGGCAGAATTTGGGGGTGTCTAGAAGGGAAAACGTACCTTCTTGACTTTATAAAACCAGGGAGGGCACAATCCAGCTTAGGGATTATCCATTTGGAGGAGAAGCATCACTCATATCAGCTTGAGATTGATTCCAGGGGTTTCTAGCATCCTAGTCTACCATTTGAGCAAATGTTGGAGGATTTGGAGGTTAGTAGAGGGTAGACCAAAATATTGATGGTTTGGCAGCATCCAGAGCAGGGAGCAATTCATCCAGTTGGGGAGGTTTGACGGTGTATTGATCAGGGTCTTCTATCTTTAGTTAGATCTACTTGTTGGTGGCCTTTGGAGGCTCAGATCGCTTCTCTTACAACCTTTGGGAGGAATTCATCTTGTATTGTTCTTCTTATTGTATCGGCTAGAATCCCATTTTTCTATTATTGGGGCTTTCTCCCAGATCTACAGTTCTCTTGTATATGGGAACCTCTTACTATTTAAATAAAGGTAATATCTAACATTTTATTCTCTATTGGTGTTATTATATCTTTTTATTGCTTATGATTGTATGCTTCATATCTATTGGTCTATCAAATTGAATAATCCATGCACATCTTACAGATACACCTGCAAACACATGAACAACATAACACCATTAAACAGTTAGTGTCTTGAGAAACAAAAATGTATTAGGAACATTATAGTGGTATCATATATTTTGATCCTCCCAGCCAGTGGGGGTTAGTGAATTCAAAGGTTCAGTGGAATTTACATGGGCAGACGCAGGAAACAAATAGGTGCAACAGAGGTTGAAATGGAAGGATCGGGTGAGGACAGTGAACCACAAATTCTAGCAGGATTCACTAAGGAGTTGCAACACTACATAAACTTGTCACAGAGCATCCTGGTACATCATCTACAGGAGAATCAAGAAATAGTACGTAGGGGACAGGTAGAGATGACATAAGCTCTAAGGAAGGTAAGTGAAAGTGAGGAGAGGGTATCACAACTCCTGATGCAGATGACCCATGGAGGAAAGGGTCTAGAGGTTTATGCCAATAGGGAGGCTAGTGGATCTCATGGAGGGACTAGATAGTAGCAGGAGCACATCCCCCACTATCACATTAAGGGACATATCTATGGAGGAGGTGCACCACTAGGAAAAACATACAATAGGTCCACTCCTATACCATATCTACCTACGTTCTTGGATACTTATCCACAAAATAACTATGAGGACAAGATTGAGGATAATTTTGAGTAGTGTGCCAAGGGGTATCATTCCCTAAGTGCAGGGTTTCAGAGACAGGTCACAATATATCGGTATTGTGGGATCAAATTTTGGGGCAAACCGAAATAGTATCAGAGGCCCAACTATGAACTAGAGCGTAGGGCAGGAAAAATAGAGATCCCTTATTTTGATGGATCTGCTAAGGTGACAACACAATCATGGGTGTAGAAGCTAGATACCTACTTAGAGCTTAACCCCATGAGAGAGATGGATGCCATCAAGTTTTCCACCATGTACTTAGATGATAAAGCTCATGATTGGTGGTATCATGGATTAACTACATTGCGTCACAATAATATTACATCTTACACATAATTCACACAGAGGCTCATTGACATGTTTGACCAGGGGGATCCAGAGCTACCTTTTAGGGAGTTCACAAATCTCATATAGACAGGATCATCGGAGGCTTACATAGAGGAGTTCTATAGGCTAGAATTGACAGTACAGGATGTGTCTCAAGTGAGACTTATGATTCTTTTCATAGAAGGGTTGATGGAACCCTTGAGGGGTTGGGTCAAGGCCTTTAAGCCTACCAACTTGCATGATGCCATCTGGAAGACCAAAGACTTAGGTTCAACAACTAATATGAGATTCACCCCTAGACCTCCCAATCAAGGGGGTAGAGATCAGAGACCTCCTAATTACCAAGGGGGAAGAGAACCAAGGGGGTTTGACCAAGGAAGGTGCAGGATGGATGAGCCCACTAGGAGGGAACTGAGGAGAAAGAAATTATTTTTCACCTGAAAGGAACCATGGGACCCAACACACAAGTGCATGGGTAAGGGAAAATCCCACTATATTGAGGTGATCTTAGATGATGAGGATGAGGATTTTGGCCACATACATAACATGGAGGCCGAAACTCCAGGACATATAGAAGAAGAGGATTCTAGTCACAACCTTGCAAAAGATGATGACATAGACCTATTGGCCCTCGGGCTGAGATCCGCTCACAGGATCGTTATTCGTCTCCTTCGAGCCAGATCGGCTCTTTCGATTCCCTGCTGGAATCATGATTTATCGATCCACAGGTCCTTTTGGAAGCTCCCCTATGAAAATAGTACTAGGCACGAGCTCCGCCTTTCCCAAACGACCACAGTGCTATGGCCACAGGCCTAACTCCAAAGGCGCTTGTCTAAATATTGTGAGTTCGCGAGTTGAAGCATTCGACTCCTCCTTCTCCAATATCCCGATACCTGAAACAACGATATGGGTATGGCTCCTTTCCTTGTCACCGCCCTCCCCACATGTAACCATAGGCTAGGGCTTAAATATCAGCGCCTCTCACAACTCACACCTTCATGATTTCGTGGGTTGAACTCTCATGCCCTCCTGTTGCGATCTCCTGAGACGCGATAAGCCAACACTAGGTTGACTCCTCCTTTGATGCTTTTCACTATTCACAACCTCGTAGGTTGAAGCGTCGAGCCCTCACGCTCTTATCTCACGAGTCCCCGAGACACGAGAAGTCAACAGAGTATTGACTCCTTCCTCCAGGAAACGCGTGTTCACCTGCCAATTACGCGGGCCCCAACTTGTGGTTCTGCCATGTGTCCCCACTCGTGCCTCGACTCTCGGCACTTCGTGACTTCTACAATCGAGATGAGGTCCTCTCAACCTCTGAACCTACGAGTTCATGAAATGTGATGGGGTTTTGATCCAACGGTCCTCCCTTGAACTGGATCCAATGACTGTCTCCACTCCTCGTTACTTTGTGACTTCATGACTTGGGGCACCCAACTCTTGGGCCCTCACCCTACGAACTTCCAAATTCGCGAGACCTGAATCCTGGATCTCTTTGGCCCTTCGTCGACTCTGTGATTGCTGCCACCTGTCCTCCTTAGATGGATGATCCTGATCCTCTCATGACTTCGCCACTTTCAAAGTCGAAGGACTTCCTTCTCTGGCTTCCAGTGTTCGAATCCCCAATATGGGTGATCTTGCGACACGTGTCCTCTCTCAGACGAATGGCTCATATTTCCTCGGGACTTCGCTACTCACAAAGTTGAGATGCTCACCTCTGTGAGTCCCGGTGCACGAATCTATGAAATGGATGATTCTACGACATGCATCCTCCCGTAGATGGATGGATCAGATCCAATCTCGCCTTTTCACGATATCTGATGTCGAGTGCCCGGACTTTCATCCTCTGGACTCCCAAACTCCCGAACGTTGATATCCTGATCACCAACCTTTTCAGGACTTTCACCTCTTCTTGTGAGGGTTTAAACCTCATGGCTGTCAGGTTCTTCTCTCAAGATTTGATGGTTCAGATCATTTCTTCTGTGCGCTCCTCTTGTACTGCCTCTTAGATGTGGAAACCTTCAACGGTCCAGATCTTTTAGGCTGATCCGATGGTAGCTATTTCTCCTGCTAAGCCTTGGCGCTTTTCTTCTGGACTTGGAATAATTTCAAATTCACAAAGGCCTCGACCTTTGTTCATATTCCTCTATGAACTCTATAACATTTAGCCTTGCCTGCATGTACAAGAATGTTGTTCCTCCTGAGCTTTACTCCCGAATCCTTGAAGGATTCTGCGACTTCTGCATTCCTTGCAGAGTCTTCACGCATAAAGTGTTATCTCTTCTGAGCTTCTCAAATACTCAGACCCCTAAGGTATTTTATCCTTCTTCCTTCTCCTACAGATGGATCATTTTGATGCCCTCCTGGCTATCCCTTGCTCAAGCAACCTCTTGTTGAGTGTTCAGGGTGTTCAAAAACCTTGCGAAGATCCTTCAGTGGACTCTTCTTCTATTTTCCAGAACTCAAAAAGTTATTTTCCTCTCTGTGCCTATCTTCACACTGTCTCAATTCCCTCCTCGCAGAGTCATACAAAACTCCTTAGATCTTCTGTCTCTTTTTGAACTCACAATAGAGTTCTTCTTCTGTGCACTCCTTGCACTAGCACAATGCCCACCTAGCAGAGCTTTACAGAACTCCTCATAGATTATGTCTGCAACTGTGTTTCTCCAGAGCCTTGCCTCCTGAGGTGTTCAGTAACCTCAAAGGTCTTCCTCCGAGTTAATGAATTCATCTTCTGTGCCCACCTGGCACACCTTTGTTTGAATTCACAGAGTTCAGAAGGGCATATATGCACTGGTATTCAGAGACCGCAGTACTCTATCATTCCCTCCTGGCATGAAACTACAAAGAACCTCTCAAGCCTGAAAATAAAACAACTCCCTGCAAATGTCTAGCATACATCTACAGCATAAAGAACACACAAAGACATTCACATAACATAGACAATATGCAGGAAAAACTTCTTTGGTTTATATTAATCAAAATGTCTCTTTACAAAGGTGTTCTAAGAGAGGACTGTAACAAGGTCTCGGCTCCTTCTCTTCTGCTCTCTACTCGCAGACTCTCTACCATGAGATACAATTACAATGCAAGATATTTTACATGAGGGGGATCTTAGAGCTCTTCCCTCCAATCTACCTACCCTATTCAATTACATTGAATGGGATGTCTAGTCCACAAATTAGATCTAGATATTAGCCTTCAAACATTAAAAGCCTATCTACTCTATGCCTTTGCAAAGCACGACTTCATGGCTCTCTAGACTAATACATTAAATTACATTCAAATTCAAAATTGAAGACGAGGGTTGCGCCTCTCTTCATCCTTGAATGCACGCACTGATGTGGTTGGATGGTTGGCTAGATGACATGGAGAGATGCTCCTGCATCATACTCCTCAGCTGCAAAATTCATGAGCTCCTGCTCATGAGCTTCCCATCTCAATTGTTGAAATCCTCCTGTATCCCAAACAAATTTCTGGAGTTGTTCATCTGCTCCATCTCTTTGTTTTTGTTGTTGCTTCTATGCTACTGCTGCTACTTATTTTATTCTGTTCAGCTTCTCTTTGCTGACAATTTCTACTGACCCTAACATCAGCTCCTTGATCTCCTCGATCACTTCGTCTAGCTGCTCTAATGGATGGCTCTGTTCATGCAGTCTCCTCAGTTGCAAAATTTTTCTTCAATTGGGCATATCATTGTTATCTCCCATGCCATTATCATCTTATGTGGCTTTAACTTTCCACCTTGCTATAGATTTCATCTCTGCAGTATTCATTACCTTTTCATCTCCCTGGCTGAAAATTTTGAGTGATTCCTCAGAATTCTCCTCTGCCAATATTTTCTCATGGCAGTCACCTACTGGCTCTAGATTGTTCAACCAATCCTCCAACATCTCTAGCTCCATCTCCCATGGAGTGAGTAATCTATCTGCCTGCTCTTTGGCATCTTCTGCTGCCAGCTTCAGTGTTGTAGCTTCCTCAGCTTCCTGGCTGAAAGCATTGAGACACTCCTCAGAATGCTCATTCTCTTTTTCTTCTTGGGCAACTTCCCAAGTCTTCTCCAATTCTTCCTTGACAGTCTCATCTAGTTGTCATGCTTCTGTTTTTGGTGCCTCTGCAACACATATTTATGCCTCCTCTTGGACAAATGGTAGGAATATCTGAATTCCCCTAATCATCGGAATATTTCTCTGATCTTTCTCTTCCGTCAACTGCATATGTTGATCCAAATATAACTCTGAGATCATCTTCTCTGTCATCTCCTCAGGCTTATTCAAACTCACCTATGAGTTCATGAGACCCTCAGATAGTCTCTTCTTCTTATCCCTGCCCACCTGGAAAATTTGAAACTCTTGGCTGCCCTCCTGACAGTCTATGAGATCCCGCAGCGATCTCAATTCATTTCCCACCTGGAAATGTGAAATTCCCTGGCTGTCCTCATGACAGTCTATGAGATCCTCAGTTGATCTCAACTCTTTGCCCACCTAGCAATTGGGAATTTCCTCTCTACCCTCCTGGTAGTTCTTGAGATCTTCAACTGATCCCAATTCATCTTCAGCATCACTGAGATTTCTTCCAGTCTCTGGTTCACATATCTAAACCCCTTCTTCTGGTCTGTTGAGGTTTTTAGCATGCCTCAACCACCTTCTTAACAACCTACGCAGTCTTCTAGCCATCAACTCCTTAACTGGCCATTTCACCTTCGTCTTCCTCATGGGCCATTCATATACCCATCTTGACCTGGTGTTCTGTTGCATCCACAATGAAAGATTTTCTATCTTCTCCCTTATATCAACGAGCTCTTCATCTATTTTAGATCTGCTCATCATCTCTGGGCTTTTCTTTCTAGCATATCTACGACCTTCAGTAGGCATTTCACTTTCCCTATTTTCTCTCCTGGCAAACCTGTTTCTCACTTGCAAGAAATCATTCACAGAGTCTCCAACACTCTGTCTCCTTTCTACTCCTTCTGCTTCCCTTCCTAAAATATACAAACAAGTATCAAGCTCTGATACCAAACTGACGCAGACCTATCGACCCTCGGGCTGAGATCCACTCATAGGATCATTCTTCATCTCTTCTAAGTTGGATCGGCTCTTTTGATTCCCTACTAGAATCACGATTTATCGATCCATAGGTCCTTTCGAAGCTCCCCTGTGAAAACAAAAGTAGGCGCGAGCTCCACCTTTCCCAAGCGACCACAGTGCTATGACCACGGGCCTAACTCCAAAGGTGCTTGTTGAAATCTTGCGATCTCGCGAGTTCGCGAGTCGAATCATTCAACTCCTCCTTCTCCAATCTCGCGATACCCAAAATGGCAATACGGGTATGGCTCCTTCCCTTGTCAGCGCCCTCCCCACATGTAGCCATAGGATAGGGCTTAAATATCAGTGCCTCTCACAACTCGCACCTTCGTGAGTTCATGAGTTGAACTCTCATGCCCTCCTATTGTGATCTCCTGAGATGCGATAAGTCAATGCCAGGTTGAATCCTCCTTTGATGCTTTTCGCTATTCACAACCTCGCAGGTTGAAGCATCGAGCCTTCATTCTCTTATCTCGTGAATCCCTAAGATGTGAGAATTCAATAGAGTATTGACTCCTTCCTCCAGGCAATGCATGTTCACCTGCCAATTACGCGGGCCCCACCTTATGGTTCTGCCACATGTCCCCACTCGTGCCTCGGCTCTCGGTACTTCACGACTTCTACAGTCGAGATGAGGTCCTCTCAACCTATGAACCTAGGAGTTCACGAAATGTGATGGGGTTCTG
Source organism: Picea engelmannii (assembly GCA_009831015.1). Classification (NCBI taxonomy): domain Eukaryota; kingdom Viridiplantae; phylum Streptophyta; class Pinopsida; order Pinales; family Pinaceae; genus Picea; species Picea engelmannii. Next base: position 1,102,329 of record ML780536.1, on the reverse strand, counting down.
ATCCAATGGTCCTCCCTTGACCCGGATCCAACGACTATCTCCTCTCCTCGTGACTTCATGACTTCGTGACTTGGGGCACCCAACTCTTGGGCCCTCACCCTGCGAACTTCCGAATTCGCGAGACCCAAATCCTGGATCTCTTCGGCACTTTTCCAACTCCGTGATTGCTGCCACCTTTCCTCCTCAGATGGACGACCCTGATCCTCTCGCGACTTCACCACTCATGAAGTCGAAGGACTTCCTTCTCTGGCTTCCAGTTTCTGAATCCCCGATTTGGGTGATCTCATGACACATGTCTGCTCTCAGACGAACGACTTAGATTTCCTTGAGACTTTGCTACTCATGAAGTTGAGATGCTCACCTCTGTGAGTCCCGGTGCCTGAATCTCCAAAATGGATGATTCCATGACACACATCCTCCCACTGATGGAAGGCTCAGATATAATCTCACCTTTTCACAATCTCTAATGTCGAGTGCCCGGACTTTCATCCTCTAAACTCTTGAACTCTCGAACGTCGATATCCCAATCACCAACCCTTTCAGTACTTTCACCTCTACTTGTGAGGGTTTAAACCTCATGAAACTCTTGACAGATCCAATGGATGTCGGGTTCTTCGCTCAATATCTAATGGTTCAGATCATTTCTCCTGTGCACTCCTCCTGTACTGCCTCCTTGACGTAGAAACCTTCAACGGTCCAGATATTTTCGGCTGATCCGACGACAGTTATTGCTCCTGCTGAGCCTTGGCGCTTTTCTTCTGGACTTGGAATAATTTTAAATCCTCAAAGGCCTCGATGTTTGTTCATCTTCCTCTATGAACTCTATAACATTGAGTCTCACCTGCGTGTACAAGAACGTTGTTCCTCCTGAGCTTTACTCTTGAATCCTTGAAGAATTATGCAACTTCAGCACTCCTTGCAGAGTCTTCACGCACAAAGTGTTATCTCGTCCGAGCTTCTCAAATACTCAGACCCCTAATGGATTTTATCCTTCTTCCTTCTCCTGCATATGGAGAATTTGGATGCCCTCCTGGCTATCCCCTGCTCAAGCAACCTCTTGCTGAGTGTTCAGGGTGTTCAACAACCCTTTGAAGATCCTTCAGTGGAATCTTCTTATGTTTTCCAAAACTCAAAGAGTTCTTTTCCTCTCTGTGCCTATCTACACACTGTCTCAATGCCCTCTTGGCAGAGTCATACAGAACTCCTCAGAGCTTCTATCTCCTTCTGAAATCACAACAGAGTTCTTCTTTTGTGGACTCCTTGCACTGGCTCAATGCCCACCTGGCAGAGCTTTACAAAACTCCTCAGAGATTCTGTCTGCAAATGTGTTTCTCCATAGCCATTCCTCCTAAGGTGTTCAGTAACATCAAAGGTCTTCCTCCGAGTTAATGACTTCAGCTTCCGTGCCCACCTGACACACCTTTGTCTGAATCCACAGAGTTCAGAAGTGCATCTATGCACTGGTATTCAGAGACCGCAGTACTCTGTCATGCCCTCCTAGCATGAAACCACAAAGAACCTATGAAGCCTAAAAATCAAACAACTCCCTGCAAATGTCTAGCATACATCTACAACATAAATAACACACAAAGACATTCACATAACACCGACAATATGCAGGGAAAACTTCTCTGGTTTATATTAATCAAAATGTCTCTTTACAAAGGTGTTATGAGTGCAGATTGTAACAAGGTCTCGGCTTCTTCTCTTTTTCTCTCTACTCGCAGACTCTCTACCATGAGATACAATTACAATGCAAGATATTTTACATGAGGGGGCTCTTAGAGATCTTCCCTCCAATCTACCTACCCTATTCAATTACATCGAATGGGTTGTCTAGTCCACAAATCGGATCTAGATCTCATCCTTGAAACATTAAAGGCCTATCTACTCTACGCCTATGCAAAGCACGACTTCACGAATCTCCAGCCTAAGACATTAAATTACATTCAAATTCAAAATTGAAGATGAGGGTTGCACCTCTCTTCAACCTTGAATGCACGCGTTGATGTGGTTGGCTGGTTGGCTGGCTAACATGTAGAGATTCTCCTGCATTAGATGAGAAGGTAACTATTGCATCCATCAGTGGGGTATCGAAATACAACACCTTCAGGATGAGAGGGGTGTTACATGGGTAGGAGGTTTTAGTTCTCATTGATGGAGGTGCCTCGCACAACTTCATTGACTCAGCATTACTGCAAACAAGGCAAATTTCGACAATAGAATTTGAGGGATTTTGTGTGGAGGTAGCAGGTGGACATGCCATGCCTTGTGATAGGTACATCCCAGGGATGAAACTCACCTTGGGAAAAAATGATTTGGAACAATATTTCTTTGTGATGGATCTTCCAGACACCAACAACATCCTAGGAGTACAGTGGCTTAGTACATTGGGCCCAATCACCACAAACTACAAAAACATGGAAATGTCTTTCATAGAAGAAACATGGAAGAAGGTGGTTCTTAGGGTTATGACAGACAACACACCAAGGGTAGTGACAACAAAGTGCATGGAGGCCATATTCCAGAGAGAAGACATCACTTCTGCAACAAAATGAATATTTTTAGTCAGAGTGGAAAAAAGGGGGGAAACACACTACGCACCAGAGATCAAGAAGATCATGGATAGGAACAACAAGGTCTTTGAGCCTATACCACTAGGACAACCACAATATAGGGGGTTTGAGAACATCATATAGTTAGAGGAGGGTGTGAAACCTGTCATCACCACTCCTTATAGGCACCCCAAGAAGTACAAGGACAAAATTGAAAAGGAAATCTAGAAATTGTTAGATATGGGTCACATTAGACCAAGCTCCAGTCCCTTTGCATATTCAATGGTGCTAGTGAAAAATAAATATGGAAAAATGCACATGTGCATTGAATACATGGCCCTAAACAAGAAGAACATAAAAAACAGATACCCCATCCCACAGATTGATGAGATATTAGATGAGCTCCATGGGGTAGTTTACTTCACTAAAATTGACTTGCGCTCTGGCTACCATTAGATTAAAATGAGGGAGAAAGACATTTCCAAGATGGATTTCCGGTGTCACTATGGGAATTATGAGTTTCTAGGCATGCCTTTTGGGTTAACTAATGCACCAACCACTTTCCAATCGTGCATGAATCGTTTGTTCAACAAGAAGCTAAGGAAGTTCTTATTAGTCTTCTTTGATGATTTATTGATCTACAACAAGACTTGGGAGGAGAAACTTCAGCATGTGGAACATATTCTGACTATCATGGAGGAGAAATCCTTATATGAAAAGGAGTCTAAATGTGAATTTGGGATGACAAAGGTCCTTTACTTAGGACACATTATCAGAGTAAAGGGGGTACAGGTACATCAGGAAAAGATACAAGCCATCATCGACTGACCCACACCAAAGACACTCACTGAGTTGAAGGGGTTTTGGGGCATCTGTTGCTATTACATGAGGTTTGTCAAAGGATTCTCTCAACTTTGTGCACCTTTGATCGATTTGACCAAGAAAGGGGCGTTCACATGGAATCTAGAAGCACAGGCCACCATTGAAAAAATGAAGAAGGTAATGAGTACATGCCTAGTATTATCACTTCTGAATTTCACACAACCCTTGATAGTAGAGTGTGACACATCAGGGGTAGGTATTGGAGCCGTACTAATGGAAAATAAGCATCCAATTGTCTATGAAAGATGAAATTTGAAAGATCCTGAGATCCTCTACACCATCTATGACAAAGAAATGCTAGCCATCATGCATGCATTGGCTAAGTTCAGGCAATATTTAGTTGGAGAAAAATTTATTGTGAGGACAAATCACAACAACATCAAGTACTTCCTGGACCAGAAGGACTTGAATGAAAGGGAACAAAAGTGGGTGAGAAATATATAGGCCTATGACTTTGAAATAGAATTTGTCAAAGGGAAGAATAACGTGGTAGCAGATGCTTTGTCCATGAGACCATCGATTTATGCCATGACCGATATTTCAGTAGAGTGGAAGGCCCACCTCTTGGTGGAGTATTAGAAGAACAAGTTTTCTTGTGAAATAATGGATGGACATTTAGTAGATGACAATTTCAAGATTTTGGATGACATCATTTACTACAAGGGCTGAATTTTCTTGGTTCCCGAATCAACCTTCAAGGCCAAGGTGTTACAGGAATGTGATGATTCACTAGTAGCAGGGCACCAAGGGATCATCAATACATACAAACAGGTACGGGAGAGGTTTGCTTGGAAGGATCTAAAAGAAGATGTGATGAACCACATCAAGGAGTGCAACACTTGTTAGGCCAACAAATATGAACAAACTCACCCAGAAGGACTACTACAACCACTTCCCATTCCAAAGAATAAGTGGGAGAGCATATCCATAGATTTCATCACAGGGATGCCCAAGGTATAGGGAAAGGACTGCATTTTTGTAGTAGTGGAAAGGTTGACGAATTTTGCACAATTTTTTTCCATTGCCAAGGATTTCAGTGCATCACAGGTTGCATACCTTTTCTTTAGGGAATTTTTCAGATTGCATGGGTTTCCCAAAACCATAGTGAGTGACCGAGATAGCAGTTTCATGATCACCTTTTGCCAGGAGCTCTTCAGACTGGTAGGTACAGCCTTGACACCTAGTACTAGTTATCACTCATAGACGGATGGTAAGATAGAGATAGTCAACAAATGGGTTGAAGGCTACCTCATAAACTATGTGGCATGACAACAAAGTAAATGGGTCAAATGGCTTCACTTGGGGGAATATTGTTACAACACCACTCACCATATGTCCATCGATATGCCTCCATTCAGGTCCTTATACAATTATGACCCTCTCTTATTTGTAGAGATTTCTTTTGGTGATAGTAGGGCTTCCATGGTTTAGGATTGGATTTAGCAGAGTCAGAACATCCTCAGAGAATTGAAGGATCACCTACAAAGGAAAAAAAATCAGTAGAAGGTACATGCAGACAAACACATAGTTGAGCGCACCTTTGAGGTCAAAGACTTGGTTTATTTGAGGCTCCAACCATACCGACAAGCATCAATCAAGAGAAGTGGTTAAAAACAACTTTAGCCCCATTTCTTTGGCCCATATAGAGTTATCAAGAGGGTAGGGGTCGTAGCTTATGATTTGGATCTACCTCGGGGTAGCAAAATACATAATGTCTTTCATGTTTCATGTTTGAAGAGGGCCATTGACAAACACATCACTCCCATCAAGGAATTTCCACCCATGGATGAATAAGGATAATTGGTATTGATACTAGAGGAGATACTGGAATTCAAAGAGAGGAATCTAAGAAAAAGGAGCATTAGAGAATATATGGTTAAGTGGAAGAACCTACCTGTGGAGGATGCCATGTGGGAAGGAGAGTAGTTGATTCAGGAGACAGGTTCATAATTGCTTGTGGGCAAGAAATTTCTAGCAGGGGAGACTATAATGTCCCCCACCTCTTGATGAAGAGGGTTGGAGAGACTTAGTGGTATAGCTTTCCCCACTAGACTATAGTCTTAGGTGTATTGGGGAACAATTGTACCAGGAATCATAATATTCTAAAGTTAAGTTGACTTTGTGGAAAAAGGGTAACTCAACAAAGAAATAGAAAGGACAAGTTAGGTTAAGAGTTAAACCTAAGGGTAAAACTAACTCAATGGAGGAATATATTGGAGATATAAAGGAAAGGGAAGAGAACACTCCTCATTCATTCTGGATTATTATCATTTTTGCATTGGAGCTCTTGAGCACAATCATTTTTTAGGGTTTTGAGCCTAAAACCCTAGAGATCAATTTAGTGGTGAAAGATACCACCTTCCTTGATTCAGGCTTGGTCCCAGAGGTGGAATAATCCTCCCACACCATTATACAGTGTTGCAGGTTGGTTCTATAGGAATTCACCAGGTTAGGGCGCAACCCAGGGGGGTTTTCATCTAGGGGGCACACCATATTGGAGGTTGTAGTTTGATCTAGAGGAAACATGAGGCATTTGGGAAATATATCACTTGGTTTCTCTTCAGAGGTGCCCTAGAATCATTTCTGGTCTATTCCAAAGGGGTTTATACTTACAGTTTATTTCTGGGAGCTTGGCATGCAAGAGGGAGGAATAGGACGTTCTGAATAAAGGTATTTTCATTGTTTGGAGGGTCAAATATTCATATATTGGTTTGAGACTTCAATATCATGGTAGAAGTGGCCTGATCTATGACTTGACAGAGTTTGGTAGCATTTGGGGGTGTCTAGAGGGGAAAACATACCCTCTTGAATTTATCAAACCAGGGAGGGAACAATCCAACTTAGGGATTAGCCATTTGGAGGAGTAGAATCACTCAGATCAGCTTGAGATTGATTCCAGGGGTTTCTAGCAACCTGATGTACCTTCTGAGTGAGTTTTGTAGGATTTAGAGGTTAGGAGAGGGTAGTCCAAAATATTGAGGGTTTGGCAACATCCAAAGTAAGGCACAACTCATCCAGTTGGGGAGGTTTGACAATGTATTAGTCAGGGTCTTCTATCTTAAGTCAGATCTACTTGTTGGTGGAATTTGGAGACTCGGATCTCTTTTCTTACAGCCTTTGGAAGGCATTCATATTGTATTGTTCTTCTTATTGTATCGGCTAGAAGCCCATTTTGCTATTATTGGGTCTTTCTCCTAGATCTACAGTTCTCTTGTATATGGGAACCTCTTACTATTTAAATAAAGGCCAGATCTGACATTTGATTCTCTACTGGTGTTCTTATATATTTTTAATTATTAGGATTGTATGCTTCATATCTATTGGTCTATCACATTGAATAATACATGCACATCTTACTGATACACTTGCAAACACATGAACAACATAACAACAATAAACATTTAGTGTTCTGAGAAAAAAATTGGCTCAGGAACATTACATGAGGTTTTCTCTCTTTTTTAATGTTATGATCTTCTTCATCATCACTACTTTTATTTTTGGCATATGGACACTTAGCAACAAAATTTCCTACTTTTCCACAATTAAAGAATTTAAAGGGCAACTTATCTTTACATTTTCTGGATCGTTTCTTGAGTTTCCTCACAAAATAAGATTCATTTGCATATGATTCATTGTTGGAGATATTGCTTGATTTGTGTTCTCTGTTCTTTGTCTTCTTTGAGGATTTGAAGGTTTCTTCTCTCTTTGATGGATTTTTTTTTTTTCCTCATTTCATATGCCATGAGGATCTCATGCAATTCATCCATTGTCAATGAATCAAGATCCTTCATTTCTTCAATGGTGAAAATTTTGGCATCAAATATTAAATGGAGTGACCTTAACACCTTTTGTAAAATCATTAGTTCTTCAACCTTTTCACCAAGTCCTTTGATGATGTTGACAATTCCATCCACATGGAGGAGATAGGCTGCAACATTTTCTTGTCTTTCATTTTCAGAATCTCAAACTATCTTATATGATTTTGGAGCTTTACCTTCTTGACCTTGTCATCACCTTCATATGTATTTTGAAGATTTTCCCAAATTTATTTTGTTGATTCACAATGCATCACCTTGATAAACTCAGATTCTAATAAACTCCACATGATGGAATTCATTGTTTTTGCATTATTTTTACTAGGATTCTTCCCATCCGCATTTGTTGGTGGAGTTGTTAGGGATGCATAACTAGTCATGACTGATTATAAAATATCAAACCCAATATCCATTAGATATGTTTGCATCCTTATGATCCATAATTCATAGTTTGTTCCATCGAAAAATGGATCTTTGTTTGTGGAGAAACCTTCCTGACTGTCCATGTGTTCTCTTGATATCTACCTCCCAACAGTTATAATGTTTATGAAGTAACCCACTATGATACCCATTTTTGAGAACACAATTACACTTAGATAGGGGGGGGGTGAATCATTATAATACAATATTTTAATTATTTAAACATCCATCAAACATACGAAATAAATCACACATAAGATCTATCAAATACATAACACGAAACACAAGATTTACATGGAAAACCTTTCGGGAGAAAACCACAAAAAAATCTCTTCATAATTCTTCGTAGGCGCCAACCTACTGTTACAAATATTCATAGGGGACAACCTACTATCACAAATATTCGTAGGCACCAATCTATTGGAGACACCAATATCCATTGATACAAATCCTTCTAGGCACCAACCTGCTTTTACGGATCTTCGTAGGCACCAACTTACTGGAGACACCAATCTGCACCACTAAGCACCAACTTAGAAAGATACACAAATCTCTTCATATGAGAAACACCAACCCTCAAGTTACAACTTATTATTTAGTGTATATGACTTCTTCAAACAATGATGACCCTTCGCATTTCCTTCACCAAATATGCTCACTACTTCTTCACATATATATTCTTCTTTTCACAATTCTCCTTTTCTCATAATGATATTCAATCTTTGCTCACATATGTTTCTCCTGTTCAAATATTGTTCTTTATATAGAAGGATATTACATTTATTCTCACTCACTTTTACCTCTAATTCTTCTTCCTTTTATACCTCTTTGTGTCTCTTCATGAAGAGTGGCGATGATTCCAAGAGACACGTCAATCATTAATTAAATAATTATTTTCCTTTTATATTCTTCCAAAGAATATCCCATGGTTTTGGTAACTCGTGGTATTTATTTTTTCTTTACTTTGGTAAATATTTCTTTACCAAATTATTTGTATGTAAATATATTTACAAAGGTCACCATTCATTAAGACTAGTCTTGGCTATGATAAGAATCATAAGACTCCTAAAGAAAATTCAAATTATTAGGCTACAAATCCACCAAACAAGGTGAATGAAGAAAAACCTAAAAGATTTGTTGATGTTCTCAAAATCTCTATCAAAAGCGAAGGAAACAAGAAGAAAGAAAATGATGTCCGACAAAAACTTGAATTTCCTCACAAGGACAACAAGGATAAATTCATAAGATATTTTCCACCAAGGTGGCCTCACACAACGCATTACCAAAACTCTTTCTTTGGTTATTGTTTTTCTTATAATCACTTTTGTCATAAAGAAATATATTGTAGAGCACATGAAAGAAATGATTTTGTGTGGAAAACAAACATAAGCACTTATGCATCTTCAAATAGAAACTATAATTATTTTTCCCCTTTATTTGATTAGAATGTTGTATGTTATAAGTAAAACAACTATGGGCACAAAGAGTTGATTTTTATATCATTGAGAGGTATTCCCACAAGATGCCAAGGTATCAAGAATGTGGGAATATTCGTTGGCACCATATTAGCCTTTCGTTTTAGTGAAATCACCCCTTGAATGAGTCTAATGCCTCATGGGAAAGTTGATGGGATTTGTGGGCTTGTGATGGGGCATCACACCCACAAAAAGGAATAAAATATTCTAATTAATTGTTGAGTTTAGGAAGGGCTCTTAAACTCACTCATTAGACTTGTATATAAAGGAGAGAAGTCATTGTGACTTATCATCATTGTGTGGCATCATGGAGTTAGCATAAGTGAGTAAAACATTGTACTAGGAAGTATGGAAATAGTGACAAGGAGACTTTTGCAGCTAGGTGAAATCTCTTAGGGTCTTTGGATCAAACATGAAAGATGAAAAAATACACATGTGCGAAGGATGCTGAGTTTTCCGTACATGTACGAGGGTTTCAGTGGGAACAATCATGTATGTATGTAGGTTGTAGTGAGAACAATGTGTATCTACATGGGTTATTGAAGGGACAGTTGCAGACATCCGTACAAAGTTTCTCGGCATAAGGATATTCATATAGGATGACAACAACAGGTCATACAAGTGGTCTATAGCAGATTTGCGGGAAGAAGATATTTTTAGGATATTTGTTGAGGTTTGGTTTTCTGATTTGTATGGTTATTGGAGGACAATGTTGTCCTCATATTTTAATAATATTTGTATTGGCTTAGAGGACAAGGTTGTCCTCGAATTTGGTGATATTGTACTGGTTGGGAGGGTTTTTTTTTCCCTCATAATTTTTTAAGTTAACAAGGTTACAGAACTGAAATTTGTGTCTCATATGTGTTGATGATTCATCTATGATCTTTTGTGTTTCTGCTGCATATAATTTTAGTCAATATTTTTCAGTGTAAAATTGTTTAGTGATAACAACTACGGTTTTATTGTTAGATCACTAGGAAGCAATTTCAAGTCTGAAAATTAGTCACATAAGAGTGTATGTGAAAATTGAAAAAAACATGTTTTTGTAGAAGTGTCACTATAGCATATCCTAGAAAAAACATGGAAAAATATGCCCTTGCCAAACAAAAGAAAGAATCCACAACAGTTTGGAAAAAGAAGCGAGAACAAGAAGAACAAAAGAAGGAGAAATATATGCTTTTACAAACTACACTTAATGCCCAAAATAAAGGAAATCAATGGTACATTGATAGTGTATGTTCAAGCCACGTGACAAGGGACGAGACCAAGTTTCTCACTTTGAAGGAAGTAAACGAAGGAAATGTAACATTTGGAGATAACACTACCACAAAAATAGCTAGAAAATGTACTCTTAGTCTAGATAATGGAAAGACTAAAACATAGAATGTCTTGTATGTTGAAGGTTTGAAACACAATCTTATTAGTTTTATTCAAATGTGTGATCAAGGACACACTCTCACATTTCATTCTCAAGGTTATGAGATATGGAAGGCATGCTCGAAAAGATTAGTGGCAAATGCAAATAGAACCTCAAATAATGTATATAATCTCAATGAAATCAAAGGAGAAAAATGATAAATGGGAAAAATAGATTAAATTTGGTTATGGCATAGAATAATCGTCAATATGAACTTTGATAATCTAGTGAAAATCAACACTAAAAAAGTAGTGAGAGACATGTCAAACATCACAAAACCTTCAAACTCTATTTTCAAGCAATGTTAGCATGGGAAGAAAATAAGAACAATCTTCAATTCCAAGGAATACTCAACATCAAACCCATTGGAACTTGTACATATGGATCTTTATGGGCCTACAAGAACACAAAGTTTACAAGGAGAAAATGAGTCCATGTTGTTCATTGATGATTACTTAAGAATGACATGGGTTGTGTTCCTCAAAGATAAATCTGAAGAATTTGAGAATTTTAAAGCATTCAAATCCTTGGTTGAAAATGAAACTGATTTGAAAATTAAGTGTTTAACATTAGACATAGGAGGTAATTTTATCTCAAATGAATTTGAAGAATTTTATTATCTTCATGGAATAAAGAGACACTTTTCATCCGAAATAACTCCACAACATGATGGAGTGGTAGAAAGGAAGAATTGAACAGTAAAAGAGATGGCTAGAACAATGTTGAATGAAGTTAAGCTATCCAACCTGTTTTCGAGAGAAGCAGTCAACATTGCAGTCTACATTCTGAATAGAGGGAAAATCAAAGTCAACAACAACAAAAAAACTTATGAATTATGGAAAGGTAGACCAAAAATACTTAAATTCTTCAAAGTTTTTGGGAGAAAGTGCTACATAAACAGAGATGATGGGGACTTGGGAAAATTTTACTCCATCATTGATGAAGGTATCCTTCTTAGTTTTTCATCTAGAAACAAGGCTTATAAATGTTACAATAAAAGATTACAAAAAAATGTAGAAAGTGCAAATGTAAAAGTGGATGAAGCAAGGCCTCAAAAGTATAAATCACAAACAAATGAGCATCCAGAACATACAAGCTAGAAAGAAGAAGAAGAAGAATAAGAAGAAGGAACATAACATCAAGATATGAAGGTACCATATAGATTTTTCCAAAAGAATCATTCAGAAAATCTAATTCTTGGTAATAAAGATACGACAGTTCATACTAGAAGAATATTGTGCACTAGTCAGCACACCCATGTTCATGGGTTGTAAATTGAGAAAATATAATGAATCTTCATAAGAAAATAAAACTGTATTGGTCAATGATTCACCTCCTACTATATGTGACAACATCAAGGTCGTATATTATGCAAACAATAGGATTGGTTGCATAGTTTCAAGTTGCACCAAAAGAGACTCATGTGCAAGCAGTGAAAATAATATTCAACTATATAAAGGGAACCTTGGAATTCAACTTGGGGTACTCAAGAGGTAAATATTTTACTCTAACAACATATACAGATGTGGATTGGGAAGACATTATTGATGATAAGAAAAGTACAAGTGGAGGATCATTCTTTCTGGGCAACATTCTAGTGTCTTGGTTGAGAAAGAAATAGCCATAAGTTTCTCTATCAATAGTAGAGGCCGAGTATATGGTAGAGCATCATGTTGCATGTAATTTATTTGTATGAAGTAAACATTGAGAGATATTACAGTACAATATGATCATTTTATCTCAATACTTTGTGAAAATACAAGTGTAATAAATCTTTCAAAGAATCTTGTTATGCACTCGAGAATAAATCATATTCCAATCAAGTATCACTTATTAAGAGAACAAGTAGAATTACATAATGTCAAATTGGAATATATTTCCACCAAATAACATATTACAAATATTTTCACAAAACCCCTTCCCAAACAGACGTTTGAGTATCTCAAATAGAAATTATGAGTAATATCCATATCATCTAGTCATTAAGTTCTTAAGGATAAGCACAAGTTCATGGGGATAATCCCTTTTCCGTTGATTTCAAAGGGGGAGATTTGCAAATAGGAGAATAATTCTTTCTATTCTTAGTGGATTATGTGTTTCGTTGCAGGATTTCCATCAATGCCAAAGGTAGGGGTGATTTTAAGGATGGAAATTTATTTTAAAATGTAGAAACCTTGGTGAATCTTACTAATCCTTCATATGCCAACTATAAATGTTTGACGACATTTTTGTAAAAATATTCAAAGTTCTAAGGATTTTATATAGTTTGTATAATTGTTTGGCGATTTTTAAGTTAATTTTTTTTTATCCTATAGAATTTGGGCGAATCATTTTTAGAATAACGAATATTTTTTTGGGAAAAACCATGGAAAATTAGTCCATGAGCGAAATTTAGCCCCTAAAATCATCCCTGGGTCACAAAGGGGGGCATTTTTGAACATATTTTCATTGATGTCAAAGACTATATATGAGAGTTATATTGTCATTGACTTTTTGTGTAAATATATTTACGTACAAATAATTTGGTAAAGAGAGATTTACTAGAGAAACATTTATGGAAGAAATATTTGCTAAATTAAAGAAAGATTTATTGAAGAAAGATTTACCAAAGTAAAGAAAAAATAAATACAATGAGCTCTTCTTTGGGAGAATAAAAAGGGAAATTAATTATTTAATTAATGGTCGATGTGTCTCTTAGAATCATATCCACTCTTTATGAAGAGACACAAAGAGGTATAAAAGGGAGAAGCATTAGAGGTAAAAGTGAGTGAGTGAAAATGTAATATCCTTCTATATGAAGAACACCATTAAAGAGGAGATACACATATGAGTGAAGATTGAATATCATTTTGAGAAAAGGAGAGTTGCAAAAAGAAGAGTATATATGTGAAGAAGTAGTGAGGAGATTCGATGAAGGAAATGAAAAGGGTCATCATCCTTTGAAGAAGTCATATACACTGAAGAATGAGTTGTAACTTGAGGTTTGGTGCTGCTCATATGAATATATTGGTGTCTCTTGCTAAGTTGGTACTTAGCAGTGTGGATTGGTGCCTCTACTAGGTTGATTCCCAGAAATATCCATTAAAGTAGGTTGGTGCCTACAAGGGTTTGTATCAATATGGATTGGTGTCTCTAGTAGGTTTGTGCCTACGAATATTTGTAATAGTAATTTGGTGCCTATGAAGAACTATAAAGAGAAGTTTTTTTGGTTTTCTCTCGAAAGGGTTTCCACATAAATATTGTGTTTTGTGTTCTGTAATTGATAGATCTTATATGTGATTGATTTCTTATGGTTGATTAACTTTAAAAATAGTAAAATATTGTCTTATAGTGATTCACACCCCCTCTCGATATAAGTGTGTTCTCAACAACCTCATCCTCTATTGAAATTCCTCCTATGTGTGTTTCTTGCTAGTGTGTTATACCTTTAACACCACCAATAAGCCTCCTCTATTTATTGTATATAATATTATTTTTAATTGTGAATTTCAACCCATTTTCATACCTCAACACTTGATGGTCTTCATCCTCCTCATTTCTAGCTCATATCGAGATATTGTAAAACTCCCCTCTATACTCATGTATACTTTCCTCCTTTTGTTTCAAAATTTCAAACTACATAAACAACATATGTCTATAATCTACAAGTAAGAACCCTTAGGAAACTTCACGATCATATTTATCCAACTCCTTATCTTCCCTTTACCCTTTCAAATTCATTTGCACTACACAAAATCCCAACAAATAGGAGTGTGTCCCTTCAACTTTATATTGGTGAATCTCCTCTTATGTTAAATTATTTCAAATTTAGTATATCTTTGCATTTCATTGAATCAATTTGTCAGTTATTATACCTTCAAACTTCCATAGTAGGAAACTTCAATATTTGTCACCAAATTATTCTTCAGAAACCATGCAAGCTACCCTATGAAATCTCCATCTTTGATTTCATCATCTTCCTCTTCATTGGGTTTTAAGCCACTCTTTGTTGCCTCTCTAACTTGTTGTTTTCTCTCCAACTCCTTTACTATACTTCCTAACACTTGTATTTCTCTAATCATTTTTATTCTTCTGCCTCTTCTTTACATTTCTTCTCTCATGGTTTTCTTCATCTTCTTCGAGTCTTCCACTCTCTTAGTTCAATCTCCCAAAGATTCAACCTTTCTCTAATACTCAATGACACAATCAAGGGTGTGGAGTACCAAATTCACTTTCTGAAGTGTGCAATGACTCTTATGTGATTCCTTCCTCATGAATAAACTCTACGCTACATCATCCATTCATGTTTGTGATTTGTCACCTATGATTCAATTCTTATAGTGTGTGCTTGTTTATGTTTTTGTAACTATATACACTTCTATTGCACATCAAATGTAGAAACGTTTGTGATGGACCTAAGCACTTAGGCTTAAATAAATAGTAACAATTACTAATCCAACTCGCATTAGAATATGAATAAATATCTTTAAAAGTAACATATTTTAGTTCTGCTAGTTCTTAATATATCAGAACCTAGGTGAATCTTCTAGATAACATTCCAATGCTCAAAAGGTTGTTTTTTTTTATGTATAGGATACCATGAACAATTTGTATATAGGATACCATTTGCATCCCTTCCATTAATATGAATTTCTCTTCTATAAACAAATAGAAATAGATAATAAACTTTACACCTCAAATTGATGTTCATGTTCATCTTTCACAAAGGTGAACTCAATCTCATACTAGATATATTTTCATAATAATCTTTAAAAAAATAAACATTTAAAAATTATAATATTTGTGGTAATATTGAAAAACATTTTAATTAATTACAATGATACCATTAACAATTTGTATATAGGATACCATTTGCATCCCTTTCATTAATATGGATATCTCTTCTATAAACAAATAGACATAGATACTAAAATGTACACCTGTTCATATGTCACAAAGGTGAACCCAATCTCATAATAGATATATTTTCATTATAATCTTTAAAAAAATAAACATTTACAAATTATAATATTTGTTGTAATATTGAAAAACATTTTAATTAATTACATTGATCAAGGTTTGAAACATGAACTAAGTCTAAATTTTTTTACCAAGTATTTGTTTGTCAATACATATTTATACTTTGAGGGGATGTGTATCTTCATAAGTATACACTCTTGATGTCTATCTTATCATAAAAATTGTAGTTAAAATTTACCATGATTGATCACACTTAACATTGTTAGAAAATTTACCATTGTTGACCTCAGGAAAATGTTTACCACAATTAACCATAGTAAAAACCAAATCCATCTATCCCTCCATTGAAACACAACCCACAAGTATGCACACGTTATTTTAAAGAATAATAATAATAAAATCCATCATAATAATTCCCATCACTTGCCTCTCCATTTTGTTTTCACGCAGAAAAACACTGTTCCACTAATATTCAATTAGTAATCAAGTGAAACTTACATATACATATGGATCGAGGAACTATCGTTCCCTTAACAGTTTGTCAAAAAACTTCTATATGCTCTAAACATGATCCATTGTTCAACATTCTAATATAACATTTAGTGCTTTCTTAAAAACATATAGGAGGAATATTACATTAACAAAAAATTGTTTCCCTTTATGAACTACTAAGTCTTCAAAGTTCTTTCGTCTTCATAATATAAAATATTTATTTGATTTGAATATAACTCCTTTTATAGATTCTTCGAAGAAAATCCATCATGTGGGACAGTCCAATAATTTTTTGGATAAAAAATTTGCTTTAGAGTTGTATTTTATGTGAACATTCATAAACTTTATCACTTCAAAACTGTATTTTAGTCTTTTGATTTTTCCTTTCCAGGTGTCCAAATATAACAGATTAAAATTTGATTTGTCATTTATCCAGTTAATAACCACTTTTGAATCCCTATCCACCATCATCTTGTTTATGGATAAGCTTGTTGCAAAGTGAAGGAGACCCCATAATCCCATAATTTTTTCTTTCATATTGTTTCCTTTCCCACTAGCAAAATGTATCTTGAATAAGTGATCTGGGTTAATTTTAAGAAAAACCCAAATGCCACAAACTCCATCAACAAAAGAACCATTAAATAATACTATAGGAGAATCATCAAAATAGATTGGATTGAACATGACTTTCATATTGTCTACTTCACAAGCCTAATTGAGTTCTGAAATAGAAAGAAGGATATTAGTGACTACTCTGTAATCTTTTCTGAGCATATTCTCGAATAAAATCTTGTTCCTATATTTCCATAATATCCATATCACCGGAAAGGGAATATGTCGCATCTTTGGGTATTTTTTGAGCTAGAGAACCAAATTATCTTCTAAAGAAGAACAGTACCAAGCTTCCGGGAATTTGAAATAACTTAGGACCTATTTCCAAATGGATTGAGAAGTCGCACAATGCAAAAAGAGATGTGTAGTCATCTCTTCACCTATGAGGCAAAGGCTACAAACCGAAGGGCCAAACCCTCCTCTTTTCCTATAAATTTCACTAGTTAAAATACAATCTTTTCGACACAGCCACATAAAACAAATAAGCTTCCCTGGTATCCTAACTTTCCAAATTTCCTTATACCACCATTTATTTTCATCCAAAAGATTCATAAAGGAAATAGATCGATATGCTAAATTAGCAGAAACAATACCCATGGCACTGTTCCAAGACCATAATAACTTGTCACTTGAATCATTGAGTGTGATACCACTACTTCTCAACATTAAGAGGAAATTGTTCCATTATGAGTCCAACTCACTTGTCAGTCCAAGATGATTAGCCTCAATCCACTCTTGCTTAAGACAAACTTCAAATGGAAATGTTGCATGAGCTAGAGAGATGATATGCAATTTATTGAGGTGTTTAATAAGAGGACATGTGAGTCTGTAAGAATCATTACTACCGATGAATGGATCTAACCCAATAATGAATTTATTTCCACTGCCAATTGATTAATCCAACCACCATTTAATAACAGGAAGTTAATTCATAAAGTGTTTCCAGATGATAGAATCTACAGGAAACTTATATTCTTCAATACGTAGAGATGTTGTCAAGTCTATACCTTTCAAATACTTCTTTTTTAGAACCATGTTCCACAAAAAATTACCAAAAAGGCCTCTCCAACATGATTTGGTAGCCAAATACTAGGTGAACCAAAATATATTTCGAATACCCCATCCACCATTATCTTTTTGCCTAGTGATGTTTTTCCATTTTGTTAAGTGATTTCCTGTATCCTTCCTATCTCATCTTCAAATAAAATTTTCAATGAGTTGTTGAATCTTGTGAAGTATGGAAGAAGGAACCTTGGCAAGACTAAGACAATACACAAGGAGGCTTTGTAACACATATTTAGATACTATAAGTCTACCTCCCATAGAGATCCATTAGAAGGACTAGTTCCCAATCCTTTTCTCAACTTTTTGGATCATCCATTTCCAATCTGATATCCCATAGTTGTTAGTCTTTAAATAAAAACCCAGATATTTAATTTCATCATCAACACTAGAAACTTGTATATTGAATGCTGCTTGGATTCTATGTAATAACCCTGGGTCAATATTTTATTCAAGGAAGCACAAATTTTGACAATTAACTTCCATACCATAGGCAAGACATATTTTTTTTAAATTGTTTGAAACTCCATCCAGTCCTCGAAACTGTCAATGCCTAAAATAAGAACGTCGTCAACAAAGAAAAAATGGGAAATAAAATTATTGGTTTCCTCTTTGATACCATGAAACTTCCTTACCTCCATCACCTTCTACATTAGTCTGTTAAAGAATGTGACAACCAAGAGGAATAATAAAGGGGAAAGAGGACATCCCTGTCGCAGACCTCGAAATCTCTTAAAACAATCAGTGGGTGTGCCATTGATAAATACAACCATATTGAATAAAGAGACACATGCCATGATCCACTGGGTAACTTCCCATTTTAATCCAATTTGAATTAACATCATCCGAAGAAATTTCCAACTTACTTTGTCATATGCCTTCTTTAAGTCCAACTTAAGAATAATAAAGTTTACCTTCTTAGTATTTGCAGTGTGTAAACACTCTTGGGGAATCCATACTATATCAAATATCAATCTATCTTTGAGGAAACTAAATTGATTAGATGAGATACTTGAATCCAACTTGTCCTTCATCTGGTTTTCAATGATTTTAGAGATTACTTTATACACAAAATTACATAGGGAAATGGGCCTAAAATCATTAAATTGTTTTGGCTTGCTCACCTTAGGGATTAGGGAAAATAAGGTAGCATTGAGAGATCCTAGAATATGACCTAAATATATGGATTCCTCAAACACACTATGAATATCCTCCCCCATAATTTAAAATAAAGAGTGGAAGAGTTCTTGTGTCCACCGATCCAGACCAGGGCTTTTTTCCTTTGGAATTTTATTAATTATTTCCATAACTTCCTCCAAAGTGACATAATTTCCTATCTCATCACTTTCATCATCATTGAAAAACCTGGGCACATCCTTAAGGACACTAATATCATTACAAGTAACTTCTACCACTATTGCATTGTATTGTGACTGGAAATGTTTAAAAGAAACCTCTTTTATATATTTTTCAGAAGACTTGATGCATCCATCATCATCTGCAATATCCCATATAGTGTTTTGACATCTCCTTTGTGTAGCATATTTATGAAAAAAAATTGTATTTATGTCACCCTTCTCAATCCAAATAGCTCGACTTCTAAGTCTCCAAGTAGACTCTTCTACTTTGAGTAACTTATCCTTTTTTTGTTTAAGGGATCTGATAAGATTCAATTCTTCTAATGTGAACACCTATGAAGGACATTTCTCAAAACTCTTAGCCATTTTTTGTTCAATACATACTAGCTCATAATGATTTTGAATCATTTTGTTAAGCTGCTAAAGGATGACAACTTTCTTTAACTTCTTCAATTTTTCACACAATAGGTGGATCGAAGAATCGTCAGACCAATACTCCATAGATTTTCATGTGGTTCTAATTAGGGAATAAAATATTGTATCATTAATCCAAGTTCTATTAAATTTGATGGGAGGAGAAGCTTTATGAACATCCTTCTCATATTGTAAAGATATCAGGTTATGATCTGAGATAGTGGAGTTTATGGTCCATGATCTCATTTTACAATGGTTTCTGAGAAAGGTTTCATCAATAAGAAAACAATCCAATCTTTTCGCAACTCCAGTGGCACCGACTCTTCCATTTATCCATGTATGTGTCATTTGGTTAGGTTGTATATCCACTAATCCAGTATGTGTCATTTATCCATGTATGTGTCATTTAAGTAACGACCTGCGTCGTTACGACAACCATTCTAGTGATAGGTGCAATTTTTTTTTTTTTTGGGTTGGAAGTGTGTGTGTGCGTATGTACAAGGAAACAAATACAATCTACTCGACTCTGCGTCGCCACCCGACGACGATACGACGCTACCCGGATGAACATAAGAATATGACTAGGACGCACGATACGTAACCACAGGCATAATTGATGATCACATGACAAGCAAAACTGACTGCTAAAAACGACTGACCTCCCGCCCATCCTACCCTGCAAGGTTAGGACCTCCAAGACACATAATCAACGCTCAAGCCCAATTTCCCATCGTCTTTAACCATTTAAGGTCTCAGGGCTGGCGACTGTTCTGAGGAGCATGGAGGTGTCTAAATCCCCCCCGACGCAACAGACCAAGCAACCAACTGACCACGAACAAGTGCAACATACAGTAGAAGAACGACTGCGCTCCTTACGGAAGGCGCGTGACAAGGACTCTGACAACGAACACCCAAGTTCTCAATATCTAAGAACCACCACCCCGATATGCTAACTGGGTAATCTAAGGTACATAATTCCAGGTTATCGAACCACGTATGTTGTTAACAACAAATTAAAGTGAAAATAACTCTGTCAAGAAACATTAACCATCTATCATTATGTCATGATTATCATACTGTTGGTATGCTACAACCGCTAAAATATAATGACCTTACAAGATCAATCATTCACTAAGGTATAATATCGATGCACTAAAGACGACATCATATTTATAGATAATATCAAAATGGGAGAACAACAACACACATCATAAGTTAACAGTGCAATCTAAAAATAATGAATTTTAATGACCGGGTAAAAAGGGCATATTGGGATGTGACCCCTATCAATTGTTAATCATCAATAATTAAAATAGCCATTAATTAAGAGGTGACTATATGGAAACAGTAACATGATTACTGGAACTCATCAATTGAAGGTACAACATACTCCATAGTTTTTAAGGCAATCTTGTAAGATGACAAGGTTTAAATGACAATGACAACTGTCCACCTTACAATCTATAATAAATTAAGATATCATCAATTAAAGATGTCAATTAGGTGGCTGCACTCGTTTAATTAATTTTGAAATATTTTATGTTCGTTCTCTTTGTATGTGTACAAAACAACTTCGCATCTCTCATATTCAGTACAATATCATTTAAATATTTTAATCACCTTTAAATATTTAACTTTCATTTTCCTTATAAGCGTATAAATGAAGAAGTGAATCTTACTCGTGGCATAAATAACTATCAACATATTAGAATTTAGGCAGAAGCATCATTACTGAATAAAACAATCAATTTTTTTTTGAATCCAAATGTATGTAAACTATAAGGAGAATGCACGAAGCATCAATAATATATTAACCAATTCCATTCTTCGGGATTCCTAATATTTGATTCAAGAATTAAAAAGGTTATTATTGGATAAGTAAATCAAGTTGATTTCTTTTTTGAAGATAATAGTTAAACATCCATGACCAATCCAACTTATCCTCCAACTCCCACTCATACCCTTCTAGTAATAATAAAATATCTACATGAATCTATTCTTCCCTGATATTCAAGTTAAAACAATGAGACCCATTCTAATTTCTAAAATAATTATATAATTTAATTTCTAATTTCTAATTTCTAAAATAACTATATACTAAATTCAAGTTAAAGCAAGGGAGTAGAATTCCAAATTCTAAAATAACTATATACTTTAAACATGTGAAGAGTAAGAAATACAATGATTATGAATTAATGATAATCTCTAAAATTGATTAAAGGAAATGAATTATCTTTAATTTCAAGGAGCTACTCCTTTCATCTCATCGTAACAATAAGATATCAACTCAAAAATAGTCACTCTGTGTGAACACAAGACTAAGCATTTGGACAGTTTTCCGTCTAAGAATATCTCAACACGCACGCATGTAGGCCTTCTGTACAGTTTTTCCACCGTAAATATTGGAGTGTTTTAAAGCACCGCCTGATTCTTCCCTTTTCCATGATCCTGCGGTCAGTCGAACTTGTGACATAATGCATGGAATTTCTACAATTATTTCTTAAGTCAGAGGACCAATCCCACTAGATTTGGTGGGCCTGTCTAGAGGCAGTGGAGGAATTCAAGGACAGGAAAAATCAAAGAGACGACTGGCGGTCGTGGATGCCTACAGGCTATCACTCACCGAAGGAAATCTAATGCACGCAAACAATGTCGGAAACAGCTCAGTCTAAACCCTTCTGACAGGGGCATAATAATTTCCTTTACCAAGGCACAGCGTGCTAAGGCAAGTAATGAATTAAAATTATTTAAATCAGGTGCAAGGCGAGTGTTACGGAGAGCGCTGAGGGTGATTTAGGTTACTGTAGCAGAGATTTTCATTGTTTCCAGAAGGCACAACGTTAACAGACAATTAAGAACCATCCCACTCTCGGAATTGGTGCGCCACTTGCGCAGACCCCTCCCTGCCCAAATGCCCAGGAAACACGTCTCAAACGAAAATTAGCAGTGGGGAAAACGTAAATTAACTTATATAAAAATTTCTGACCGCGTTTTACTCTTTGGCTGCACGAAAATTATTGTAAACACAATTCCCATCAACGTTAGGGCATTATTAATCAATTGCCGTAGCTAAATTCGAAGGGAAGGGCCAAACTATGCAGGAACGCAGAATTTAACAAAAATCTGGATTGATCAACGCTGGGCGCGCTCAACACCAACGATCGAACGAATCTCCACTAGCTCCCTATCCATCGTAGGGTTCTATGCATGCAAGCGTGATATAACAAAAACTCCGCAACGATCAAAGAACAAGGAAACCAATTAATAATTTCGCAAAAGGAAAACTCTATTCCGTGGGAGCTATTGGCTTCACCACTTGGTCTCGAGGGTTTCGTTTCTCAAGAACCCGATCCCTCTTGCAATGCATCCTTTAGCGGATCCTCATCGAAAAAACATGGTCTTTGTAATGATTTCACTGGACAGAGGCTGGGGTTCCTACCCTAATTAGATCCAGGGTAGTAGGTAAGCAGGCCGATGGACACACCAGGCGAAGGCGAAGGGAGGTGGTTTACTGTTGATGCAGGGGCGGAGGATCAGAGTGGCATGGTTGCAAGGAAAGAAACTGTTGGGTGAGGTGATACTGAGGCGTAGGCATCTGTACACTGTCCCCAAACCTTAGCCACTTGCCCGCTTTGGACGTCCCGCGCTCCTACTTGTCCCGCGCTCCCGCTTGACGACCGCAGAATGCTCACTGGTACCTCCCAGCCAAACGCGAGGGGTACTCTGCTTCCCCCGTCGCCCCCCGAGCCGCAAAGGGGCCACACGATAACCAGGAATATACTAGCGTCTCAGCTCGCCTCCACGGCTGAGCTACCACTCCAACAAAGCTGAGATCACACCCAACTCCCCACAAGAAAATCCGTCAAACCACAATTCGACAGCGTAACCTTACACTAACCGTTCATCCCTCATTTTCTTCCTTTCCCTTTCTTTTATAGGCAAATGAGACCCACCTACTTTCCTGATTAGTAATTAATTAATTTTTAATGACAAATCCTCTTGAACAATCTCCGCCATCCAAGTGTCTCTCATCCCTAGGGTTCTCCAACAATTAAATTCTGTTTAATAAACAAAAGTCTAAATTCCCTCACACCCCCAAAATTGCTCCTTCAATTTCTCCTAGGGTTCCTAGATCCCCTCCCATGCTTTTATTCACTTTCCTAAAATGATGTTTCTGAAATTTAGTAATTTCTTAAATGCTGATTCTCTTTCGCTTTTTCCCCAATGTCCCCTACTTTCCAAAATTTAAGTTTC
>ML780536.1:1009079-1046389 GCA_009831015.1 Picea engelmannii | reverse complement strand
CGTAAGGCAATCTTCTACAGAACAAAGAATCAATATCAATTCACTAAAGCAGGTCATGATTATGTGGTTCATGCTCATCGTGTTAAAGAAAATAAAACACTTCAAACAATGGAACAATTAACGAATGTAGTGCAAGCATGCAATAAACCAATAATTGTTTCAAATGAAGTAATTGATCTTAAGAAAGAACAAGATATGGTTGTTGAATGGAAAATCAATCATAAGGTGCTTCAAGATAAGCTCATGTCATGCAGATACTTCAAGTATATCAGCTCATTTGCAGTCATATTTTTAATGCTGTCATTAGAAATGTTTTCTACATGGATGATAGTGGCTTCAATAAGATGTAACAAGGTTCAAATGGCTAGCAATATACTGGTAGTTGTCATGATTGTGTTACAGCTGATCTTGATGAGACAGGTGCACAGGACAGAGTTCAGAGATAGAGAGCAAGCCGGGTGGCCTATACTGATCTTGTTGACTGGTCAGTAACCTTTTGGGGACCAAAAGGTCTTATTGTGGGGAGGTGTGATCCAAAATTGGATCTAGAAGCCTGATAGGGTTGAAAAATGCTCAAAAATGAAAGTGCTCAAAATCCAACGAAACTAATGGCATTGTGTCCGTCTCGTCTTTCTGATTCTGGTGGTATATTTACTTTGTCAAACGGGCTCCGTATGCGAAAGTTATCGCGTTTTGATCGAAAGCCCAAACAGGTAAAAAGTCAAAGGTCAACTGGTCAAAAAGTCAATGATGACATCAGCATGCTAACTGTGCAGGAGATGATGTGGCACTCTCTGTCTCATGGTGATTGGGCAGGTTCACTGACAAGGCAGACATGTGGCAGGCAACTGGACCAGTCAATAACTGACATGTGGCATTAATTTGTCAAATGGGGAGATGCCACGTGGCCCAGTCATGGGCAGCCACGTGGCACCCAGTCATCAGTTGAAGTGGCATGTTTCAAAAAAATATGTTTTGGGTTCCATGGGTTTTGAACCCATGACCACCACCAATCCCAACACCTTAAGAAATGGTCTTTTCCAATACACCAAATTATTTCTTATGTTGTAAAACCCACATTATAAAATATATTGCAAAGTATTGTATGGAGAGGGGCCAACGCTTAGCCCTTTGGGATAGCGCTTGGCCATATGAACCCATATGACCCTRTCAARGGGGMRCRYRYTGRGMAAGAGGGGGCTKATGCCMAAATCTAACTATAAAGTGGGTTTTATAACCAATTTTTGGGTTTTAATGGTAATTAAGCCTATTTTTAATGGTTTTTGGGAGTTATTGGGTAGTTTTGGAGCCTAAATTTTAGGAGGAAGTTGGAGGTGAGCAACCAACTTCCCATCTATATAAACAAGGCMTGTTTGAGGCTAGAGGACAACATTGAGGGCATTCAGAGAAGAATAATGCTGAGGAGAAGCCAAGCCAAAGCCATTTGGAGGCAGAGAAGCTTTTGAGGAGGAGACGTTGTCGGACCATTTCTGGGAGCTCCGGACATCCGTTTTTCGTGTCGTTTTCTTTACGTTGTTCTAGAGATCTGGAAGAACATGACCAGATCATTATTTTAGCCATTTGGCATTGCAGCGATGTAATTTTGAGCTTTTTAACAGAAATAAAGAAGCCTCCCCCACAGAGAAAAGGCCCGGAGACATAGGCAAAGTTGTGCCGAACTCCGTTATCAATCTGTGTGTTATGGTTTGCTATTTATTATTTCATTTCAGATCTGAAAATGTATGTATGGCTGTCATAATTCCTCTTCTTTCCTCATTCTTCACTAAGTTTTCTCAAATGGTTAATTAATGCATGCAAAATTAAAACTCAACCATAAGTCATTAAAAGATCTGGCGGATCATTATGACTTATTTGAATGAATCCTTAAACAATAATGAGTTTATAGGACTATTTGTTTCAATCCCATCTAGTGTAATTATCCAATCTGTCATAGAAAACAATATTTTTTAAATTGGTAGCAAGTTAAACTTGAAAGCTAAATGATCTTCATCTATTTTATCCCCACTTTCAGACAATGTTAAAATTTATGCCATATCTTTCTTTGAAATTGAGAAGATTGCTTTCTAATTTTCTTCCCTAATTACCTTTGATGTTGAATCATAGTTATGAGCACACATAATTACTAATTTTGGAAAATGAATGGTGAGGGGAATGACTGCTCTAGCTAAACCAGAGCTTCATGCATGAAATTGTTCACTACCGTTATTAAAGTTGGTGAATGTCGTGTTTTTGAGATCTTGGACAACTTTTGTTTTTATTTCAGGTTCAAAAATGTCGAAATATTTATTAGTTAAGTGTTTAAAACCTGGGTTTTCCATTATTTGTTACTGGGAAACATTGCTTTTTTTCCTAGGAGCCATTCAAGATTTGAACTATGGTCACTGAAAAAGAATTATTAAATTATTTTTAAACAGAGGATTCTTTAAGTCAATTCAAAGTTGGGTTTTTTCCTTTACTTACCCATGCATATGGGTTCAACTTTACTTGACCAATTTCCCCTTTAGTTGTAGACTGGTAGGAAAATATTTAGAAAACTAGAGTGCTTGCATCCTTTTGTCTAAATGAAAGTTAGCGATAATGTGGGGTGGTGGTTATTTCTAATTTCGTTACAGATATTAACAAATTCCATATAATGTTTCAACCAATGATTAGCTCTTGGCGATCATGTTTCCAACATGCTTTAAGTGAGTCCAACTACCAATCTATATGAAAAAACAATTCTCGTGATACTGAGTGGTTTCAGGCTTATTTCGAGTAGTTTTGTTTTCTTTTTAAAAAGCCTTGATATAAATGTTGTTTAGTCGTGTGTGTGGAAATTGGTTTAGTGTATTTGAGACTGTTCGTATAGCTAAAATTCAGTTGTTTTTCCCCTTGAAATTAATCAACATCGTCGATCTTATTTGTTTGCGACCGTCAGATCAAAATGCTTGGTTATTTTTAATTTTTTATATTTAAAATTATAAGCGCCTAATGTATTATATTTATAAAAAAAATCCTAATGTTATGCTAAGAGTATATAAAAGGAAAATATAAACAAAGCTACTTTTGTTCAAAAACACACAAAAAGAAAAAAAGAAAAAAACATTATTATTAAGAAAGAAATTATTAATTGTATTTAGTTAAAACATTCGACTTTGACTGGGGATAACACCTCCCTGCGAGGAATTAAGATCTTTAGACTTATTTCCTTTCCAGTTGGGCTAGGATTCAACTTAACCATCAATCAAGCAATCATGTGAAGGGTTTTTAACACATACTACACGTTGTTCATTCATCGATTATTTTCCTCCCAAGATGCAATAATTATTGATCAATTAATAATTTTATGTGATGTGAAGTACTTTAGTGATTAATTATCTAACTAAAAGTGTACATTCAAATATTTTTGAATGACTCACAATTATTTCCTTACGATATGGAAATTTTCTATAAATAGAATTCTACAGAAGGTGTAGCCTATGTTACCCTTTAACCATTTCTTTTTATGCTTGATTTTAGTTTCCAAAATGTCTGTAAGCCAGGATGATTATACATGGTTTGCAGGAATAACAAATTTGAAGAAAGGAGAAGAGAAGGAAATCAATGGAAAAAAAAGTAAGGTTCTAAGAACAGATATTCGAACTCCTATCAATGTTTCCTATGAAGTTCATGGGACTAGACATCTCGCTTATCCTTCATTTTCATCGATGTTAGCTCGTAGTACTTGTAGTGCACCAAATCCTAGGCTTAAGAAATGAAAAATTTATAGTGAGGTCCTTTTGGAAAATGCTCGATGTTGCATGCATTTAGGTGTAGATGCTGCTAAGAAAGATAAGTGACAGACAGAGCAAGGAGATCGACTTCATGACCAACAATAGATTTCCAACATATGCTCGAATTCAGAATTGATAAAATTATGGAGGAGATGTTGGGTGTGTGTTATATGTTGGGAATGTGTTATATTCTTTGTTATATTCGAGAAATATGTCTCCTTTTTGGCCTCATTTTTTGTGTTGCCTTGATTTTCGTGTCCATTGTTGGGAGTTTTTTCAGCGCATGGTTTTTGCCGATGGTTTTCTATTTCCGATTAAGGAATTAGGGTTGTTGACTAATACAGATCATTGGGTTAGGGTTTTGGATGTCATTGGCTCCTATATGTGTATTGTATTGTAAACAATGTATGGTGTGAATGAATATAGAATATGTTGGTTTTCTCGGTTTGGGTTTCCAGGGGAAAAATCTCTGTGTACTATGTGTATTTTCCATTGTATCCTTTATGTTCTTTTACTGAAAATTTGTTTACAGTAAATAATTATACAAGGTTAAAATATACATTTGGTATTAGAACTTTTTTTTCTTCTAGGGGATGCCTTTGTGGTCAAGGGTTTGTCTCGAGATTGTGATAAACCTTGTTACAATGGGAGACCTGCGGTATTGATTCTTCGGGTAAAGAAAAATGGCGAGCAGTTCGAAAATGGATCTCAATAAGTTTAATGGGAAACGTTTTGAGCTATGGAAGCTCAATATTGAAGATATTTTGGTGGACAAATATCAGTGGATCGTGGTGGATCCATGTACTACACCTACAGGAACTTCAACAGATGAATGGAAAAAGTTGGATCGGAAGGCGAAGAGAACAATCCAACTGTGTCTCTCAGATTCAGTATCACTGAATGTGTTAGAGGAAGCTACAACTAAGGAATTATGGGATAAGTTGGGGAAGTTGTATTAGTCTAATTCCCTAGTAAATAAACTATTCTTGATAAATATGTTGTATGACTTGAGGATGAGAGATGGAGACTTGGTGGCATAGAATTTGAATTCCTTCAATACTATGGTAAGTTAGTTAGTATATGTTGAGGTTGAAATTTCATATGAAGACAAGTGTATCAATTTATTGTTCTCTTTACCAGACTCGTGGGATAGTCTGGTTGTGGCCATAGGTAGTAATACAACTACTAGCTTGAATTTTGATGAAGTGGTCTCATCCTTGTTGTCGAAGGAGATGAGATGGAAGAACATGGAATGGAAGAGCATAGATGCATTATTTGCAAGAGGACGCTCCCAGGAAATAAATATATCTAAGTCCTCAAGTGGGAGATCTAAGTCTAAGGGTAGATATAAACCTCCTGAAAAATTTGTAAAGGTATGTTGGGGATGTGGAAAAGAAGGGCACTACAAGAAGCAATGTAGCTCCAAAGTTGAGAAAAAGAAGGGATCCAATGAAGCTCCTTCTACAAAATAAAACACCTCCAAGGAAGAAGGAGGGGACTTGTACTTGGATTCTTCAAGCACACATGTAGATCATGAGGCATGGTTGGTTGACTCAAGTGCATCCTTTCATATGAATCCCCACAGAGAGTGGTTCTGTGAATATGAAAGGTATGATGTAGGTAATGTTTTTCTAGGTGATGACTTGACAATCAGAATCATAGGATGACAAAATGTCAATTTGAGGCTCATATATGGAAGGATTAGAGCACTACTTGGTGTTCTGCAAATCCCGAGATTGGCTAGAAATTTGATTTTGTACGAAAAATAGACAATGCAGGGGTAAAAACAATATTTGAAAAGGAAACCTCCAGGATGGTTCAAGGATAAATGGTGTTGTTGAAGGGAGTTTGGTTTGTAACTCTATATAATCTGCAAGGAAGCACTATTAGTGATGGGTGTAATAGTTCCATTATTCCTGATATTGGAGTTATAGAAGAAATAACTCCTTTAGTCTATGGAGAAAAGGTTTTGTTGTGGAATCAAAGACTAGGGAATATCAGAGAGAAGGGTCATCAACTACTACATGGTAAAGTTATGGTTGAAGGCATGTCTATCTGCTCTCTGGATTTTGATTTCTGTGAACATGGTGTGTATGGGAAGCATAATCGGGTAAGATTCCCCTTTGGTGCAAAGAGGGAAGAAGGAATTTTATATCTAGTTCACAATGATGTGTTTGGACCTGTGTTGGTTCCATCATTGAGAAAATATGTGTACTATGTCTCATTTATAGATAAATTCTCGAGGAATACTTGGATATATTTCCTCATAAATAAATCTGAAGTCTTTGATAGGTTTAAAGAGTTTAAGACTCTTGTTCGGAATCAAACAGAGAAAACAATTAAGGTGTTGAGGACAGATAATGGTGGAGAGTTCCGTGGGAATGAATTTGAATAATTTTGTAAGTGCGGTATAGCAAGGCAGAAGATTACTCCATATACACCTCAATAGAATGGAGTTGCATAAAGGATGAATAATATGTTGATGGAAAAAACAAGGTGCATGCTCAGTGGTGTCAGGTTAGGGAAAGAATTATGGGCAGAGGTAGTGGGTACTACATGTTACTTGGTCAAGAGATCACTCTCATTGACAATGGATGACAAGAATCCACAAGAGGTATGGACTGGTAAGAAACCTTCTCTCACACATATCAAGGTATTTGGTTGTGAGGCCTATGTCCATGATCCAAAGGAAAACATGAGTAAGCTAGATAAGAAGGCTGAAAAGTGTATCTTTATTGGGTATAAAGATGGTCTCAATGGTCATAAGCTTTGGAACCAAAAAACTAAGAAGGTTGTGTGTAATCGAGATGTGATATTTAGAGAAATGAAGGATGTTGTTAAACATGAAGTCCTACCAAGTAAGGCAGAACCAAAGAAAATAGATTTTGAGCCAAAGGATGATGAATCAGACTCTACAGAAGAATATGAATCAGAAGAAGAAGATTCTCGTACTCTAGTATTGAGGAGATCAGTTCGAGAAAGAAGGAAATCGGAAGGGTATACTCCATATTATTTCCATTAAAAATTTTCTTTGTCTATTATTGATGATGATCCTATAACTATTAGGGAGGAAGTGGATTCAGAGGATGGAAAACTATGGGAAAATGCCATGGATGAAGAAATGGAAGCCTTGGATAAGAATAAGGCTTGGGATCTAGTAAAGTTGTCGACTGGAAGAAATCCATTGGAAGCAAATGGGTATTTAAAAAGAAGTTGAATGTGGAAGGAAAAGTGGAGAAACACAAAGCTCGGTTAGTAGCAAAGGGTTATTCTTGGGTTGAGGGAATTGATTTTGGTGAGATTTTTTCCCTTGTTTCCAAGTTAAATTCTATTATATTTATGTTATTTGTTGTTGTTACATTTGATTTTGAATTAGAATAGATGGATGTGAAGACAACATTCCTACATGGGGATCTAGAAAAATAAATCTATAGGAAGCAACCAAAATGATTTGTTGTGAAGGGAAAGAAGGAGTTGGTATGCAAGTTGAAAAAATTCCATGTATGGTTTAAAACAACCACCAAGGCTGTGGTATAAAAAAAATGATACTTATATGTTGGGACTTGGTTTCACAAGAATCAAAGAGAATCATTGTGTGTATTTTAAATTAATTGGTGATCATTTGATTTATTTGGTCTTGTATGTGGATGACATGTTACTGATAGGAAACAACAAGGAGATTATCCAGGACGTGAAAACTCAGGTGTCCTCTAAACTTGATATGAAGGATCTTGGTGCTACGAATTTCATTTTGGGCATGAAAATTAAAAGAGATCGGAAAAACAAGAAACTCTGGTTAAATCAAAGAAAATATGTGGAGACAATATTGTAGAGGTTTAATATGCAGGAATGTAAACTAGTCAGGGTCTCTATTCATGTTGGTGTAAAGTTATATGTGGATCAGTGTCCCAAGACATAGGAAGAGTAGGAGGGCATGTCTCATGTTCCATATGCAAGTGTAGTTGATAGTTTGATGTATGAAATGGTATTTACTAGACCGTACATTACACATGCAGTGGGAGTTTTGAGCAGGTATATGTCAAAACCAGGGAAAGATCATTAGACAACAATAAAAAGGGTTTTCAAGTATTTGTGTGGCATTGCTAGATATGGATTGTGCTATCAAGAAAGACTAGGATTAGGCAGAATGTTGGACATACATGGATTTGTGGATGCAGACTGGGTTGGATATATTGATTGTAAGAGATCTATAAGCGGGTATGTGTTTAACCTGTTTGGAGGAGAAATCAGTTGGGTGAGAAAAAGACAGTCTATAGTGGCACTTTCAGCTACATAAGCTAAATACATGGAAGCCACTCATGAAATAAAGGAAGCAATATGGTTACAAACATTGTGTTCAGGTATTGGGTTGGTACAACAAGTTGTAAGGATAGATTGTGACAGTCATAGTGCAATTTTTCTGGCGAAGAACTCGACTTATCATTCAAAGACAAAGCATATTGATGTTCAATATCACTTTGTGAAAGACATGGTTGAAGAAAAGAAAGTGTTGTTGATGAAGGTGGACACTTTGAAGAATGTTGTAGATTCATTAACAAAATTTGCGAGCACTAATAAGTTCTCTTGGTGTAGAGGATCTATGGAAATTGTTGCCCTGGATTGTTGACTATGTAACCCTATAACCCCTTGCATGCAAAGAAAAAAACAAGTGGGATAATTTTGGGTATGTTGGGTACGTGTCACCTTTTTTGCATTGCCTCGATTTTTATGTCCATTGTTGGGCGGTTTTTTGACACATGGTTTTTTTAATGTTTTTCTATTTCCAGTTAAGGAATTAGGGTTGTTGACTAATATAGATCATTGGGTTAGGTTTTTGGATTTCATTGGATCCTATATGTATATTTTATTGTAAACAATGAATGGTGTGAATGAATATAGAATATGTTGGTTTTCCCGGTTTGGGTTTCCAGGGTAAAAATCTCTGTGTAATGTGTGTATTTTTCATTGTGTCTTTTCTGTTCTTTTATTGAAAATATGTTTGCAATAAATAATTGTACAAGGTTAAAGTCTATAGGACATAGTCGAGATAAAACAAGCTATCCACATCTTGAGATGTCCTCATTGTCAAGCTGAATATAATACTTCAGTTGATCCTTCCAATCCTTATGTTTCTCCTAGTCCTTATTTTAACGTAGATTACCCTATCGATGAAGACTAAGTAGATATTATCTTTATGTATTAATATTTTGCAATGATAAGTATGTACATTGTACTTGGGACTCATAATATAAATAAATTTTTATTTATGTAAATGTGGATATTTAGTCTATGCAAGTTTAATCTATGTTTTTTTATTATTTTTGTAAATTTATAAACATCTTCAAGGCAAAGGCTTGATGAATTTCAAAAGAAATAAGTATGAAATTGTTGTATTTCAAGGTACATCTAAAAGTATTTAAGTTTTGATGACATTTAAAAATCTGTGTTGTATGAATTTATTGTAATCAATGTTTTAAATAACCTTTTTTAACTATGTAAGTTAGTTATATTCCATACATAACTGTATTCATTCCAAAAAACTCGAGCGATCATTGCAACCTTATTTTAGATCAAATTTCGTGACCAAAGGTTATGACATGTGTTTCTCCGATGGAATTTGAATTTTTTGGGTTTTTGTTTAATTTTTTTTTTTAAAGCGATGACCTCTTTCTGATGTTGCTCTGCTACCCACTAGTGTTATAGGCCCAACAGAGTCATCCCAACATCACAAACCTTGGTCCACTACCAGTGAGCATCCATAGCTCTGGTCGACATGTTTGCATTTCCCAAATTTATTTATGATCTTTCCTTTCTTTATTTTGCTAAGGAAAAATCAAGAACTCTGTGAGGAGTTTTATTTTGGGATTGATACATGTTGGTGAAAGAAGTATTAACCAAATTCAAAGAATAAAGTATCAATTATGATATCCATCTGGAAAATCACATATTTAAACCTTGTATGGCCTTTGAAATCCATTTGCAATTTTTTTAGGTACAGTTGATTTCTCAAGTTTACCTAAAAATTGCATTATCATCCTATAGTAAAACTTGGATTATCGGGTTCATCCTATCGTGCATGTCATTTGGTTCTTCCTGGAATTACTGAAGAATTTTCATAACTGGTACTACTAAATGAATCCGTAGTATTACATTTGTACCATATATTGATTGAAAAGGGTATTTGTTGATCAATCGTTTAGTACTGGTCATATATGCCCATAGTGTATATTTTAATAATGAATTCTAGTTCCTCTTTTTATTAGTTAATGTTCTCTTCAATATTTTCATCATATTTTTATTTATCGATTCAGCCAATACATTCCCTTGAGGGTAATATGAATTTGAATGACATGATATAATATTATAATATTGACATAATTTTATTAAAACAACAGATGAAAATGCTTTGGCATTGTCAATTATTATCTTTCTAGGACACCCAAATCTAGTTAAAATATTTTCTCTTAGATATTTTATCATTGTAGAATCATTAGCATTTCTTACAAGTGTTGCTTCAACCCATTTAGTAAAATAATATGTAGTGGTTAAAATTCACCTATGCTAACCACTAGATGGAAAATGTATTTATCGTATGAAGTCTAATCCCCATTGTTGGCATGGTGCTTCAACTTTAATTGGATTTAAAGGAAGATCAACAAACATTTGTTTACCTGAAAATATTTGACAATTAATACAAGCTCTAACCTTTTTGTTCACCTAGAAGAATAGCATATCCCAGTTGAATCCACTTCTTAAGATTATATGAGCAATGGTTCTCTAACAAAAATGACCACCACAAGCCCCTTCGTGGTGTTGATTTATTATACTGTATGTTTCTTGTTCTAAAATACAATTAAGCAAAATCCCAGCTGGGTCTTTCCAATATAGTTTTTCATTTATAATATGTAATATTTAATATATTTTAATTTTAAATACTAGGACTGAGATTTATCGAGGTTATTTGGAGTTTCCAAAGTAATGAGAAAATGAACAATATATTTATACCAAAATGAGTTCGGAATTTTTTCATCTATTCTTTGTATGTTTTGTAGAATTTCATGTTGTTTAAATATCTCAGTATCGTGAGATGTTAACTGATCTTGGAAAGGGAGAATAAGTTAGCTTCATTTACTTCTAGATATTTAAGATTTGATTCAACCATTAATTTATCCAGACGTTTTCCTTTGATAAGTTTAGTTGGCTTAATTTCTAAATCAAATTTTCAGATCTTTGCAATTCATTTCCCTCCTTTTCCATCACAATCATGTTGTCCTAAAATTTCATTTACAGTGGCATGTGGAAAAAAAGAAATGATTTTGGAGTGTAATACATAATCTCGGAAGGATTTCAATCCTTTTACTAGTGCATATGCATGTTTTTCCATTACACTGTATTTTAACTTTGCGTCCCTAAGAGATCTACTAAAAAATGCAATTGGTTGCTCGTGTTCCTCGTGATTGTTCTATAATAATACTGCAACAACCATATGTGTTGAAGAAAAAGGAAATATTATAAAATATTTCTTATAATTTGGATTGATTAATATTGGTGATTCCCCTAAGACCCTTTTAATTAAATAGAAAGAATGTTTAGCAATTTCAAACCATTTAACTTCGTTACTCTTTTTCAATATGTTGGTTATATCCTTTATTATTTCAGCAAAGTTAAGAATAAATATCCTTAAGAAGTTAATCTTTCCTAAGGATGACTGTACTTATTGTTTATTCTAGGGAAACTAATGGTTTGAATATCTTCCACCCTTTTAGGGTCGATTTTCACTCCCTCTTTGTAAATTATGTTCCCTTGAAGTTTTCCTTCAATCATTGCAAAGAAAGACTTTTTAGGATTTAGTGATAACCCATATTTCCTACATTTCTTGAAGATTTGTTGAAGGTGTGTTAAGTGGTCATCTTGTGTTTTCGAGAAAATATTCATATCATCTAAATAAATCACAATAAATCTATCTTTCCCATCAGAAAAAACAATATCCATTTCTCTTTTGAATGTAGAGCCTAGATTTATTAACCCGAAAGGAATTTTATCACAAATAAATGTGCCCCAAGGAGTAGTAAACACATTTTTGTGTCTATATTCTCTCGTTGTCGCACCCTGATTATATCCATAGAATCCATCCATCATAGATATCAGTTGTGACACTAAAACCTTTTATAGGATGTGGTCCATTTTAGAAAGAAGATGGTTATCTTTCAGGGAAACTTGATTAAGATTCCTAAAATCCACACACAAACAGATTTCTCTATTTTTATTTATAACAAGAACCAAATTTGCAACCCAATCTGAATACCTTAACGGAATTATGATTTTCACATCTAACAACTTATTAACTTCCTTCTCAATTATAGGTAACAATATGGGATTTACCTGTCTTAGTTTCTGCCTAAATGGTTTTACTCCCTCCAGAGGTATACTATGTTCTATAATGGATGTATCACAAGTTTTTAAATTATGGTAACTCCAAGAAAAAACATCCAAAATTTTCCCTAAGAGTTCTATATATTTATGTTCATATTCCATAGCAAGAGACTTGGAGATTTTAAATATCTTTGGGTTTTCGACAATATTAATATTTACCTCTTCTACATCCTCTTCTTCAGGTTGGAGCATGGGTCTGGATACTATGTCATTTTGATAAAAAAAAAAAATCTAAAGGGACTAGTCCCCTTAGTATATAATTATTTTTCAACTAAACTACTTTGTGATCAATTATCGATTTTTAAAATTTTGCATCACTATCTATATTTTCAGGCTCTTCATTAGTATTTACCTTTTTGTTATTTTCAATGTTATTATCATTTTCATTATCGTTTTTAGTATCAATATGAATGGCAGAAAATTCATTTATTGATTCTAAGAACCTTTTGATTTCCATATTATCTTCAAAAACTTGCCAATGGTTGACATTAACTGGAATTGATGGTTTGTAAAGAACTTCAACTTCATATTTTAAAGATAAGACATTTGGGGGTTTAAAAACACTAGCTCACGCTGCCAGAATCAACTTGTTGCTTAATGTTCTTGGAGATTGCAATGAAATTTACTGTCGAAAAACAATTATCAAATAGATCACATACTTGGTTCCTATATGATCTCATCATGGGATGTTGTGTCTAAAATTTGTTTTTCATTTGGTGAATAACAAGTTCAAAATCGCCAAAAACAGAAATACTTTGCAATTTTAATTTTCTAACATTTTCAAGACCTAAGAGTAATGCTTCATACTCGACCACATTATTTGTCGTTTAACATTCAAGTTTAAAAGAAAACATATGGATTTCCCTAGTGGGTGAAATGAAAACAACGCTAGCTCATAAACCATCTTTGGGTGATGCTCCATCAAAGAACATCTTCCAAACCTTATTCTCATGATTCTTAGTTTCAATATTTTTAAGAAAGGGTTCTTGAACAACTAAAGAGTATTCATCGATATTAACTGAAAGAAAAAAAAATCGTAGGTCATCATTTTCAGCATATATAGGAAACAAATTTGGGCTAGTTGAATCACTAATTTTATATGCAAATTTTTCCTCCCTACATAACCTTCTAGTTTGACCACCAAATATTGGAATGGTTTCATATGTCATATCCAATTGTAGTGAACCTCCTAATTTTTCTCCCCTAGATCTAGATAATAACATACCATAGCTTACAGGGACATCATCCACAACAACATCCATCATAATACTTTTTTATGGGATTTGTGCCAAATGGACAAATAGATCCTTTATCATTCCTATACATTTTTATTTTTTGGAATTGAAGGAATATAGGTCTTTATAAGGTCTAGTGATATCTAGACCAAGTTTATCCATTCTTATATTTGGCATAAGGTTGTGTGATTCTCGTGAATCAATCATACAGTTATGGAATAAATGATCATGAATAGTTATACTTACGTAAAAGGGAGGAGTTATACCATTTCTTTCCTCTAAATGTGGTCCCATCAAAACTTGTGGAGGATCATCTTGTAAATTTATTATATCTGATGAGTTTATAGGGAAAGAGTTCTTGAAAGTTTTTCTAATTCATCCTTATACATGGGATTATTAACTAACTCTATCATAGGAATTGGTACCTTTATTTTGATTAATTCATTTTCTAAATTAAAATAACTTGGTTGAGAATTGGTTGATTCTTGTATTTTATCATTAATTTTGTTCATTGAATTTCCTCCATCCTTATCTAGCTTTTGGTTTTTATCTTAGATGATTTCATGATTTTATTTAGCACCCTTGGAATTCGTTGGCTATCTATTTTGCCTATGTATGAGATCATATTTTCTATGCAATTGAGTTTGTAACGTATCAACGACCATTATATATTGTGCAGACCAAAAATCATCTCATTTTCCTTTATTTTCATTGGTTAATTGATTGTTTATTCACAAGGAATCATGGTATTCATCTTGTGTCAAATGAGAGGGTGTTCCTTCATCTTGAACCCAGTTCATATCATCGGTTGGTTCTTGTTCTTCAATTCCCATGGTTTCAAAATCTTCAATATTTAGTTGGTCTTCTAAGATATTATTTCTTAGAGGAGGAATGTGTGGTTCTTCCTTTCTCCTTAATAATTGTGGTTTAAATGGCCTCCTAAATTGATTCTGATTGGGGTTCCTTAATTGAGGATTTGGATTAATCTGTCTTGGGTTTTGTTGAGGGTTCCTTTGTCCAATGTTTTGAGTTGTGGGGTCAACTACCCTATTACCTATTTCTAACCTAGTGATTTTATTAGAGAGAGATCTTATGAGCTTGGTCATTTATTCTATTTTTAAATCTTGAGGATTAGAGGTGGAAGCTTGGGTAGGGTCCTCTTATTTTTGCTTCTTTTTATCAATATTTTTTACCTTAATTTTGATTTTACCAGAAGAAACCATATTACCTTCAACGTCAATTGCATCTTTTTACATTTGATCTAAAGTGATAGCCCTTCTCTCTCTCAACATTATTTCAAAATCTAGGTCATGGGAAGTTGTATATGTTACCTTTGTTGTTGTCGAAGATGGTCTTATGTCAACAAGAATTCTGTTATATAATTTTTTGAATCTTTTTCTTAAATTCCAAGATAGATTCGTCATTTTTATTTTTTAAGGCTGAGAATTCAATTAAATAATATTGGTGATCCCTCTTTTCTCCCCATTGATTCATGAAAGTAGTGTGTAAATCGTTCCAAGAATAAATAGAATAAGCATGGAGGTTCATAAACCATTTCTTAGCATCACCTTCTAAACTTTGTACAAACAAACGCATATATACATCTTCATAGTCTATCGCTACGTTATTAGTGCAATCTTGGAAAGCGGTTATGTGATCTTTTGTTGATGTTTCACTTTCACCATTAAATTTTGGTAGGATTTTCAAGTAATTCAGAGGCATATTATGAAGATTTATTAGGAGAACTATAAGTCCATATATAGCAGTCACCCAAGGATTTGGGTTTGGGGGTGGTGGTGGTTAAGGAATATTTCCTCCACCTACACCTCCTCCTCTTGCCCCTCCCACTCCAGCCATAATATGACTTAGGATTAGGTTTTTAGCTTCAGAAGAGATAGGTTTTCTTCTAGGGAACCTTGAACAATAAAAAGGTGAAGCTTTACTTATACTAGATTTAGGAATTTCAATTTTCAAAATATCATCAACATAATGTTTTAATGGAGTATTAAATTCAATCCTATATTCATAATATTCATCTTCAAAAATTGAAATATATTTGATAACAGAAATATCTTATCTTGAAGAAACGGCTTGTTTCTTCTTACTTGATTCAGAGATAATTTTTTTGGGGTCTGAATGTACTTGTATTTCTTCTAGGTTTGGATTTCCCCTTGTATTTCTCTACCTCCTTTGATTTTGATTGATGAAGTAGAGAAACTTAATGTTGTTGGAGTCACATTTCCTCATCTCTTCTAGCTTGAATATATTATTGAGCTAAAGTTTCCCAAGAATGGTTCAGTTCAACTTGTGTTGTGGTTGTCTACAGAATTAGACTATAAAACTCATTCGAGATACTTCTTTGATCATCAAGCTCGAAAAGAATATGAGGTTGTATGGGGTTTTCAAGAGTCATTTAAAACTCAATGGAGCCACCTTGATGAAAGTTGTAGTAATATTAAATAAAAAACGAAAAGGCTTGTTGTTTGGTTTGTGTTCATCATCAAGAAACAAAACTATCATTTTTCATTTCCCAAGGAATAGAAATTATTTTTTCCGTTCCCCAACAATGACGCCAAATCGGATGTTGTTCCTCGAGTTGTTTCTTATTATAGAAAAAATTCCAAGGCACCCTTTGGAGGAAAATATCCTCCCCTCCCTAGGATTCCCTGAAATAATTCAGTAGCCAAAGGGGGTAATCCTCAATATCTAAAATTGATAAAAATAATATATATATATATATATATATATATATATATATATATATATATATATATCTTCAAACAATTGAAAATAATTGATGTCATGAAAACCCAAACTTTGTTTCAAAAGTGGGTTCTAAAACAACTCAAAAGAAAAATAAGTTTGAACTTTAAAATAAACCACAATTAACATGTAATCATAAACGCAAAGGGCACCATATTCCTATTTTATCATATTTTTAAGATAAGTTGAAATATATTTAACTGAGAAACAAAAAGAATGAAGATACAATCTCTTAAAGATAATATATATCTATTAATTGATTTTTTTTAGAAATAAAGGTGGAACTGATTCCTCAAATTTAAAGCAAAGACAACTTTCAAAAATTCTCTAACATGACATTCAAAATACTTTCATATTTACGATAGAACACTATTAAATACTATAAACGAAACAACGAAAGGAGACAAATTGAGAACATCACATATAACCTCAAACACCGAAATTCATAATATTCAACAAGTGACATACTTTATAAACTTCAACTGATTGAAATCATAAACCATTATGAAAAAGTTGTTCTCGAAATAAGTCTCAAAATTATTTCTCAAAGTTTTAGAGTCTTCATGAAATACAAAGTAACAAAGTAACAAGAATGTTGATAAGACAAAGGATGAATCTTTTGTGTAAGCAAAACATGTAGCTAGTCTTAGTTAAAAAGATAAAATAAGTGTTGAGGGCTTTGCAGTTAGGGTTTTTTGTGGTTGCGCATTAGTCGCTTGTTTTTTTTCAGAATATATTTCTAAGGAATGGCTTCAAGTTCGGGGGGTGGAACCCCCTCGACATTCCCTCCTTTGCCTGATATTGTTTCCTTTCAGGCATGTTGTCATCCTTATACACACTTGCAGACATGAGCTAAGTCTGACTCACTTAGTCTATCCTTGGAGGCACAATGCCTAGGTTCATAGCCCACGCTGTCACTTTGACCAGAACCTCTTCCATCTAGTCTTACTCCTAGGGAAGCCAAGGGGGGTAGACCCTAGTTTCTAGATAATATTTAGCATTTAAGTTCTAGGAGTTGATTTTAATTTGTTAAGGTTTGGGGGGAGTCTAACCTATGATGCAAAAGCATCAATGCAAGATGCAAGGTTTAGTATGTTAAGCAAGCCCTTTCCCTAATTCAACTAATATTAGTTCCTAAGGTTGGGAAAGGGGTCAACTAAATGTAAGGGTGTTTCTTTACAATAGAATTACAAGTTACTTATAGAAGAATAAATATACCAATACTTACAATAAAGAATGCTAGAGATACAATGATACAATACAACAAGCTAACCATGTTATGGCAATGTGCAGGATTTAAAGTAGGTCAAGTCATTAGCATCATCAACACATTAGGCCTAAGCATACCCCAATAACACTTACTCTATTGGACTGCTCCTCAATGGAAATATCAACATTCACAAGTCAAGGAAAACTTAGAAGATTTAAAATTTAAGGCACAAGTATTCCACAATGATTATGATACTCAACACTTAGTTATTTAACCCACGAGGTATTATTAGATGAAATATTGAGTTACAAGTATTAAGCCCAAGGTTTAATTACTTAGTGAGTTAAGGGTTCTTAAGATTGAAAATATTTTATTACCCTTATTAGATGTTTCACCAAAACCTCCTCCCCCGATTGCCAAATGGTTGTTGGATTCTCAAGAAGTGAAGCAATGAGGCCCACCCTAGTTTTGCAGGTCAACCCAAAAAAATGACTTTTTACGGAAATGACGCTCCTTCACATCGTGAGACCGTCCCTGGCCTATCACCTTTCATTTCCCTCCTCAATCCCCATTTTAGATGGTGAAGATGGTGGTTTAAAGTATATTATTAAATCTATTAAGCATGTATATCAATTGGTTAGACTTTTAAGTGTATTTTGAAGTGTTTTAGTGACTTTGAGATGCTTAATTTTTTTTTATTTTAGACCAAAACCGAAACTTTTATGAGCTTAAGAAAGTGTGTTGTTAAGTGTGAACGAAACGCATCAACACATATAAAGAACTTGAAGAGAGCTCAATAACAATTTAGTTTATCACCAAGCAATAGATCATTAACATAAAAAAACTTGTTGTGAAAGAGTACTACAACACAAGGGAAAGGACAACTTGCCAAAGAGAAGAAAAGAGAAGAAGCTCAAGCTATTCACCACTGATCTTATGTTTGGTTTCAAGCATTAAGAGAAAAGAATTAAGTGTAAAATAGAAGCTTGAAAGATTAGATGTGTGCTTACACTACCAACTTTATCCAACAACCATTAATGTTAGTGTGTTTTAAAATGGCCTTAAAGGATATGATAGCACGAAATGAAAACCACTCACTAAACCATCTAAGCATTAACCATTTAGTGTGTGTTGGATTAGAGCATGCAACAAAATAGATCTTTAAAATAGATCATAACATGCAACTAGATCTAAATAAGTTGATTATGCCCCAAGGGCTTAATCTTAAAGATTAATGTGTGATAGATCTAGATCTAGATGATTTTAACCATTAAAGCATGAATAGATCAAAAGCACATTAAAACCCTAGCCTCACAGTTTGGGGTATTCTTCTCCCAAAGTGTAGGTAGTTATTAAACTTAGAAGTAACTTGGAAGGAAAGAGAGAAGAAGCAAGCAAGCAAGGAAAGAAAACAACCACTACAACAAGCTCACTAACCCCACGTCCTAGCTTAGGAAGAAGCTTTAGAAATGGAAAAAATTGAAAAAATATAATTCTAGGCTCACACGTGGGAGGTAGGCTATACCAATCCTTCTCCCACACTATGAGCAACTAAAAATCAGCAAGAAGTGCAAGCAAGTATGCCCAAGAAGCTAGAAGAAGTCAAGAGAAAGGTTGAGAATGTTACCCACTTGAAGAGAAGGGTCTTGGAGTGTTGTGTGGAATTTTTTTTGGGTAGCATAACCCTCTCAACCAGATATGAACCTGCAAAAACCAGCAAGGTATACTTGCTGGAAATGCTACACACAACAAGCAAAGATGAAGAAAAATTTCTATTTTTGGTAGAAAATTTTCTCATAGAAAATTTTATGAAGAAAGTAGATTTAGATGACCATTTTAATATGTTAAGCTAGCTGAAATATATATGAAATAACAACAATAAAGAATGATAAAAGAGGAGCTTATGTGTGTTTTAAGGGATGACTCTTCCTTGAGGCATTCCCAATAAAACCCTTGAGGCCAAACCTACAAAAACTTAGCAAGATCTATGCATACCAAGATAATATGGTTGAATGTGATAATAAGATGAAATACTTGCACCCTATATAGAAAATCACATATA
This sequence comes from Picea engelmannii, assembly GCA_009831015.1. Taxonomy (NCBI): domain Eukaryota; kingdom Viridiplantae; phylum Streptophyta; class Pinopsida; order Pinales; family Pinaceae; genus Picea; species Picea engelmannii. The sequence continues at coordinate 1,026,913 of ML780536.1, read as the reverse complement.
TATATATATATATCTACAAGAATACTCGTTGTTAGATCTATTCAAATAAAATACTTTACACAAGATCTAGGCTATGCATAAATTAAATCAAACAGATACAAGCTTACCTCACATGTAACAAGAACAAAAATACTTGTTTCTCTTCCAATGATCCTCCAAATTTTCTCCTTTATATTACTCAAGAAAGGGATCTTGGAGAAATACTTGCTCCAAAACCCTAAGAGCCCAAGAATGGAAGAAAGATGGAACAAGAAAGAGAGAGAGAGAGAGAGAGAGAGGAAAATCAAATGGCATAGAATTAGCTCAATATATGGTAAAGAGGAAGCGAGGAGAGGGATCTATTTATACTTGGAGAGGAAAACCTACCTCTCTGTATTAATGCCAAGTGTCCACCACCAAGCATAAGAGGAGATCCCAAGGGTAGGGTGCAACATCTAGGGTTTGATCACATGGATCAAGAATGTGGATGAATGAGGGAGTGTTGGGATCAAGCAAAAAGGTAAGTGGTAGGCTAGAAAAAGTGTGCCAAGGGATATAATAAGTCTCCCCTTAATTTTTTCATCATTTTTTCACTTTTTGGAGACTTTCTAGAAGGGAGGCACACCACTCTAGGAAAAATGACGTTTTTGCTTAATGGCTAGGTGAGGGGGTGATGTGAGGGTTGGAAAAGGTTAAGAAAGGTTAGGAAAGGTTAGGAAAATTATCTCTCACATTTATCCATCTTTACATCACCCTTTTAACTCATTATTACAAAAATTACATTTTTTCCATGTTTGGACTTAGCAATTTAAATTGTTGTTTTTGAATGACTGACACTCTGGGTGGACAAACCCATAGAAAAAGTTGTTCGACTGAGATGAAACTTGGTCCAAGGGTGTAGGGGGTCTCATTCCATTTATTTTGAGCACAAATACCCCTATCAAAAATCCTAGGACCTATTTTTTACAATTTTTTCTCAAAAATATTTAATTAATTAAATAATTAAACCTCCAAACTTAGGGAAATTTAATTAAAAATTAATTAATTAAAAAAAAAAAATCTAGACTCAATGGAATTCCACGATACTTTCTAATATGTCTTTCATGGTCATTTACATAATTTCCTAACAATAGTTACCAGAATATAACTCCATTATGTCGCCTTTCACCACTTTGGAGGAATTATTGCAGGTGTGAGGGAAAAACTCAAGGGAAATCAATAAGGCTGAAAAACCCATTTGATAACCTGAGGATTAAAAACCATCAATGAAAGGAACTTCCATAGTGAAGTGATCCAAAGGTAACTAACCTAAATGTGACCAATGCAGACCTATTACATTATTGACCCACGCAAGGGTGTGGAAATTCCTGTTACAAAAAGAAGTGTTGGGGCCAAAAATGCCTTGTAGCACTAAAATCTTTGACAAATGAGCATTTGATGATGAATCTCTTCATGGAACATGGATTTGACCTCCGAGTTGGAGATGCGGTCAACAAGGTTCTAATAGCCTCGTATTCCAAGACGGTAAAGATTGCACCTTCCAAGTTCATGAAAAAGTTGGACAAAATTCCAAAGATCATTGTTCACTCCTCATCGGTGCACCCATTTTCTCTATGTTTAGCTGAAAATGGTATTATCAAATGATTTACAAGAATATGGACCTCTCCAAGATCCATGGTGTTGGAAGCAGGTCGATTCAGAAAAGAAAGGCTATTTTGGGAAAAAAGGCATGCACGAGGAAATCGACAGCTGGAAGGAAGAGCAACACGTGCACATGCATGGAAGACCCAACGACGTTAGGGTTAGGGTTTTTGTAATACATTGTAATGGTTGATGAGCTAGAAACATACATACATATATAGATAGATAGATAGATAGATAGATAGATAGATAGATAGATACCTAGGCAGTATTTGGATGATCATGGAAGAATTCTTTGAGGGAGAGACCCACTTTTGGAGGATGAGAAGAGACTATGGAGAAAGGAGTCATGTTTTGATAGCTAGTTGTAATACTCCTGTCATACAACCTAATTTTGTAAGTTGTTGAGTTTTAGAGGGATAGAAGGGTAGATCTCGAGGTTTAGATCACGGGATGAGGAGCTTGGTGTGATCTAGTCCACCTCGTAATAGATCTCGACCCGATTGAGGATGAGTTGTAAAGTGCGCAGCGCTGTAGTTTTGGAACTACCATAATAGAAGAGCTTGAGAGACAAATCTTTATGGATGTAGCCCAGGAGTGGGTGAACCATGGTAAAACCTATGTTATGTGATTGAATGTATGTGTCTCTTTTATTGTTTATGAGTAGATGTTAGCATGATAAATGAATAAGATAATGAGTTTGATTACATTACATGCATAATTGGGAATGACAGTATATTCCTTTAATAAGTTAAATAGAACTATCTGTGCACACTTCTCAGATCTCCATTCAATCCTGGATTGAAAACACTTGAGTATTGCAGTCACCCATTAAGATTATCTCTGGTGAGACTACGTAGTGCACCCTGTGTACTGTGTTGCCTTCTGGTTTAACAGGAGGGCTGATAGTTTTAGAGGCTTTGTTGGAACCCCATTAGACTTGAACCTAGGTCAATCATGTTAAAGGTATAACTCTGAGAAACTAAACCAACAAATGGTTTCATTGCCAGTTGGAACAGTATAGGATTGAGTAGATGGGATATGTTGAAGATCTATTAAAAGAGGGTAGGATCTGCGGAAGGCGGGTCCAAAGAATACTAAATCGAATGAAAAGAAGGTGAGAAGAACGCCTCGCTAGAAGGGGATGTTGAGACCATGGAATCCCACAAAAGTAGAGATTGGAATTTGGTTGAAGACAAAGGAGCTAGAGTTTGCGCAAAAAGATAACATAAACCCTAGAATAACATCGCGCAAATATCTTGAGAAGTATGTGTTTACTGATCTGCATGAATTCTTTTTTTGTGATTTTCCACACTTACTGTAGGAGTGAATATTGAGGTTGAATGAATATTGAGGTTGAAGGATAACCATGCAAAAAACTGGAACCGACAGTTAGAGTCGACCTCAGTTTAGATTGAGCAGCTACAACATGTGAATAACAAATTCACCTGCACAGTAGATTTTTGGCTTGATAATATTATAACAGGCTTTATAACAGAATTTGCAGTAAATACCGTGAAGTCGTACAATGCAATAGAGAAAGAGTTTCTATGAGGGCTTTGAGGAAGGTATATTAGATCATTGTATACTTCTATTGAGATATTTCTCTATAAAAAAGGTATAATGACAATGGAATCAGACAACTAAACTTCCCTGCATGCATGGGGGAAGGGGGGAAGCACTGATAGAAAAAAGAGAAATGGAAGGAGAAACAAATAAATGAAATAAGGAGGAAGCCTTGGACCCAATCATGATGGATGATGACCAGATCAAGCGGATCATGGCGACAACTAGAAAGACGCGCAGTGGAGTACCTTACCAATACAAGGTGAACACCAAGAAGAGAGTTGTATCCACGAGGGAAGGCTTGGCAAGTGATGAAGAGGAGGTAGAGGATCTTCGTGCTGTGGAGAAGATTGAGAAAATCCTACAGGCAACATATGAGAGGAAGACGAGAGGTCCAAGAGTGGGAATAGAAGGGAACAATCATATCCATATTAATGTCAGTGTGGAACCCATCAACCCATGTGCGACTAACACACCAAAAAGAACACCACCGTTTAGACAACCGAATTTCGAGAGAAGGAAGACAGTAGGAAATACATGTACACAAGGAACAACAACTAGGGGAGCCAGTTCAGGAAGCATTAGTCAAGTATCTACACCGCACAGAGGTATTAGTTCAACATTTAGGATGGCAGGAAACGATCCCACCATCAGGTTACCATAATTCAAAGGAGAAGCATCGGAGGACCCGGAGAAGCACATGTTTATCTGTGAAAAGATATGGCAATCAAAACAGATCACAGATGAGGACACTAAACTTGCAAAACTAGTGATTACACTAAGAGATAGCGCATTGGATTGGTATATGAGTTTAGCCACAAAAAACCCACTAGGAACAACTAGAATGACTGCAGATATCAAGAAATTACTGATAAATGAGTTTCAGAAGCCAAGTTCAAAGGAACAATACATGAACGAGATGATAGAAATTAGACAAAAACCAGGAGAATCTGTATGGGAGATTGACCAGAGATTCAAGCGACTGAAAGGAAAGTTGAAATATCTCATGATAGATATGTAGCACATGCACATGTTCATCAATTCACTATTACCACACTTAAAATATCCATTGCGACGACAGAAGTTTCATACATAGGCAGAGGCTCTACAGGCAGCACTGCAACTGGAATAAAACCGATATCAGAAGACAGATAGATCCATCGAAGAGATGAAGGAGGATTTGAAGAACTTAACGTTCCATCTAAACCAGAACAGAATTATGGACAAACGAGAAGTTGTATGGTGTACCACATGTAGGACGGAAGGACACCATAAGAATGAATATCCAACATTCGCACAGTATATGGTAGCAAGGATGCCAAATACATTACCAACATGAGGACTATGGTGTGAAATTTGTAAGAAACAGGGCCACGATCCATATGACTTCCCAATGATGCATAAATACCAGACTGTCCCAAAGAGTTCATATTGCAACTTTTGTAGGTCAGTGGGCCATGATGACAAAGATTGTAGAACTATGGAGTTGATGAGAGAGAGGACATCACATGCATATAGGGTGAAGGAAGAAATGATGATCGGGAAAGCCGCACCTCAATTTAACTAGGTACCAGCCCAAACAACATTGCACAACAACAGTATAATACTGGGAAACAACCATATAATACCGCGTAGTACAATCAGGTGCCTTAGTATAACGCGTCGCGAGGATATCGAGTTGACTATAGAGGCGGAGGATGAGAGAGAAGAGGCTTTGGAAGAGGTAGAGGAGCAATGGTATGTCACAATTGTCAACAACCAAGACACTATGCAAGAGAATGTCCACTTCCACCAACGACTTGTATGTATTGTTGTACATCAGATCATGACACAGAAGAATGTCCTATGTTATTAGGGAAGAACCAGGAAAAGAGTAATAAGAACAACCAGAATTTTCAATGGATTTCAGAAGAAGCAAGGGATGAAGGGAGAAACATCAACATAGTTACGCGTGGAGGAGATAAAACAAGAAATGACGTAGTACGACAAGAGCCAGTACAACATTAGTGGGTGAAGAAGACTGTCAAACCAAGGAACCATTTCGACGTGCAAAATTAGAAGGAAACATTTAAGAAATCCAGACAATAATTTCTAAAGCCAGATGCCACATCGACCTCAACCACGCAGCATAGAAAGGAAGTACCAGAGTACTAGATGCCTTCATAATTGGATCATACCAAAGAAATGAAACCCATGGGACAAGTACAACCAAAGGATTTTTGCAATCATGCGTAAATTACTAAATGATCCATCCTCTGTTAAGATATTACAAAGTATGTTAGAAATATGTAGCATAGAGACAAAAGGAAAACTAAAACAAAAAACAGTCAATCACTTGCATACAAGGAGAAGAACAAGTAGGAAGTTTAGGCCGAATGCCAACTTCAGAGATTTCAACATGAGAGATATCATACTGGAACTAGGATCCAAAGTCAATGTATTACCCAAGAAGACATGGCAATGTATGGGAGAGCCCACATTAGGATATTCACCCGTTCAGTTGAAACTAACAAACCAACACAAAGTTCTACCAATTGGGAGACTAAAAGGAGTGACAGTAGAACTGGATGGAGTGTGCACTAAAGTAGACTTCGAAGTGATTGAAATAGTGGATGACACAACACCATATCCAACATTGATCGGCTTGGATTGGGCATTTCATAACCAGGCCATAATCAATTTAAAGACATGCAAAATGAAATTTGAGTCAGGAGAATACATGGTCATTGTGCCATTAGACCCATCGGAAGGGGAGAGGTTTGTAGAGCCTACTTTCATGGACTTGGAGGAAATTAGCCAGTTGTACAAAACAACTGTGTGATATGAGGATTACGTAAACCCAACTGTAGATGGGATACTCAGTTGGCAGATCATTACTTCATGTGCATCAGACTCAGATACAGGTTTAGAGAACTGGCAACAAAGGCTACATGAAGTGTCCATAAGGAGATGCACAAGAATAGACCGTGCAATAAGATGGGTAGGTATAGAGATAAGGGAACCACCTAGTTTCCATGGGGTAAATGATATAGAAGCATTATTAACACATTAGGAAGATGAAGTGTTAGAAAAATAGAGTCTCTCAGCACTAGATATAACACTCAAGGCCACACCTGCAATATGGTGGGTCACACACAAAGAAACAATCAAGGATTGGTACCAATGTAAGCGGTTACTGCGCATAAGGTTTGGCGCAGAATAGAGACGAACCAACAAAAAAAGTATGATGGACAGGGGGCACCAACGGAACACTTGGAGAAGTGTATAGTGTTGTGGAAAATGATACCCCCAGAGGAATGGCCTCATCATTCCGTACATACCTTAGAGGGTATCCCAACAAACTGGTATACGGACCAGGAACTGCGCAAAGGAACTGCGAGTTGGACAATACTACAAAAAAAATTTATAGTCACTTTCTCATTTGAGCATGAGAACCCCAACATAGATGTAGAACTTAAACAGATAAGAGGGGTGATATTCATTCAGGAACCAGAAGTCAAACTCATAACAGAGGAACAACAACAGAACAAACAGACAGTGAAAGAACTGTTGTCATGCTACCATGTACAAGAAGAAGTACCAGAGGAGGATGATCCGCGCGATATTCAAATTGAGGAAGATGAAGGTGAATAAGAAGTGGAAGTTCCACCTCTAGAATCATAAGTAATTGCTACGTCGATCAAGGTGAATAAAGTCAACATTGGGACAACTGAGAATCCCAAAATGGACAGCATTGGAGACTATTGGGATGAGCAGACAGTGGAAAGCATAACAAAGTTACCACACGAGTACAATGATTTGTTCCCCACAATGTTTACAGAAATGAAGGGCATAGCAAGAGATCTAGGTGAAATGAAGATACCACTCAGAGCTGAGGCAAGACTGATTAGACAACAACCATACAGACTAAATTCGATATATAAGGAAAAATTCAAAGCTGAGATCGATAGGATGCTCGAAGCCAGAATCATAGAACCGATGGAAGAATTAGAATGGATAAGCCCGATGGTAGTTCAGGAGAAAAAACAAGGTGGGATAAGAATTTGTGTCGACTTGAGGAAGTTGAATGATGCGTGCCTACATGACCCATTCCCTACTCCATTCATAGATGAGGTGTTGGAGAACGTAGGAGGATGGAAAGTTTATTCATTCACCAACGGGTTTTCAGGATACCATTAGATCAAGATAGCACCGAAAGACAGATACAAGACCACTTTTTCCACAGAATGAGGATACTACCAGTACACGATCATGCTTTTTAGACTAAAGAATGCACCAACAATATTTTCTAGAGTAGTCATAGCCGCATTTAAGGAATTTATCCACCAGTTTCTAGAAGTATACTTGGAATATTGGACAGTCTATAGTCTGTTGAAAGAACATATAGAGGTCTTGTGGTTGATGTTATAAATATGAAGGCAATGCCATATATCATTAAACATCAAGAAGTGCATCTTCAGAACACCGTTTGAGATACTATTGGGCCATATAGTATGCAAGCAAGGTTTACTAGTAGATCCTGCAAAAATTGCAGTAATCATTAACCTTCCACCACCAAAAACAATTTGACAACTAAGAGCGACATTGGGACACACATGATACTAAATTTTTTTTATAAAAGGATATGCGCAGATCATCGCGCCAATGGAGAAACTGTTAAGAAAATATACAAAGTTCCAGTGTAATGAATATTACCAACACGGTCTGGATACGTTGAAAGAAAAAATGGTCACTGCACCAATACTAATGTTCTCAGACTGGGAGTCTCTTTTGCTATAATACAGCCTGAGTGTGCCTAATGGTTAAGAACATGTGTTTCCTCTTAAGAGGTCACAGGTTCAGATCCAGAGGGGGGTAGGGTATGTATACCTTCATAGACTTTGATTAGAATTGATCGCATGAGTTGGAATCGCGCAGAGGAAAACTGAGATAGGGTTCATGCTATTAGGGTTTGACCACTGCCATGTCGAGCAAGGAAGGAGGGGAGCTGTCGCCCCCTCCTTCCCCCTCCACGTCCTTCAGCAAACTAGTCACGACCTGCACAAAGAAGGCATCCCAAGGTGAATCATCGAGCTTTGTGAGAAGACTGGAGGACATACCAGAAATCAATCTCCCACGGGAACAACCAATGAAAGTAGCAATCTCCTTATCAGAGCGAGGACTAGTAGGTCAGTTCATGGGTCTTTGGCCCTCAACCAAGACAACAAACAACTGGATTCAAAGAAACTGGAGGCCGCTAATAAAAAACAGTGTGACCTGCTACGTCGTTGGAAGGGGCTATTTCATCTTCGAGTTCATCTCCCAGGAGGACCGAGACTTAATCTTCAAGAACGGGCCATACTTCATGGGTGCACAAGGACTTTATCTGAATCGCTAGACTCCAAACTTTGATCCAGCCTTTGAAGTTCCAAAAGACGTCCCGGTCTGGGTCAGACTCCCAAACCTTCCAATCCACTGCTGGAACTCCTCATCATTGCAAGAGATCGGGAACGGGCTAGGCCATTACATTGAAAAAGCTGACCCAAAAGACCAATACTCTTGTGCCAGAATCCGCGTCGAAGTTGACTTGGAAGTAGGGTTGCTAGAAGCAGTAAAACTGAAGGTGGGGGAGTGGCACCACCTGCAAAAACTGGACTATGAACAGTTACCGTTTAAATTTAGAGGATGTCATGAGTATGGTCACTTCCATAGGAACTGCCCCAAGGCCCTACAAGAGAAAGAAAGGGAGGAGGGTTGGCAACAACCCCAGAAAGGAAGATCGAAACCCACCGGCCCACAAAGAGACAACCCTACACCGGCCCAAAGCAATCCAGGGATCTAGAGAATGACAAACAGTTTCAAAGAGTTGGGAAATGAAGGGGAAGCACCACCCTCAAGCAACACCAGCCAAGGTGAAAAAGGAAGAGACACCCAAAAACAGGAAGTCGAAGGAACCTCAAAAGCAACAGAAGGTGCAGAGAATGGGGGTATTGAACGCACTGAGGAAGGAGAGATCCCTCCCCCAAGGAATGGAATGGCTCAAGGAAACAAAGAGGGAGAGATCTCATCAGGAAGTGAAACAGAGGGGACAAGTGAAGCTTGGGACACTCCAAAACGACCTGGCAGAGGGAGGAAGTCCAAAAGGGCAGAAAGGGAAAAGGAAATGTACAAGAACATCCTTAAAGGAGCTCAGCCAACCCTCAAGAAAATAATCAATGTAAGGCAAACAAGAAAGTAGGGAAAGGCCTCCCAAGGAGGCCACTCTCCCCCACAAAGTAATCAATGAAACTCACATCCTGGAACTGTAGGGGTCTCGACAGTAGGAAGAAGGAAGAAGCTCTCAGGGATTTAATCAAAACAACAAGAACGGACATCCTACTCATCCAGGAAACCAAAATGAGTCAACAAGACTCATTAAAAGTATTAAATAACGTATGGAGAAGCAGCCATGGTTTAGCTGAAAACGCTAGGGGCGCTTCAGGAGGGCTCTACACCATGTGGAACGTCTCCAAATTAGCACTAATCCGCTCCGAACTCTGCATGCATTGGATATTCACTCAACTGCTCCACAAGGAATCAGGACAAATGGTAAGTCTCTTTAATATTTATGTCCCTCAACATATTGACGAAAAAAGAATTTGCTGGCAATCTATTCAAGACTACCTAATAGATAATGAGCTGGAAAACATAATCCTAGGGGGTGATTTAAATGTAACCCTAGCAACAGAAGAAAAATGGGGGGGGTCCATTGTCAGGGACCCATCCAGAGAGTGGGTGGAGGACCTAATATCAGCATGGGATTTAATGGACATTAAACCATTAAGAGGATGCTACACCTGGACCAACAAAAGGGTAGGCCCAGGACACATCGCAACCCACTTGGACAGATTTCTAGTACAAAGTTCATTTATGACTTTAGGACTCACAACCTCCTCATAAATCCTACCCCACAGTACCTCTGATCATAATCCAATCAGCTTGGAGATCAAGAAAGAGCAAGGCCAAGGGCCCATTCCCTTCAGATTTAACCCTGCATGGATATAGGAGAAAGATTTCTGTAACAAAGTCTCTAAGGTATGGACCAGCAAAATTAAAGGATCTGCGTTTAATGTCTGGGAAGAAAAGATGAGGCAACTCAAGGCTGAGCTAAAAGGCTGGGCAAAAAAACAGGTCGACCCAATAGCCCTCCTCCTAGAAGCTCAAAGGCAGCTAGAAAACCACCAGCTCGCTTTGGAAAACAAGGAGATCACACAGCAGGACATTCTCAAGGAGGAGCAACTTCAAAACCACTGGCACAAATCTTGTAGAGATGAGGAAAGTTACTGGAGGCAAAAGTATCGAAGCCTCTAGCTAAAAGAAGGGGACAGAAATATGAGTTACTTCCATAAACAAGCGGAAGCAAGGAAGCTCTTCAAGGCTATGACAGAAATCCAAGTCCAAAACACTAAAATTTCTTAACCGGAGGACATCAGAAAGGCAGCCTTCGAGACCTTCAAAACTCTCTACACAGAAAATGGAAGGGAAAGCATAACTCCTCAAATGTACCCTTTATCAGTTGTCCCAACACTAATAAAAGATGACATCAATCACAATCTTCTGGAGGAAGTCACGCAGCAAGAAATTAAAGAGGCACTTGACCAGATGCACCCGGACAAAGCTCCTGGTCCGGACGGCTTTACAACAAGATTCTTCCAGCATTGCTGGGAAATCATAAAGTCTGACCTCACTAAAATGATAAAGAAATCACAGGTGAGTAGCAAGCTAGGAGGAGGCACCAACTCAGCCTTCCTGGCACTCATCCCCAAAGATAAGGGAGCACTCAATTTCAACCGCTTCAGACCGATTTCCCTATGTAACATGAGCTATAAAATTCTCACTAAGGTAATTTCAAATAGGCTGAAGAACATCCTTCCATTCATAGTGCCAGAGAACCAAGGAGGATTCATAAAAGGGAGGCAAATAACAGACAATATAATCCTAGTTCAAGAATCCCTTCATTCAAGCCTATGCAGGAAGGACAAAGGTATGATTATTAAACTCGATCTGGAAAATGATTTTGACAGAGTTAATCATAATTTCCTCTTTGAAGTAATGAAGAAGTTTGGATTCGATGAACCCTTTGTGAATTGCATAAGAGCTTGTATAGGTTCGCCATGGATATCCCCCATGGTAAATGGGAGAGTGACTAGTTTTTTCAAGGCTTCCAGAGGTTTACGTCAGGGATGTCCTCTATCACCCTTGCTATACGCAATCCAGGCCTTAGTCCTTAGCTACCAATTGGAGAATGCCAGAATCTGTAGCAATCTCAAAGGTTTACAGATAGCCCAAGGTGTGAAAGAAATCAACCACGCACAATTTGCAGACGATACATTGCTCTTGGGAGGGGCAAGCAGTCTAGTAGCATAAAGATACAAAGAGGAGTTGGACACCTATGTTGCAGTGTCGGGAAGTGAGATAAGCCAGTCAAAAAGTAAAATTTATAGCTGGAATATTACACCCAATGAGATGAGGGAAATATCCAGAATCTTAGGCATGGAAGGACATACAAATTGGGAAACTTTCACCTACTTGGGAGTCCCTATCTCCAAGACGAATCCAAGGACCTCCAACTAGAACCACCTCCTAGACAAACTAAAGAAACAAATTTCCTCTTGGGGTGCAAACTGGCTAAGTTTAGCAAGGAGGATAGTACTCATCAAATCCGTCCTAGCAAGTATGTCCATTTATCAAAATTCACTCCTGCTAGCCCCTGGCACCACCATCAAACAAATGGAAGCTTTGCAAAGACGTTTTTTATGGGAAGGGGACAAGCAAACAAGCAAGCGATCCCATCTCATAAACTGGGATAAGGTTTCGAAGCCTCTTCTGGAGGGAGGACTCAGCCTCAAAAATGCTAAAGTGCAGAACCTTGCTCTAGGAGCAAAATTGTTATGGCACATAGTCAGTGGCAAAACAATGTGGTGCAAGGAAGCCCTGTGGAAGAAATATTTCAGAGGTCCAAGGAGAAGATGCGTGGAACACCTCTCAAGTGAACACACGGGGTCCCCAATCTCCATTCTATGCCGGAAATTCATCGATCACTTCACTCCCCACCTGACCTGGGTGCCAGGGAATGGGAAACAAATTAAAATATGGAAAGACTCCATAGTCGGTGATCCACCTCTGGAATTGAATCAGAATCTCCAATGTCTGAAAACCTGGATGGATGGGCAAAATATGAGGACACTTTTCGACATTTCTTCTTGGGGTACAGGAAGGCACAAATAGTGGCAAGGCTGGGTAGTGAGCAATCTGCCTTTGGACATAGAATCTGATTGGGGTTCCCTAAAACTCAGCCTGCAGGGGAAATCCCCACTAAGAAAAAGAGGGAGAGACAAGAGAGGTTGGGGAAAAAATGCTAAACCTTATTCCACCTCGCTGGGATACTCTACCTTTCAAAGCCTCCCTCACGTCCCTCCCAATCCAGCATTATGGAAATCCATCTGGAGAATAAAAACCATACCCAATATAGACCTGTTTCTCTGGACACTAAGTCACAACAACATTCAGACAGGGGAAAACCTCCAAAAGAAAGGCTGGGATGGCCCCTTCAGATGCCCCCTGTGTCAGCAAGCTGAGGAAAATTCTAATCACCTTCTCCTGAACTGTAACTTTTCAAAAGAAGTTTGGAAGCTGGTTGTAGGTTTGCAATCAGACCTTCCCCTCCCCCTTGATATCCCTTCTTTCCTCCTTAACTGGGTCAATCTATTCCCGTTCCATCAAAAGAAGAAAAGTGTTTCTTCAAGGCTTTGGAAAGCAATCCCAAGATTCATCCTCTGGGGGCTTTGGTTGGAGAGAAATAGCATAATTTTTCGGGAAAAGGAAAGGAGGGCCCCCATAGTAAGCACCAGGATCAGGTCTCTCTTTCGGGAATGGGCTAGCACCCAAAGGCTACCCACTCACAGCAGGGAGATGGAAGAGCAAGAAGAGCTCTGGAGTGGCCAATTCCAAATTCAAAAGGAAATTGGGGACAAAGCCTTCATCACTCCCCCGGAACAATGGGAAATCAGGAAGGAAAAAGGTGACTTTGATAATTGGAAAAAAGAAAGGGACTGCTATATTCTCTCTTTTGACGGTGCCTCAAAGGGAAACCCAGGTCAAGAAGGTGGAGGAGGTATAATAGAAAATCCAAATGTAGAAGTTATGGTGCAATATGCGTTTGGTCTGGGCATTGCCTCCAACAACCAGGCAGAAGCGATGGCACTCTGGCAAGGTTTGTGCCACTCTCAATGCAATGGAATCCGAAACCTAGTCATCATCGGGGACTCTTGTCTGCTAATCCGAGCTATATCCCTCTCTAAAGAAACCCAAAGTGCAAAACTTAACAACTTGGTGGCTAGAATTCGTTTGATCCTCAGGGGATTCGACTCGTTCCAAGTTTTTCATGTTTTAAGAGAGCTAAACCAAGTTGCGGATGAGGAGGAAAATAGGGGCACTGCGTTGGCCCAAGGACAAGTGGTTGTCAATGATCAACACTCCACGGTGGATCTCCCTTTACATGAACCCACGCTCAGCAAATATCCCAAGCTAGATGCAAGGACGGGACAAGAAAAGACAGCGCCAGGATTTAGGGACGGTACGTGCGATTGAGGGAACCGGGCAGAGGGAGACCAGGAGACCAAACCACATGCAAAGAGAAGGCTGTGAGCTCGCGCCCATACCCCTAGGGGCTCGCACAGCTGAAATAATGATTACAGGAGGAGTATTTTGCATAAATCTGCCCAAGTCTTCAGTCCAGGAGCAGGCCACTTTCAGGCACGGTAAGAGTAGTAGAAGTTTTGTCAAGGGAACAAGAGCAAGAGAAGAGGCCATGGCCACGAGCTCCAAGCGAAATCTATCAGTAGAGGAATGCCTGAAGAAGCTAGATGACACACTGGAGAAATTGAAGCAGTCACTCCAATTTTAGCTTGACTTTATGGAGAACCTTGATACAGAAGCAGGGAGGAGAATGGAACAGCTAGAGCAGGATTTATCCTCAGTCAAAATCGGCTTCTCTGAGGAACTAGACAAGCTTCATCAAGAGTTGAAAATTCCTCAAGAGAAATTTGAGGACAGAATCGGTGAGCTTGAAAGTAAACTGTCCAAGTTAAACATTGAATGGGGGGAAGGTCCCGACCAGTAGATAGTTCCTTGATCTGTAACACCTCAGCATGTAGGGTCTTCTAGTTTTCAAGCATCCTGGCATTTTGTATAGAAGCCAGGGCTTTAAATAAGCTTAGTTTCAGGTTTCTGAATGAGTTTGGGGGTTATGTTATTCTGGAATTTTAGCAATGTATCTCAGCTTTAAGTAGGCAGCAGCTCAGTGTAGCCCTGCCATTTGTAACTGATTAGTGGCTATGCCACCCTTAATATAAATATGCTAAACGTTCTCGTCAAAAAAAAAATATTCTCAGACTGGGAGAAGACATTCCATGTACATGTAGATTCATCAGTCATAACACTTGGAGCTATTTTGGTGCAACCAGGAGCAGGATAATTTGATCATCCCATAGCATTTGCAAGAAGAACATTGTCAGACTCCGAGCATAACTACAACACTACAAAGCGAGAAGGTCTGGCAATGGTGTATGCACTTCAAAAGTTCATGAATTACCTACTTGGAAAACATTTTAAGATTTTCATAGATCATTCAACCCTTAAGTACCTAGTCAACAAAGCTAGTGTTGGGGGGGAGAATCTATTGATGTCTACTGTTGTTTCAAGAATTTGATTTTGAAGTAATATTCAAGCCAGGGAAGTTGAACGCAGGACCTGACCACCTATCAAGGGTCACGAATGGAGAGGAACCTACAAATTTAGAGGACAATTTTCCAGATGCACAGTTATTTTCAGTTCAGATCACCAATAAATACTTCACAGACATCATCCAGTAGTTGAGTACAGGGACTGCGCCAAAGGAATATAATGCCACACAGAAGAAAAACCTAGTATTTCGAGCTGCAGAATATCAGCTGATTGTAGGACACTTATACAAAACGGGCACAGATAACATCTTGAAAAGATATGTGGAAGAACATGAAAGACCAAGGATTTTAGCAGAAGCCCGTGAGGGAATAGTAGGAGGACATTACGCAGGCAAAACTACCATGTAGAAGGTATTGCGCGCAGGACTATGGTGGGCAACCATTCACAGAGACTCGAAAGAATACTACCATAAATGCGATGTATATTAGAGGGTTGGTAAACCCAATAGAAGGGATGAGATGCCCCTACGACCACATGTAACTTTGAAGGTATTCAAAAAATGGGAAATAGATTTTGTGGGACCAATTAACCCACCCGCCAAGAGGACAGGAGTAAGGTACATTATCACCATGAAAGAATACCTGACAAGATGGGCGAAAACAACACTAGTCAAAGATTGCAGTGCAAAGATAGTCACACACTTCCTATTTGAACACGTAATAACTAGATTTGGTTGCCCAAGGATTTTGATGAACAACCAAGGCACTCACTTCATTAAAAATGCTATTAAGGCTATGACTGAGGAATTTTAATTCCATCATCAAAAGAGTACACGATATCATCCACAAGCGAATGGAATAGTAGAAGTCTTTAAAAAAATCCTTGAAAATGCACTGACGAAGATCTGTAATGTCAACGGGGATGATTGGGACCTAAAAATACCAATAGTATTGTGGGCATACAGGACCACATGCAAAAAGTTGACAGGACACAAGCCATTCAGATTGGTATATGGAAAAGAAGCAGTGGTGCCATTAGAATTCTCGGTACCCAGTCTTTGCGTAGCAACAATTACGAACATGACAAAATGAGGTGTAGTACAGGATAGGTTGAATCAACTAATGATCGGGGAGGAAGATAATATCCTAGCAGGGTTCCACCAAGAAGCTCAGAAAGCAAGGGACAAAGCTTGGCATGAAAGACATATCAAGAGGAAAACTTTCAAGGAAGGAGACTATTAAGCCCTAATATTGTCTCATTACCCCTTAATTGGGGCATATTATATTAGTAATATTATTTTATTTATGTCGGCTTTAGGCCATTAGTTGTAATTATACCTCCTAGTCTCCTATATATACCAATGAAACATTTTCATTTTGAATCATCTTGTACTTGAACATTAAGTGGGGTAAAGGAGGTTTCCCCCTCAAAGAGGCTTATTATCTGAAATTATCACTTTTTCAAGGCATTGAGTACTTTTTATGAGGTTTTTCTATGCTATATTGATATTTGGTTCTTAACATATGATATCAGAGCTCAAGGTCTTGGGGTTTCGCTGCTACATATAAGACACCTTGGAATTTCCGCTATAATTTGTTTTTAACAATGTTTTAGAAGGAACGACTTGGAGAATATTTATTAGACGGATCAAGGTACGTTGGGTTCAAATTTCAGCTCCTAAGGCCTTATACTTTCAGAGATACAACCTGTACACGATAGGGTTCTGGAATCATCCTAAACTGAGTCATTACGGAATTTTCGCTATAAAACATTTTCTGTAATGTTGTAGACCCTCAAATATGGTGGCTATTCATAGAAATTAGTAAGGTATCTATGGTAAAAATTTCATCTTTTGGGTCATCTTAAATTTGTAGATACACCCTATGTAAGATAGGGTATTTGACTAGTCCTATTGACTAGTCTCAAGAAGGTGTTCCAGGTAAAAAAATCATAACTTCTTCCTAGAGTATCCAAATTGAGTGGGACTAATTTCATTGGATCGTGGATAGTCTGTAGTATTTTTGGTATGAGTTTCATAATTTTATATCAATTATTTTGTGTGGGGCACGCTATACAAGTGAGATCTCATGGAAAGGACAAAAATCGACAAGTTGTGGGGAAGTTACTGTAAATTCCACTTGGCACATCCAATTTTGATTAGACCTATGGCATTGCAGAGAAGAAATATCATACAACTACATAAAATACATTTTCATACCCAGAAGGGCTGAAACTTGGGAGATAAAACAAAATAAAGATTGTATAGCAGAACCACCTAAAAATCAAGGTTCAAAAGTGATACTCGGCCAACATGCCACCCAAAGAGGGAACTTCTACACCAAATAAGCCTCCATACAATCCTACTTGGACTCTTTATGAAAGTGAAGAAATGCGTACCGACATAAATGATTTACAAAAGAATATAGTAACAAAAGATGAACTACAAGAGATGATGGAGGGTTTAAAAGGGGAGATCATGGAAGTATTGAAAAATTTTGTAAGAGAGAAGACACTTGAAAGTGAAAATGCATCCCATGAAATTCATGATGAGGACACAAAGAAGGTGAATCAAGAATGGAGAAACTCCAACTTTGGTTTGAAGACCAACCACGTTCCTAATATCGATATGAGGAAGTTTGATGGAAAGGACCCAATCACATGGATACTTCATATGGAGCAATTATTTGATCTCCATAATGTTCCACATACACAAAAGGTACGAATTGCTTCTTTATATTTAGAACCTAATCAATTTGTATGGTATCGATGGCTTTGTTCTCACAAATCACTCGTAACTTGAAAAATTTTCACAAAAGAAATGATAGCACACTATGAGGATACAAGGAGTAATACCTTCTTTAGCCAATTGATAAATCTCAAGCAAAAGGGTTCAGTTACCGAGCACATTGAGAACTTCCAAAGATTGAATATAAAGGTAACTGATA
>ML780536.1:993227-1006164 GCA_009831015.1 Picea engelmannii | reverse complement strand
AATGGTTCAAATGGTTACCCTTGGCAGAATGGTGGTATAACACTTCCTTTCATACTACAACAAAAATGACACCATTTATGGAACTTTATGGATACCACCCTCCTTCCATCACTTCTTCTCTAAAAGAAAAATCTAAGGTTCAATAAGTGGAAGATCACATCGAGAATAAAAAACAATTTCTCCAAATATTAAAGGAGAACCTGACCATGGCACATAATCACATGAAACAACAAGCAAATCAACATCGTAGTGAAAGAAGCTTTGAAGTAGGGGATTGGGTGTTTTTAAGACTACAACCACACAAACAGATGTCCCTCAAGCAATCCAAGAAGGATAATAAATTATCACCAAAGTACTATGTCCCTTATAAGGTGTTGCAAAAGATTGGTACTATGGCATACAAATTGGAGTTCCCTGCATCTTCACGAGTACACCCAGTTTTCCATGTTTCATGCTTAAAGAAGGTTATAGGCGACAAGATCCCAGTTCAAACTATATTGCTAGAACTTGAAGAGGAAGGAAAAATCATATTGGAGCCTGAATCCATCACTAACACAAGAATTTTCCAACTAAGGAATAGATCTATTTCAGAGTATCTCATTAAATGGAGGAAACTATCGGCTGAAGATTCCACTGGGAAGATGAGTCTTTTATACAGAAGCATCTAGAGTTACTCAAGCATTGCAGAAAACACTTGTCTCAAGGGAAGGGGCATGTTAAGCCCTAATATTGGCTCATTACCCCTTAATTGGGGCATATTATATTAATAATGTTATTTTATTTATGTCAGATTTAGGCCATTAGTTGTAATTATACCTTCTAGTCTCCTATATATACCAAGGAGAAATTTTCATTTTGAATCATCTTGTACTTGAACATTTAAGTGGGGTAAAAGGAGGTTTCCCCCTCGAAGAGGCTTATTATATGAAATTATCTCTTTTTTAAGGCGTTGAGTACTTTTTCTGAGGTTTTTCTATGCTATATTGATATTTGGTTCTTAATAGAGACTTGGTGTTGATGTATGGTAGTAAATCCATTCAGCATCCGAGAAAACTTAGAATGCACTGGTTAGGACCATATGAAGTAAAAATTGTCACAGATGGGGGAGTTATACATTTGAAGGACTTAGGAGGCACATAACTCAGAGGGATGATCAATGGGAGATGACTAAAGCTATATAAGGACATTCAACCACCCGCAACTTGAAATTCGTGGCGTAGTTAAAAAAAGAAAAAAAGAAAAAAAGATAACAATAGGGAATTGAAAGATAACACCAGGGGCATAGTGCAGCGAAACTAGAAGGAGAATGCATTGAAAGTAGAAGGAGAAGGCACACTCGGAAATACTATCCCAATGGAGACAAGGCCAACAATCAATTCAAAGAAAAAACAAACGGAAAAGGAAGATACGACAAAAGAAGCACCAATTGATGGAGGCTATCGGAATTGAATGTCGGAAACAATTGAAGGGATGCCACATTAATCGTGCCAACTGGAGATAGAAAGGGAAATCAATGGAAAGTACAAAGGAATCGGAGGATCATTTAAACCATAATCGTGGTAACGTATCCAACAAGCTTCACATGACGCCGATACAAAGCAAGGACATGAGAGAAGAAAGTTTATTGCAAAATTGGAAAGGGCACAGAGTGATAGAGCATACGCAGTAGAGAGTGAAGGTTGCAGAGGCTACTGAGCTTGGCGCAAAACAACTTTACCACCATGGCACCACCTAAACAAGTAGAACCGAGCCAGACTTATAGATGACCCTGAAGTAGTACCAGAGCACAATCACAACCACAAGGAAGTGAACAATAACCATCTCATCCCCCAGAAGTCGTCAATGTGGATGAAATCCCATCGCTGGATACAACACCAGGAATCCATACACCCATTGTGGAAGAAACCCAACATAAAACACCGACGACCATGGACATTGATATGCTGGAAGAGGGGAAGGGCTGACAGAATGAGGATGCAAGAATCCAAGTGCAACCCAAAAACCCTATAGAATCCCTGAGAGTTAATGGAACAGCTCCAAACCAGGAAGAAATGACCGTGCCAGAAGAATCACAAACAACCACGTCAAAACAACCACAAGAGGGAGCAGTGGAAGAGCTCACTAATTGACTAGAGGAGTATGTTGAAGTACAAACAATGGAGGTTGGAACCTCGATCCAACCATCACAATGAAAGGACAAGAAGACCATACCTAGGTCACCATGCAAAAAACCCACAACAATAATTGTTTTTTCATGCATACCGGAAGGAGTACATGTACCAACAAATTTGTTGAAAAATACTGAGAGGGGGGGTGAATCAGTATTTGAGCTATCAATCAATTTTTAACATTTCTTTCACTGAAAAATCTTAGTCTACTTTATAGAGATCAGTTGTTGTATATTCTTATGAAAACAGTAGTGCATCTAGAGATCTTATTATGGGTTTTTTCATTCATCAGATGTCTCTTAAATAGTAATTCAACAAAATAAACTAACACAGATGAATAGGACACATGAACAACAGGATTTAAGGTGGAAACCCAAATTGGGAGAAAACCACCGCTGTTNTTGTCTCTGTCTTCAATGATTATTATTAAGAAAACATTCTACAACAATGTACTAGTGCAGGCTCATACTAGTACGCAGGCTTCTACCTGCAGAAGGCTACAACCTTCTCTCGTTTACCAGCCTTTCCTGGAAGGGAGCTTCAACCCCCTGAAGATAGCACCATTTTCTACTGGCAGATTTCTACTACTAAAGGGTTTAACCCTCATACTCACTGCTGACCACATTTCATTAATTTTCACACTGGATCAGGCAGTTTCATCTAGTGGTTATGACAGTAACAGAAATTATCTCAAGAGTAAACACAGATCTACAGACTGTCAGGCAGTTACCAAAGAACACATATTAAACAACTCAATAAACCTGAAGATGATGCCTCTGATCTCATGGTTGTTGAACCCACAGTCGTGATCTCTCTGTCAATGTAGATCTGCCGCCTGACTGCCACAAGGAGGTTCCTCTTTCTTCAAACCTTTCATGCTGCCTGCAAAAATGACATCACCCACCAGTAGATATCCCTACTGTCAGAAAAATGGCCTCCGCATCCTTCGACTTTTTTTTTTTTATTTCTGCCGAGAGCATCGACCCCTTTTAAACCCATTGGTCCAGGACCTGTTCAACGCTCATCGGGTCCCATCTTTATTGTCCGGAGGAAATCGGGCCCCTTTTTGAAATTTGAATTAAACCTATGCGTGCCTTTTTGAATCGGGTTTCGACATTCCATATGCTAGCCCCTTCCAGCTAGACAATGGTCTATGTGACCTGCCTTCGTGCGACCTTGGTCTTATCACTCCATCGGAGTTTCGGCACTTGCGATGACAAACTATTTATGTCAACGGGATTCACGATTTCCCGATTCGCAATGCGCTTCAGCCCTCCTGACTGAGCCCTGGTCCATGTGACCATTACCCATGACCACAACCTAACCCCATCGGGGCTACGGGGTTTGTGATGCATCAATGCATTCACCCGGTGATTCACGATCATCCAAATCCCGATGCTCCATTCATATGCTAACAACTGGCCTCCACTATGCCTCTGTCCTCCTTCGCTGCTGTGCTGACAGTTGTACCCCACTCATCGGGATTTCGTGGATCGTGATTTCGAAATGCACAAAACCTTTGTGCCCGGGATCTCCGATATCCCGATTTCTGATTAGCCGATGAACGACCTCCTGTTGGGCCTTTCATCGATGGCACCAATCTCCTGCCACACGTCCTCTCAGATGGACGGTCCCTATTCCTCCATACTCTTTCCATCCGATCCCCAAAATTCCGTACAGAGTTGTGATCAACGGTCCTGGTGTGATCTTGCATTAACGGTTGCGATTGAATCGCAATATCGCGTTTCACGATTTCGGGATTTCTGATGCACTTGTTCATAGGAATCACGAAACCCCGATTCTCGATTCTCCGATATGGGCTATGATCAACGGTCCAGAACATTTCTTATCCAACGGTTGTGATTACATCGCGAAATCGCATATCACGATTTCGGAGTTCTTGATGTCAAGAGATTTTGGCATTACAAAGTCCCGATCCCCGATACTCTGCTGACGTCACACGTGGTTTGACACGTGTCAAGTACTGCCATGTGTCACTCTGATTCATGACTTACCTGTGCCTGAACTGTTGAATATTCCTGCCACCTGTCATTGCCTGATTGTGCCACGTGTCCCTAGCTGACGTGGACTGCTCTCGTGAATAAGATCGATGGTCTAAATCTCATGTTGATCTGACGGTGCAGATTCAGTCGGGATTTCGCATATCGCGAAATAGGGATTTTCGTTGCATTGTTTTCTTTGCATATTGAAACCCCGATCCCCGAAAATCCGATGAAGCCTCTTGTCTACAAGTGGATGGTCCCGATCTCTGCTTGATTTAACGGCTGCGATCACATCGTGAAATCGCATATCGCGATTTCGGAGTTTTCGATGTCAAGTGGATTGGGCATTATAAACTCCCGATCCCTGAATCTCCGATGACTTATCTCCTTCGCAACTTCTGCAGATCTGACGGTTGTCGGCCTTTCGGGAAATTTGAATGGAATGCAACGGTCACTAGATCTCTGTCTTCCTTCTTCTCTGTAATCTCTTGCTGTGCACATTTTATCCTTCATATCCTTCCATGTCCGCTGTTGCCATCAATGACAACAACCATCAACACACATTCGTTTCTTGTTCAATATTTTCCAAAAAAATTCGTTAGGTTATGTAGAGAAGTTGAGGTACTCAGACCACAATGTAACAGACACGGACAAGTTCCTAGAGTTTGCTAAGAAAGTCTACCTACAGACTATGGGTATAGGACCCTTTGGGGAACCAATCAATCAACCAGTCTAGTGGGCAACAGGATTGGCCAAAACAAAAATTCTAGGTCTGTTGGACCTACCACACTTTGGGAGAGGCTAGTATGCAAAGAACTGTGTCAAACAACTCATGGTAGTCACACATGGAAAATATCTATGGCTGGAGCATCTCATCTCAATAGATGTATATCTCATTGCATACATCAGAGGGTTTCCATCACGGAGCACGGATCTCATACAGTTTCTCAAGTACAAAACAAAGGAGAAATCACTCACCGAGGATATGAATAAAAAATACGGCACTGAAAGGGGTTCGTGCAGAATCATTATCAGGCGTATTAGTAACGTCGCAAAAAGAATGGCCACAAAAATTATGTCATGCAAGATTCTCATGAAATTCTGCAAGGAGGAAGTCTCAGTCAGGGTTGTCGCAGCTTCAACGCAGTGTGTCAAGGGCACAACACTCAGCTGGGCTCCTTATTTGTTGAATTTGTTCCTAGACAACTGTAAGGATGCGCAGGATCTGGGGACATAATTTCATTATTCATGGCTCTCATCCTGATAGCCATGATGGGATGGAAGGATACAAAGTACTCATTCTTTTTCACTAAACACAAACCCTGCCACTCACTCACTCGAAAAATACCTACAGAGATAGAGGAGGATGAGGTAAGCTAGGAACACACACATGCTGAGGAGGTAGGGCAGGAACAAACACAACCCGAGGAAATAATAGTGCCCAAGAAACCAAGGACAGGTCAGAACAAGTCACAACAAAAGAAAAGGGGGACATCCAAGACAAGACCCAGACAGGGAAGAAGAAGAACACACATGCACCACAGGTACAATAGAAACAGGCTAAGGCAGCACATGGAACTACATCAAGTGTTATTCCACAAGAGCAAGGTCAGACTAAGCGACTAGTCACCCAGATGGGGGATGTGCGCAAGAAGGCGAAGGCACATAGAACACCCCCAGAATACACGATCACTAAGTATGATGTGGGCATGGTGGCCCAAATGATCCAGGATCGCACAATCAAAGATTTCGAGAATGATGCGCGCCAAAGAGACATAATTGAAGAAGAGCTTGCATACATGCGATGAATCCTCAGGCAAATCGAGGAAGCACATGTAGCCGACAACAACATAGAAATGAGCCCGTCAACATCACAAATAGGAGGTGAAGTTGGATCAAGCGAGAAGTGTTGATGAATGAAACTATGTGAGACATTCTCCAACTTACAAACATGTGAGGTGTGGATCATTGCAGCTATGTGAAGCCTTTCTCTCAGATTACAAACCTAAGAGAAATCCCCTTGTTAGCACTCTGTAAATCTGTCTAGCTGGAAAACAGATGACAGAGGTAACTGTTTCAACTGACATTAGGTTGGATCCTGACCTTTCCAACCAGAGAGGGCTCTCTCAGGCATATAAATATTTGGGATATTCAAAATATTTGGCAATGTGTGTACAGAGGTCAGATTCTTCCATGGTGTAAAATTTAAAGGTGGTAGGAAAAAATAGATGAGAAAGGCCATTGGGCAATGGGGTTCGTTCCTGAAAAAGTATGAAGAGTTATAAGCTATGTATTTCTAGAGGTAACATAGGAAAAATAGGTATGATGTTCAGTCAATTAAGTAATATGAGATGGTAGATGAAAGGAAAGGAGAGACTACTATCAGCAAGAGGTGTCTAATAGAGGGTGAATCTCTTGGTGTAGTTTTATAAAAGAAAACACGAGGGCTGGCTACTGCAAGAAGAGCACCAATCACGATTGAAGTCTGAAACAGTAACCAAAAATACATAACAAGTATAATCGATGTGATAAGGAGCACCGACAAAAATGAATTCCTTCTATTACTTAAAGATTATTACTGGTAGCAAAAAAACATTCATGAATATGAAGGATAGGAAAACACGTTGAACATCAACACCGTGATGAATCTCGGCTATCTAAGAAAACCTTATTTTCTTATATTAAAGTTTATAAGAAATTACAAAGTTCTCTTGCTACGAGGGCAGGCCCCTCTCCGGTAAGTCCAACCATTCATTTTTCTTTTAAACAGTATATGTAGATGAATTATATATGGGATTCAAAACGGATCATCTACCCCAAGATTCAAAAAATATACATTGGTCAAGGAAAGAATAACGTACAACAACTGAACTCCTATTTTCTAGGGAACGTTATAATCAAAACTGACATATTCGATATTTTTACCCTAAATTCCACTTGTCTGCATCATCACAAAATTCCCCGAAACATACTTAATTTAGTTTGTAATTTATTTCAGGTTTGCAATATCTTCCTTTAAGGTGTCAAGCAATCAGGTTGGCTTTCTCCAGTACTTTCGACCATTTCAGCTTCAGTCTCCTTCTTCCATTGCTTGTTCTTTTTACTTTCTCCAACTTTCATGTAATACCCGTATGCATATCCATTAATGATTAAATCCCTCATGATAGGATTTAATCTCACTACTACATTGGGTGCAAATTACGATGAAATATTATGATAGTTTAAAATTTCGTCATATTTTTTTATTTTTTTTGGACTAAATATACTTTTTGTTTTCGGGGTCTAACTATTGTTCACGCAACCAACATTCCACGTTGGTCATTATAATGACAAAAGTTAGTCGGTAGAGAGACAAACCACCAGTTAGTCGTTGTAGCGACTAACTTTAGTCGCTATAAGGACCAACTATGGCACATGTGAGAATCAAACGGTCATTTATGGCAAATCAATCCTATATATATATCAGTTATGGAAAATTTGTTATAGTTGTGACAATCATCTTCTACAGTTGGGAAAATCATTCGGGTGTTCTGATGCAATGGTGTTCTATTTTTTTATGAAATCTTGATTTCAATTCTCTTTCAAGAAGAGAAACATTGAATTGATCAGACTCTACATAGATGAGATTTTGAAGGTCCGTACTTAAATATTTTCTGTGTGATTTAGTAATTTGGTTCTATTGAACTATTTTATGGTTTATTTTCACTCCTTAAATAAGATTTTATGGTTTATTTTAACTAAGAAAGATTTTTTGGTTTATCCACTTTTGATAGAGTAAAAAGATTATTGATTCAACTACAATCACTCTAATTAGATTCAATCACTCTAATTTTGTTCTTATATTTCATGGAACTTCTTGAATATCTAAGTATCCTTGCCTTAGTAAATTTACATTTAGGGTTTCCTCCTTGAGTTGGAAAAGAACCAACTAGAAGTGAAGAGCAATGGATTTTTTGTTGATATTGGGCATCAATACTCTTGTGTATCCCTAAATATGCCCTAATTTTTATTAGGGTCTTAATATTATATAATGTGATTTTGGGTGATAATAGATCCGCCTCCTCCTATTAATGTTTCATGATTTTAGGTTTCATGCTTTGTCCCTTATTTTTTCTGAACATGCTGTATAATTTTCATTACAAATATCTAAATATATACCAAATTATTTGAATAGATTTGTATATTGTACTTATAATGTTTCAATGGATTTGTTGTAATAGGTAATTACAATGTCAACTCCAGACGAGAAAAGAGAGCTTGTTATGTTGAAGCGGAAAATGGTGATTCATGGTGATGGGAAATGTTATTGCCCTTGTTGTGAATTCAAGGGTTTTAATGGAAGAAGACTGCCTTTAAAAATAGTTGAAAAACATTGTAGGGAGAATGGGCACGTTAAAGAGGGCAATGAATATCATCCCATGGTAAGTAATTAGTTATTATAGATCTGTAAGGACAACTTGCAGGATGATAATGATGAAAGTGATGAGGACAATGATGATGAATATATTTTTGATAAACCTATCCTTCAAAATGCCACCAAATCCCTATATGAAGGCACAAAAAAAAGTGTTCTCTTTGTTGTAATGTTGTTGGTCAACTTGAAGGTATCAAAGGGTTTGTCAAACACATGTATGACACAGATCCTAAGGTAAGCAACATAATTTTACAGTTTTATGCAATTTTCAACTTTAAATTTTTTTTTTTCAGTGTCAATTGATGTCTAAATTAAGGATGCAATATTTATAATGATTAATATAATTTTCATTATTGATTTTTTTTTTGTATATTGTTGTTGTAGGTTGATAGGTGAATATTTCTTACCATCACCAAATAATTTATCTCGCACATACCGAGAATTATCATCCATTCTAAAAGAAATTGGAATGGAATATCAGGCTATTGATGCATGCCCCAATGATCACATAATATATTATGGACAATAAGCATATGAATTGAATTGCCCACAATGTTAAATTAGTAGATATCAAACTGATCAGTTAACAAAAAAGGTTCCTCACAAGGTTCTTCGTTATATTCCCATAATTCCATGCCTGCAACGACTATTTAGATGTCGAAACATAGCACAGTTTATGGATTACAATGCACATAATTAACAAAAAAGGTGCCTCACAAGGTTCTTCGTTATATTCCCATAATTCCACGCCTGCAATGACTATTTAGATGTCAGAACATAGCATAGTTTATGGATTACCATGCACAAAATAGAAGTGAATATGATGTTCTTTGAATTCCTACAGATGGTTCTTTATATAAAATATCGAAGAAAGATGATCAATTTTTTAAGAAGAACCTCGTAATGTTAGGATTTCATTGGCAGCTGATGGTGTAAATCCATTTGGTGAGCTCAGGTGTATCTACTCGGTGTGGCATGTTTTTGTTATAAACAATAACCTTCCTCCTTGGATGTCAATAAAGAGAGAGCACACAATGTTGGCAATGATTGTTCCAGGTATATTTTTATAATGATATTTTTTTTTTAATGTTTAATATTTCATGTGTCTTGTTCATTGCACAATTTCATATATGTATACAAGGTGTAGTAATTATGTGTATTTTTTACCATTTAGGTAAGTACCAAGTGAAATATATGAATGTATATATTGATCCTCTTGTCGATGAGATGTTAAAGTTATGGGACAACATCACTATGTACGACATCTCTAGACCAATAGTTCAAAGAGGATTTCAATTCCATGGGATTCTTACATGGACAATTCATGATGCACCAGGACTAACACATTTTTGTGGTATGTAACACACTATTGCACTTAAATAAGTTATATGTTGATGATATTATAATGTTTGTTTTTTAAATAAGTGTTTGTTATATAACTAATGCTGCCATTGATGCGTATCTTCTAGGTTTGCAAACAAAGGGTAAATTTGCATGTCCAAATTGTGGTCCTAGGATGAGATCTTGCCATTCAAGAAGTTTAGAAAAGGAGGTGTTTGATGAATACATGCACTGTCTCCCTAAGAACCATAGGTATCGAAATACCGATAAACATTTTTTCAATGGTAAAGAGGAGAGTGGGATAAAACCATGAAGAATGACACCACACCTATGG
Source organism: Picea engelmannii (assembly GCA_009831015.1). NCBI lineage: Eukaryota > Viridiplantae > Streptophyta > Pinopsida > Pinales > Pinaceae > Picea > Picea engelmannii. Next base: position 995,904 of record ML780536.1, on the reverse strand, counting down.
AAGTTGGAATATAATAAATCGAATCATCAATGTAAGTAAATCTTCATCATCGTATGCAATATATTAGATTTTTTAATTGTGTTGAATTCTCATGTCTACTGTGTATAATCTAACAATTTTTGTGTTAATTTCATTCATGTAACATATAGTTGGTCATCAACGCATTGATCTGCTTCCACGAGGAATGAAAAGTTTCCCCAAAAAATTCAGTAGGTTTCCCTAATATGAGAAACTAGAAATAACTCCTTTGTTCGACACAATGCATATCGGGAATAACACAACATAAATGTTGTGGAGAATCTTAGATGGAAGGCATGACAAAGAAAAAATATCTAAAATTTGTAGTGACATTCAAGAAGCCAATCATGCAATGGTAAATATTATTGATTTAAATAGGACTAATGGAGTCGATCGAAATAGCCTCCCATGATTATTTAAAGAAGATGAAAGCAATGTTGTAAAAGAACTCATTCAAAAAATTAGATTTCCAACAGGATTTGTTTCAAACATCAAGAATATATTAACAAAGAAAGGTGAATTTGGCGGGTTAAAAACTCATGACTGGAATACCTTCATCAAGGTAGTTTCTTTCGTATATTTGTTATGTATTGGTAAGAATCGATGTAATATTTTTAAATTTTGTAAATATATTGTTAATATGAAATCATAAATTTATTAAAGTGCCATTGTTTTGTTACAGTATGTGCTACCTCTATCTTTGCTCGACAACTTTGACAACAATGTAAAACATGTTATATATGACTTTGGAAAATACATGAGGTAAATAATGACAGATGAATTACATATTATTATTTATATGTAATAAAAATGTTGTAGCAGTTGTTGATGACATGTGTTTTACTTGTAATATTCATGTATACGATATTGTCTTTGTTGAAACATATTTTTTTCTTGTAACATTTGTAGGTGGTTGTCATCTAAAGAAATCCATAAGGAAGATATAAAATATTGGAATAGAAAAATTCCTCGTTTAATGTGTGCAATGAAAAAGTATCTACCTCCAAAAATTTTCAATGCACAAGAACACTACCTCATACACCAGGTCGAGGAGATTGAATTGTGTGGACCTGTACACACAAGGTCAATGTGGATGGTGGAGAGACACTTGAAGTGATTGAATGATTTAGTTAGACAAAGAGCATGTCCCGGGGGTTCTATGGTGGAGGGTTATATGGTATATCAAACATTAGTGTATATTAGTGATTATCTTCCTGATTTAGGGAGGAGAATTAATATGCATTGCATTTGGGGTGTCAATAACATAAAAATATCTGAAGTGGAGGTCTTGGTTAGGAATGGTAAAATGAGGAAAGTGAAAGGTATTATATTATTTGATTTTTATCTATATTGTATTTATTCAATTTATATTATACCTCCATCAATTATTATTATTCATTATTCTGACTAGTTTATATTTTTTTATTGCAGTTGGTCGAGTGTGGGATGCACTACATTTATACATTGCTAACAATCTTGATTGGATGAAGCTATGGATAGAACAATTTGAACAACATGATGGTAGGTTATCATGGTAAGGAGTGGCTACATTAATTAAAAGAGCTCATCATAATGAAGATCACAATCTTACATGGAGGGAGATTGATTTAGCATATGGTTTAAAAGATAAACATGTAAGCATATAAAATTTTACCCGCACTTTCTGTTATTATACAAAATATTAATGCTTTATTTTTTAATATTTATTAAGTTTAAATACTTTTATTAATTATTAATTTATTTTGTACTTGTCGAGAATATTGCAATTGAGGCACCACAAAGCTATGTGGTATAATGTTCGAAAATTTCACGTCAAAAGGGTGGATGACACGAAGAAAACTGTCGATTCAGGGATAACTGCAATGTTTCAAGTCACTAATGTTTCTTCTAGAAGTGAAAAACATCCAATACTAACAGAAAACATATATTATGGATATTTGGATGATATTATCGAGTGTGACTTCAAATCCTTCAAGATAATTCTGTTTGAGGTCAAATGGTATCGCTTACGGATAAATGAACGTGATCCTGAAAGAACTGTTATTTAGCATGACAATGTTTTTACCATGGTTAATACAAGGACATTTGAGCTGTGTCTAGAAAGTTATGTTCTTCCCAGTCAATGTGAGAAGGTATTCTATTGCGAGGTTCCCGGTAAACCAGGTTGGTCATTTGTTGTTAGATATGATCCAAGAGGAAGGCCTATAAAGTATAATGTACCGGAAGAAGATGTTATTCAATAACTAGAAGGTGATACAGAGGAACATGAGGAGGTAGACCATGTATCGTTAGATGACGAAGTCAAAGAAGTTGATTGACCATATGATGTAGATGATAATGTTATCGATGAAATTATATCTGATGATGATATTATGGAAAATTATGATAGTATTGATGATGATGTTGATATGGCCAATCCATTCGACAGTGATTCTGAAATACCAGATGATGATACAAAATATGATGAGTTGGATGAAGAAGAAGATCAATGATATTCCTACATGTGGTGAGTGATGTGTACTATAGATCTCTTATGTTTTTTTTCTTTCATGTAATCTTAGTGTCGTTTTTAATTATAGTTGTTGAATCTAGATAGATTGGGTATTGGGGAAATGACAATGTTCATGATGAAGATGATATTGACAATGTTGAGTTTGAT
>ML780536.1:979595-990147 GCA_009831015.1 Picea engelmannii | reverse complement strand
AAAATAATATAAAAAAAAAAAACATTAAAAAAAAAACAAAAAAAACAAAATCACGCGCTCATAATTTTGAGTTGGCCCGAATAGTTGCATGTCTGCACACAGAGAGAGTGGAGGGTAGTGTAGTAGGGGAGAAGGAGGCACGCATGGAAGAGTGGAGGGTAACAGGGGAGAAGGAGGGAGAGGATGAGGATAAGGATGGGCGCACAGAGGAAGGAGAGGCGCAGCTGGCCTGAATAGTTGCACGTCTGCACACACACATAGTGGAGGGTAGGGTAGTAGGGGAGAAGGAGGCACGCACGAAAGAGTGGAGGGTATCATGGGAGAAGGAGGGAGAGGAGGAGGAGAAGGAGGGGTGCATGGAGGAGGGAGAGGCACATGAGCTAAATTTCAATTCCATAGACTTCCCTGGAAAAAACCATGGTATGCAAACATAGTCTCTAAACCCTATTTTGCCTCCATATTCAACTATTGATCTCACACCTCACAGAATAGTGATTTAGTATTGTGTTGACTCTATATTTGTTTTCTATTTTTTTGTTTGACTTCCTTTTCTTCCAAAACGAATCACTGAGTATGTTATTCCAATTGTTTTATGCCCCTTCCAAAGCGAATCGTTGAGTATGAGTCATATTGGTATATTCCCATGCTCATTTACCTCCCAAGCATAGTGATTTCTCATTTACCTCCCAATCATAGAGATTGCTTCCCTCTCACCTTCCTACTCTACTTATTCTTCTTATGGGAATTATTATTATGATATCTTCTGAATTCCTGATATAGAGTTTAGGGTTTAGTCTTTTTCTTAATCCCTCTTCTACATGAGAATAAGGAGCCCTCAATATAAGAATGAGGATAGGATGTGATTAATAAATATATGCAAAGATGAGGTGCACTTATAGATTTGGATATAATTTTCATCTCCTTCTATGTACCAACTATTGATCATCCCTAACACAACTAAGTTTCTCTTAAAGAATATTGGGCATGGTTTATGATCCGAAATCAGATCTAGAAGCCTGCTAGGGCTTGAAAAATGCTCAAAAATGAAAGTGCTTAGAATGCGACGAACCCTATTCCATTGCGTCCGTCTCGTCTTCCTGATTTCGGTGGTATATTTACTTTGTCAAACGGGCTATGTATGGAGAAGATATCACGTTCTGTCCGAAAGGTCAAACAGGCAAAAAAAATTGCTGACTGTGCAGTCCATACAGTCTGTACAGAAGCTGACGTGGCAGGTCCATATAGCGACACATTGTAGGACCATACAGAGGACATGTGGCAGCACCAGGGAGTGACACATGGCATGCAAATTTGGTCGATTTGGCATACGGTTGGACATATCCCAAGGTGACATGTGTCACCACTGAAAGGGTGACACGTGGCAGGGTGACATCAACAGCTGACGTGGCAGGCTGACAAAGCATATGGCAGGGCTGATGCAGCAGGTTGACGTGGCAGTACGGTGATGACATGGCAAGGTTGATGTGGCAGGCACGTGGACCAATCATCGTGTGACACGTGTCAGGTTGTGGTTGGTTTTTAAGGTGCCATGTGGCCCAGTCACGGGATGCCACGTGGCACCGTATTATTGGTTATTGGTTTATTGGTAAAATTGGCATGGCCGGGGGGTCGAACCCGCGACCTCTCGGGTGGCAGTGGACTAGTGGGGCTGGGCTAACCGCCCGCCCCCATGGTGGTTCTTTTTATAGAAACGGGTGAAAATATATTTGAATTTCGTTTGAGTTTAAAGCCACGGGGGAAAGGGTCGGGGCTTAGCCCCAGCCCTCGACACCGTTACCATAGTGCATAACCGTTCCACCCGTAACCGGTGCCATAGGACCGGGGGTCAATACAACATAGAGCGCGTGAGCCGACAGTTGGCAGGGGTTACACTGTTTAAGCCACGGGTTCTATTGATACGCCGGGTGACCAGGAGCTAGCATGACCCAGGGCTATGGCATATATGTAGCACGGTTATTCAAACGGTTGGTCCCGTGCAAAGCGCCAAGCGACCAGGGGCTGGAGCCAATGGAGGGGGGCCAGTGTATGGGCGCGTGGACACATGGCCCCCCATATGACCGATAAAAAAGGGCGCACGCACATGCAGGGGGCTAGCGCCCTATTTTGGCCATATTTTGGGTTTTGTTACTATAGTTTGGGTTTTTTATGGTTAAAATGCCTATTATTAGCTTATTCTTTCCATTTTTGGGGGATATTGGGCATTTTTGGAGGCCAGATTCTTGGAGGAAGTTGGAGCTGAGAAACCAACCTCAAGGCTATATAAACCAGGCCTGTTTGAGGCTATGGAGAGCAGTCAAAGTAGAGTTATGCTGAAGAAAAGCCGAGCCAAAGTCAGTTTGATGCAGAGAAGCTTTTGAGGAGGAGACGTTGTTAGACCATTTATGGGAGCTCTGGACGTCCGTTTTACGTGTTGTTTTCTTTGCAGGGTTCTAGAGATCTGGATGAACAAGACTAGATTAGTCTTGTAGCCATTTGGCATTGCAGCGATGTACTTTTGAGCATTTGAACAGAAATAAAGAAGCCTCCCCCACAGAGAAAAGGCCCGGAGATGTAGGCAAAAGTTGTGTCGAACTCTGTTATCAATCTACATGTTTATGGTTTGTTGTCTATTATTCATTTCAGATATGCATATGTGTATATGGCTGTTATAATTTCTCTTCTTTCCTCATTCTTTCACTAAGTTTATCAAATGGTTAATTAAAGCATGCAAAATTAAAACTCAACCATAGTCATTTAAAAGATCCTACGGATCAAGTGGTATCAGAGCTAGTTGACGTTTGGATTTGAGTTTTGCATGATAACCAGGGAAAAGCTACAACGTGGTGAAGGTGAGCTTGTTGCAGAGAATCCATTAATTGGATTGAGAAAGAGAGCTTATCACAGTGAGAATATGGCATCGGAAGAAGGGATTTCTCAAGAAGAGAAAGAGTTCTAGAAAACATTCCATGATATGTCGGAGATGGTGACAGTTTTGTATGAAGATTATTTAGAACGAAAGCAACCAGTTTTGGGTAATTCTTCGAAAGGAAAAAGTGAAAAGGAAGAGGACCATACTCACATTCCTCCTTCACCTCCATCAACACCTCCTTCTTCTCCTTCTTCTTCAAGTTCAAGTTCTAAATCTAATGAGAAGAAAAATGTTCACAAGAATAAACATGAAATGCCATTGTTAAAACTTGATGTAAAATTTGAGTTGCCCATATATGATGGTGAAGTAAATGCAGAAAAAATTGATAACTAGATCAGACAAATGGAGGTATACTGCAGTGTGCAACAAATCAAGGATGAGGCCACACAAATTAAATTGGCATCTTTAAGACTTGCAGGTACAACTCTTATCTGGTGGCAAAGCAAGCTGCAAAAAGGAACACAATATGTGGGTAATGTATTTCCATCATGGAAGAATTTCATTTCTTCACTTAGGAAACATTTTTATCCTTTGGGTTATAAAGAAAAAGAAATCATTGAATGGCAATCTTTAAAACTAAGAAAAGGACAATCAGTGCAAGAATACACCGATGGATTTAGAAAAATGGCATTAATGTTAGACATTCATTTGAAAACACAAGAAACCCTTATGAAGTATATAGGAGGTTTGCCTGCGAATATTAGAAACACTATTTTCATGTTTGGACCCACTAACCTTGATGAGGTTTCTGTTCAAGCTACATATATTGAAGCAGGGAAAGCAGGTGTTTCAGGGGAATCATCGTTTTCAAACAAAGAAGACAAGAGGAAAAGGCATGGCAATGGCAAGAATGCAAATGTCATGACAAAGAAGGAAGGAAATCCCTCTTGCAAGCATTGCAAGAAAGGGGGACATGATGAGGACAAATGTTGGCAGTTGCATCCCGAGAAGAGGCCAAAATGGTTCAAAGAAAAGAAGGGAATGAAAATAGTGGCAACAATGACAACAAAGCCTACAGACTTGGGATCGGATTCAGGTGATGAGTCAAAGATTTCATTGGTTGGTATGACAGGTAAATTTGGTAAAGACATTGATTGTAGAAGCAAGTTATTTCATATAAGGGTAATCATGCGACACACTAATATAGATACATTAATCGACAGTGGATCTCAATCTAATCTAATCTCATAAGAATTGGTTAAGAAAATGGGATTAAAAACACAAACTCATCATAAGCCTTACACACTTAAATGGATAAGCAATCATCATCAGATGCACATCACAAAGCAGTGCACAATCAAATTTGCAATTTCATCTAAGTATGTGGATGAAGTAACTTGTGATGTAGTGTCGTTAAAAGAATGTGGAATGGTCTTAGGTAGTCCGTACTTGTATGATTGTAAGGAAATCTTCTACAGAACAAAGAATCAATATCAATTCACTAAAGCAGGTCATGATTATGTGTTGCATGCTCATCATGTTAAAGCAAGTAAAACACTTCAAACAAGGGAACAATTAATGAAGGCAATGAAAGTATGCAACAAACCAATAATTGTTTCAAATGAAGTAATAGATCTTAAGCAAGAACAAGACATGGTTGTTGAATGGAAAATCAATCATAAGTTGCTTCAAGATAAGCTCATGTCGTGCAGATATCTAAAGTATATCAGTTCATTTGCAGTCATCTTTTTGATGCTGTCATTAGCAATGTTTTCTACATGGATGATAGTGGCTTCAGTAAGATGTAACAGGGTTCAAATGGCTAACAATATACTATCAGTTGTCATGATTGTGTTATAGTTGATCTTGATGAGACAGGTGCACAGGACAGAGTTAAGAGACAGAGAGCAAGCCAGGTGTCCTATCCCGAGCTTGTTGACTAGTCAGTGACCTTTTGGGGACCAAAAACGTCTTTTTGTGGGGAGGTGTGATCCGAAATTGGATCCAGAAGCCTACTAGGGCTTGAAAAATGCTCAAAAATGAAAGTGATCAAAATGCGACAAAACCTACGCCATTGTGTCCATCTCATCTTCCTGATTCCGGTGGTATATTTACTTTGTCAAACGGGCTTCGTATGGAGAAGATATCGCGTTCTGTCCGAAAGGTCAAACAGGAAAAACAAATTGTTGGCTGTGCAGTCCGTACAGTCTGTATGGACGCTGATGTGGTAGGTCCGTACAGTGACACATGGCAGGACCATACAAAGGACACATGGCAGCACCAAGGAGTGACACGTGGCATGCAGATTTGGTCGATTTGGCATATGGATGGACGTATCCCGAGGTGACACGTGTCACCACTGAAAGGGTGACACGTGGCAGGGTGACATCAGCAACTGACGTGGAAGGCTGACAGAGCGTACGGTAGGGCTGACACAACAGGTCGACGTGGCAGTACAACAATGACGTGGCAAGGTTGACATGGCAGGCACGTGGGACAATCATCGTGTGACACGTGTCAGGTTGTGGTTGGTTTTCAAGGCACCACGTGGCCCAGTCACGGGATGCCACGTGGCACTGTATTATTGGTTATTGGTTTATTGGTAAAATTGGCATGGCCAGGGGGTCGAACCCTCGACCTCCCGGGTGGCAGTGGACTTGCGGGGCTGGGCTAATCGCTTGCCCCCGTGGTGGTTCTTGTTACAGAAACGGGCGAAAATATATTTGAATTTCGTTTGAGTTTAAAGCTGTGGGGGAAAGGGTCGGGGCTTAGCCCTAGCCCTCGGTGTTGTTACCATAGCGCATAACCGTTCCACCCGTAACCAGTGCCATAGGACCGGGGGTCAATACAACATAGAGTGCGGGAGACGACAGTTGGCAGGGGTTACACCGTTTAAGCCACGGGTTCTATTGATACATCGGGTGACCAGGAGCTAGCATGACCAGGGATACGACATATATATAGCGCGGTTATTCAAACGGTTGGTCTCGTGCAAAGTGCCAAGCGACCAGGGGCTGGAGCCAATGGAGGGGGGCCAGCGCATGGGCGCGTGGCCACATGGCCCCCCATATGACCGATAAAAAAGGGCGCGCACACATGCAGGGGGCTAGCACCCTATTTTGGCCATATTTTGGGTTTTGTTACTATAGTTTGGGTTTTTATGGTTAAAATGCCTATTATTAGTTGATTCTTTCCATTTTTGGGGGATATTGGGCATTTTTGGAGGCCAGATTCTTGGAGGAAGTTGGAGCTGAGAAACCAACCTTAAGGCTATATAAACCAGGCCTATTTGAGGCTATGGAGAGCAGTCAGAGAAGAGTTATGCTGAAGAAAAGCCAAGCCAAAGTCAGTTTGATGTAGAGAAGCTTTTGAGGAGGAGACGTTGTCGGACCATTTCTGGGAGCTCTGGACATCCGTTTTGCGTGTCATTTTCTTTGCAGGGTTCTAGAGATCTGGACGAACAAGACTAGATCAGTCTTGTATCCATTTGGAATTACAAAGATGTACTTTTGAGAATTTGAACAGAAATAAAGAAGCCTCCCCCATAGAGAAAAGGCCCGAAGACGTAGGCAAAAGTTGTGCCGAACTCCGTTATCAATCTGCGTGTTTATGGTTTGTTGTCTATTATTCATTTCAGATATGCATATGTGTATATTGCTGTTATAATTCCTCTTCTTTCCTCATTCTTTCACTAAGTTTCTCAAATGGTTAATTAAAGCATGCAAAATTAAAACTCAACCATAGTCATTTAAAAGATCCTACGGATCAGTTTATAAAAGAGGAGAACATAAATAGGAGCTAAGAACACCATGCAATTTTTTTTTGTAATGATCCAAATACCATATCTCCACAACTTTTGATAACTCATTGAAAGAGGATGAAGATAAATATATCACATGTCACACATGTTTAGGAAATAAAGTATAGTGTGGATTGCATTCAATATAAATTTAGCTATGTGAAACTAAAGGGATTGTTCATAGTCCTCCCTTTCCTTAGTGATTAGTGATAGTCATCCTAATCAACCAAAGGACTACATTGAAACAAGGGGGAATCTTTGGCTAGGTTGCAACTTTTTGAAATTGAGATAACTATACCATGTAGTTCATTTAGATAGGGTCCATTGTTTCTTTGCTATATTCTCAGGGAATAAATTATAGCAATTTTGGTGCTCTTTAATATGTTTCTAAAAACTTACCAAAAGTTTGATTAGATGGAATGCCAATGCTCAGAGCTATATCCAACACATGTAACAAGGAAAAATCAACTAGATAAACATGGCGAAATCGACTAGATAAACATGGGAAAACATATCCAACACATGTAGTCAAGGCGAAGTCATGACATGGGATTTTCTCTACTAGCCCATCTTTCACCCGATGTTAGTCTAATTTTGATACTCTCATGGTATTAAATTTTACATGGTAATTTCCTAATATTCCTCCTTCATATTCCCATAGGTCTAATTCAATTTCAAGTATTCAAGAGGAATTTAGGTCCAAGACACCAAAACTTATTGTTTTTGGTGTCTTTTAAGTGTGTGAAATTGTACAAATTTCTATTTGTCCAATATTTCCATGGCATGTATAAACTTTGTGCTTGAAACACTTGGGTCCATATTCTATCCAATCCCATAAGTTTCACTCAATGTTTACTTTGCAATCGTTGGATATGACTATTTTACTAAAACCACTTATTTAATCTGAGTTTGGGGATTAAACAGAACCCTAACTTGTATAGCCTATAGCTCGGAAAATATGATGAACTAGATTTTCAAATTTTCATGGAATGTACTTAGTTCTTTCCTCTGTTGATCCTAAAATTTCCATGCAATTCTAGTGATCCTAAAATTTTCTCTATTGACATTAAAATTTCCATACTATGAAGATGTCAAAGACACACACTTCCATTCTTGCAAATGTCTCATCTAGGTCATCCTTTTGAATGATACAATATCCATACACCATGAATAGTGTTTGGAACTGATTTCTTTCAATCATTTTTTAGATCCTACAATATTCATGGAAACCCCATACAAAACTTCTTTGATACCAATATGATATATAAACTATAGTCTATCATGGGTATTACATTGGACACTTTGTTACAAGACATCTTAAATTCTACTACAAAATACCATGAGATTATACTCATTTATACAATGTTTTCTTTTGATGAAAATGTAATATTACAAGTATATTAGTCAAAATATTGAAATGAATTGAGAATATAAGAGAGAACATATATTAGGAAAATGAGCACACCAACACAAGGAATGACAATATGCACTATGGGAAACCTGATTTGGGAAAAACCAACAAGAAAATGAGCAATGCACCTTGTTGTTTACAAAGAATCATGGACTCACTATGGAGTTACAATAGACACTATCACTTGTGAAAAACTTCTATAAGGTCTTTTGCTACCTTTGTTCTACTCAAATATAACAATCATTTTCTCTAGTCATCTATATTACAACTGCCTTCTTCAACATTTGGTGTATTGAGGGAACCCAATGCTTCTGCATATAAGAGAAATCATTTTCACCATATAACCTACTCACTAGCATGATGAAATCCCTCACGGATTCTCATAAATTAGAGGTGGGATACAAATTAGATGGGAAATTCTAAATTATTTCTTTTGTCTTCCCACATAATTTTGGCCCAACACCTACCCAAAATACTAAGTGAAGAAATACTTTGTGTTTTCTCAGAGGTTGGGCTCCAACCCTAGATGCAAAAGTATTACATGTCAAGTTATCTTTTCAATGTTTATCTTTAGTTATACTATAATATGAAGATCATTGGCCTAATGTTTCCTTCTCCCTCGATGGAGTGTAGGTAAAACCAAATATGTATCTATCAGACCTATCATCCAGCTCGAGCGATGAAATTTTGAGAGGGACAAGGGAAAACATATCCAACACATGTTACAAGGCGAAATCAACTAGAGATGAAAAGGTCAGAAGAAAGTTTGGTAGGCGCATGAAATTATTTCTTGCTGAAGGAGGATCATGCTCTTATGACTATGAGAGCATAGGTGACATTGAGGTTCCCTTGAGGTACAAACACCTACTGAAATAGTGGGTACCCAAGGAACTGCCAGAGTTGGACATTGACTTCTGTGTTAATGAGAAGATGTATTGCATTTCTCCGTCATCCATCCATGGCCTTGGTTTATTCTCCATGGATGACATAAAGGTAAAATATGGCAGATTAGTTGAATTGTTTGAGTATGTTGGACCATGTTACACTTATGGAGTATGGTTGAGGTTGGTCCAATATATGCCTAGTATGCGGAGATACGTTCTCGCCACAAACTATATATAGTTGAAAGAAAATAATAAAAATAAAGGAGCAACTATGTATATTGATGGAAGGCCTAAGGCATCGAGGAATATTGCAGGTCTTATAAATATTACAAGGCCTAGGAAACAACAAAGGAACCAAATTGCATTTTTGAGGAGCATGAAGGTAATAGGATATTTGTATGTGTGGTGAAAACAATAACGACAGGAGAAGAGTTGCTGGTCGATTACAATCTGAATCGATTCAACCCAGGAATGTCTTCTTTTGATACGGTACAAAACCCACTATACACAAACTTAAAAATGGATTACTTAATTTGTGAATGTTTCATTTGTAATGAAATTTTATTTTATTTTCTTATGAGATTATACTCATTTATACAATGTTTTATTATGATCAAAATGTAATATTACAAGTATATTAGTCAAAATATTGAAATGAATTGAGAATATAAGAGAGAACATATATTAGTAAAATGAGCACACCAACACAAGGACTGACAATATGTACTATGGGAAACCTGATTTGGGAAAAACCAACAAGAAAATGAGCAATGCAACTTGTTGTTTACAAAGAAGCATGGACTCACTATGGAGTTACAATAGACACTATCACTTGTGAAAAACTTCTATAAGGTATTTTTCTACCTTTGTTCTACTCAAATATAACAATCATTTTCTCTAGTCATCTTCTTTTGCTACGGTACAAAACCCATTATACCCATTAAACCCATTATCTTCTTTTATTTTCTTATGAGATTATACTCATTTATACAATGTTTTCTTATGATCAAAATGTAATATTACAAGTATATTAGTCAAAATAATGAAATGAACTGAGAATATAAGAGAGAACATATATTAGTAAAATGAGCACATCAACACAAGGAATGACAATATGTACTATGGAAAACCTGATTTGGGAAAAATCAACAAGAAAATGAGCAATGCACCTTGTTGTTTACAAATAAGCATGGACTCACTATGGAGTTACAATAGACACTATCAATTGTGAAAAACTTCTATAAGGTCTTTTTCTTCCTTTGTTCTACTCAAATATAACAATCATTTTTACTAGTCATCTTCTTTTGCTACGATACAAAACCCATTATACCCATTAAACCCATTATATTCTTTTATTTTCTTATGAGATTATACTCATTTATACAATTTTTTCTTATGATCAAAATGTAATATTACAAGTATATTATTCAAAATATTGAAATGAACTGAGAATATAAGAGAGAACATATATTAGTAGAATGAGCACACCAACACAAGGAATGACAATATGTACTATGGGAAACCTGATTTGGGAAAAACCAACAAGAAAATGAGCAATGCACCTTGTTGTTTACAAAGAATCATGGACT
>ML780536.1:908597-926539 GCA_009831015.1 Picea engelmannii | reverse complement strand
GAAAGAGCATGATGTATACTATCCATCCATGGGTGTTGTATCTTCATTTTCATTTTCCTTCATGTCCAAATAACTTCATCAATATTCTGGTCCAAAACCCATGACTAGGGTTGACATCAATGACAAAAACCAATCTTCCAACAGGAAACTCATACAAGCATAAGCAGGTTGCGTACAAACAATACACCCTCTTGTTGTGGTCGAAAACAAGAAGCAAAAAAATAAAATAAAGAAAACCAAGAATTTCACACAAAAGAGAGATCGAAGAACAATGACCTTAACAAAAACCAAATGAAGAGATTCGTATACTTATGATGTCCTTCACTAGAGTTTCTCACTCAGTCAAAAAGGAGAGAAAAACAGTGCATTGGTTTCAAACTCCCAACAGCAGAAAAACTCAAAAATAATGAATAAGGCTACAAAATCTAAACAACAAGGTATTTGTTCCTCAAAAGGAAGGACTTTAAAGTTGGGTGGGAAGAAGCATTAACTCACAGAGAGGCTTAGCAAGTGAAACACAGAGACTGGACCCTGGAAAAAGCAATTCTGGAGAGCTTTTATGCCAAAAGAGGGTTGACACTCTAGTGTAAAGGGCACCAAGTGTTATAGCGCTCTATCTAACACATTCAGGGAGCATTTGCGCTCTATTAACATAGCCACAGGGGTGCCAGGCTTAAAAATCTCATGAAAATGTCTAAAAATCCAAAATTTCAGTCGAATTTTGGAAATCAAGCTGAGTGTGATGGGGTAAGGAGTCAATTAGCACATGAAATCCATGAAAAAGGGGTGAACAAGGTCTGAAAACAATCAAAGGGTAAGATAAGTTCTATGAGGAAAAATCAAAACCAAAACGTTTCGATTCGAGGTTCCCCAGTGGAGTCGTCAGTTTCTGTTGAAGGAAAATCTCCATGCGGATAGGTAGATCTCCTCTTGAGAGCTAGACTCTTAACTCTTAAGAAATAAAACACTTAATATGGACACTGACTTCCTTTAAGATCTATACAAACTAATGCATGAGGAGGAAGGAGAAAAGAAGTACCTTTTATCGGTGTTTGTCCTTGCACGCTCTGAGTTGAGCTCCAATCTTTCGCTCCTCGATGAGCCCTGTAGAAAAACAATAGTACAACCACTTCCTACTCTATTGATATTAGCTTGAAATAGATTTATCTATCTGAGACAAGTTTATGTGAGATTAAACACAAACTAGAAACAAACAGGCCAAGCGTGTCATATTAATGAGAACAATGACAAAATTAACTTACAACTGTAGACAACTTCGTCAAGTCCCCTTTGTCTAACCCTTTCTCAAAAGATCCACAATCCGGATGCTAGCAACTTTACTGATTACTTTCCTCGATTTCACTGTATGTTTCCTATGAGATCATAGGTTTCATGCTTCCAATTCTTCCCCCCTTTTCCACCATCATAGAGCCTGCTTATATAGGTTCAGAGAGGCCTAACCTCTTGAGGTATCTTTAGGGTAAGTTGAGGAATTCCCTCCTTAGATCAGGGATCTTCTCCTAAGATCATGGTTGAACTAGGAATTCGAATGCAACTGCCTTCCAAGATTGAAATATCTTCCCCTTATTCTCCTCAACAGATCAACTGTTGCTTAGATTAGACAACTCTCCCTCAAAAAGGCCATCAGAGCACTATGGCACTCCCTAATAGGCTTTAGGGGGTGCCAGCGCTCTAAAAATCCATAGTTCTCCCTCAAAAGGGTTGTTTGGTGTTATAACGCTCCCTAGCACCTTATAGGGGAGCGCCAACGCTCCTAGGAGTGATATAGGGGAGCGCTCTCTCCTAAAACCTTAGATTGAATTCTTCTTTCAGGTGGCAAGAGGTTCTTATCTTCAGTTAGCCATTCCTATTCCTTCAAATCAAGTGTTTGAGGCATTTTAAGTGTCTCCTTAGTGTCGTCATCATGGTAGTATGCTTTTCTTGATACTTGCGACACTTGCGACACTTATCAAAGAAAGTAATGTTGATGTGTAACACATATTTCACTGAAAATATGACATGTGTTGTACCTTGCTTGACCAGATCGTGGTTGTCGTCCTTTTTTTTTTTAAAGTTCTCATTTTCATCCTCTATTAGAGTCTTCCACTCTTTCTTGGGAACCATGGGAGGGTGCTCGTGCTTGAGGTCTATTTGCAATGTATCCTTATACTGGGCCCTGGTGTATTTAAAATTCTTGTTGGCCAACTTTGTAACAACTTTCTTGTTGAAAGTGTTGTCAAACAAGTCTACCATGTGATCTATTAAATCATCTTTCTTTTTGCTATCTTTGCCATTCCACCATGTGCGAATGGTGGGGCCAAACAACTCCAATGCTTTGTCATGTAAGTTTCTATAGAAAACATTGTTTCGTGTAGTAACGTGTTATCCATTAATCAATTAATAATCTCAACAAATGTCCATTTCAATTTCATGAAAAAAATGAATCAATTAATGGGACAATTACGTACAATTTTCTGAATCTTTATCGGAACACATGATTCATCCACCAAAAAGGTAACATCTAGTGATCCGGTGCTTTTAATTCATTCTGCTCCATGCAGAATAGTATCCTGTGCACCTACACTATGTTCCTCTTCGGAGTCATCATGTGGAGTCCTAGGATCTGGCTCATCATGCGCTGGCATGTCATGCCGGTCAAAATTGCCTTGCTCATCAATGGATTCTAAGGGAACCTCAGGAGGCTCAAAAAGCCTCACTTTCACTTTTCTATGTCGACCTTTTTTTTGCATTGGACCCTCACTACTACCTATAGCAGTTGCAGGATCGATAGGTTCCCCACACACATGGTTTAAAAACTCCTACAAACAAAAAACATTTCTTTATCAGATCATATACAAAATATAAAACTAAAAAACGGATATGAAATTGTCATAGCTAATAAAAATATGTGAAGATGCCACTTACCCCAAAATTAGTTATTAAAGTTTGTATCTCTACAATTCTTTCCCTGTCCTCCTGTGGCAGGGGTCTTTTGCTAATCAAACCTAGATATTCCATGTTAGCCTTCTTCAAGGCCTTCATTACAGTTGTCATTGGGTTTGCCGAATAATATATTTCATCCTCATCAATATCCTCTATGGGAGCTTGGACAGATGTTCACACAATAAATCAATCAACAAAAGTTATGAAATTCACCTCTAACATTAAAAAAATTAAATATTACAGTAATATCAGAAAAACAATAACAAAATTTCATAAATTTAGTTGTTGTAGTCATAAGTTGTTACTGTATTTAACATTTACCTGGTGAGGCAATGCGGGTGCCTTTCCATGGTCACCCTGGAGAGATGTAGTGGGTGAAACTCGGACACAATCACACTAGATAGAATTTGACACAATAAATCAATTAACAAAAGTTATGAAATTCACTTGTAACATTTAAAAAATGAAATATTGGAGTAATATCAGAAAAAAAAAAAAAAAATTTAGAAATTTAGTTGTTGTGGTCATAAGTTGTTAATGTATTTAACATTTACCTGGTGAGGCACTGTGGGTGCCTTTCCACGGTCACCCTGAGAGATGTAGCAGGTGAAACTCGGACATGGTCACCCTGTACAGAAGTTGACACAATAAATCAATTAACAAAAGTTATGAAATTCACCTGTAACATTTAAAAAATGAAATATTGGAGTAATATCAGAAAAGAAAAAAATAATGAAATTTCAAAAATTTAGTTGTTGTAGTCATAAGTTGTTAATGTATTTAACATTTACCTGGTGAGGCACTGCGGGTGCCTTTTCACAATCACCCTGAAGAGATGTAGTGGGTGAAACTCGGACATGGTCACCCTGGACAGAAGTTGACACAGTAAATCAATCAACAAAAGTTATGAAATTCACCTGTAACATTTAAAAAATGAAATATTGGAGTAATATCAGAGAAAAAAAAAAAAAAATTCAAAAATTTAGTTGTTGTAGTCATAAGTTGTTACTATATTTAACATTTACCTACTGAGGCATAGTGGGTGCCTTTCCACGGTCACCCTGGAGAGATGTAGTGGGTGATTTTCTACCACAGTCACCCTAGACAGATGTTGGCACCATAAATCAATCAATAAATGTTATGAAATTCACCTGTAACATTAAGAAAATGAAATCTTGCAGTAGTAACAGAAAAAAAACATAATGAAATTTCTGAAATTTAGTTGATGTAGTCATAAGTTTTTAGTGTATTTAACATTTACCTGCTGAGGCGAAGTGGGTGTCTTTCCATGGTCACCCTTTCCATATATTCGATTTAAGTTGTAATCGATCAACAACTCTTCACCTGGAACTATTGTTTTTGTTGCACATACAAATATACGATCTCCTTCATGTGCCTCAAATATGCAATTCAGATTCTTAGTTGTTGCCACTGGTCATGTACTATTTATAAATCCCGCAATGTTTCCAGTAGCTTTTGGCCTTCCATCAATATACATAGTTGCCCCTTTATTTTGATTTTTATCTAGTAGTTGTATATAATTTGCGGCAACTCTGTATCTCCACATACTTTTCGTATATCGGACCAACATCAACCAGTGATTGTATTTGTATAATGGTCTGACATACTCCATCAATTCAGTTACAGTTTCATAGCCAACCTTTATTCTATCCATGGAAAATAACCCCAATCCATGTAAGGACGAAGGAGCAATGCGATACATCCTCCCACCGATGAAGAAATCTGTGTCCACTTCAGGTAGCTCCTTAGGTGCCCATAGTTGCACTAGATGTTTATAACTCAAGGGAAACTCAATGTCACCTATGCTCTCATCATCATAATTACACGACCCTCCGTTGGCAATAAAAAATTGCATGCGGGTATGAAATATTTTCCTTACCTTTTCCAACCTAGTTGATCTAGAACCAGTAGATCTAGTACAACACGTCTCACTTTCAACCTCTCTTACTATATCTTGATCATCACTTGTGGAAGATAGATCCGACAGATACCTATTTGGTGGTACCTACACTTATTAAAACAAGAATATAAGTTATTGTGCCAATATACGTTTTTGGTACCAACACAGTTGCATATAGTTGCATTTAGTTGCATAAAGTTGAAATTGCCACACCTATCCATCATATAGTTGCATAAAGTTGAAATGTCCACACCTAGTTGCATATAGTTGCAATATAGTTTCATAAGTTGCAATAAAGTTGCGTAAAGTTGCATAAGTTCCGTAAGGTTGCTTAAGTTGCATAGTTTCATATAGTTGCATATGAAATTGTTGCAATGTAGGTGCATATAGTTGCATAAGTTGCAATATAGTACCAACACAGTTACATATAGTTTCATTTAGTTGCATAAAGTTGAAATTGCCACACCTATCCATCATATAGTTGCATATAGTTGCATAGCTGCATAAGTTGCGTAAAGTTGCATAAAGTTGCGTAAAGTTGCATAAGTTCCATAAAGTTGCTTAAGTTGCATAAGCTGCATATTGCATAGTTGCATACAAAATTGTTGCAATATAGTTGCATATAGTTGCATAAGTTGCATATAGTTGCATAAGATGAAATATAGTTGCATTTGACCACTCACCAATATTTGAGAATATAGTTGCAAAATAGTTGCATAAGTTGCAATATAGTTGCATTTGGAACCATTGGTATGTTTTCATAAAAGGGCCTTAGGTCCTAAACATATTTTATTTGGCTCATTGGACATTAACAAGGCCTCAAACCACCACATCTATCCTATTTAATAGACTATGGTGCTTGGGTGGGATATGTGTGTCATTCACAATTTTTTCACACCATGTATGGAACTTAGGTCTTGTCCATGGTCAGGGAAAGAACATAAGGTTTTTAGGTCCTATTTTCATATAGTTGCATATAGGTTTATAGGGAAAGAACATAAGGCATGTTGCATAGTTGCATATAGTTGCATAGTTGCATAAGTTGCATCGTTTCATAAGTTGCGTAAAGTTGCATAAAGTTGCGTAAATTTTCATAAGTTCCATAAAGTTGCTTAAGTTGCATAGTTGCATAGTTGCATAAGTTTCAATATAGTTGCATATAGTTGCATAAGATGCAATATAGTTGCATTTGACCACTCACCAATATTTGAGAATATAGTTGCAATATAGTTGCATTTGGAACCATTGGTATGTTTTCATAATAAGAATAGGTATGAAGGTGTGTACCATGACTAGAGAGGAAAAAAAGGGCCTAAGATCATAAACACATTTTCTTTGGCTCATTGGACATTAACAAGGCCTCAAACCGCCACATTTATCCTATTTAATAGACTATGGTGCTTGGGTGGGATATGGTGCCATTCACAATTTTTTCACACCATGTATGGAACTTAGGTCTTGTCCATGGTCAGGGAAAGAACATAAGGTTTTTAGGTCCTATTTGCATATAGTTGCATATAGTTGCATATAGGTTTTTAGGGAAAGAACATAAGGCATGTTGCATAGTTGCATATAGTTGCATACGAAATTGTTGCAATATAGTTGCATAAGTTGCAATATAGTTGCATATAGTTGCATAAGATGAAATATAGTTGCATATAGTTGCATTTGACCACTCAACAATATTTGAAAATATAGTTGCATAAGTTGCAATATAGTTGCAATATAGTTTCATTTGGAACCATTGGTACATTTTCATAATAAGAATAAGTCTCAAGGTGTGTACCATGATTAGAGAGGAAAAAAGGGGCCATAGGTCCTAAACATATTTTCCTTGGCTCATTGGCCATTAACAAGGCCTCAAACCACCACATCTATCCTATTTAATAGACTATGGTACTTGGGTGGATTAAGCTTCATGTGATTAATGACTAAGATCAAGAACCCAATGGATGTGCACCCAATGGTAGAAGAGATTAAGGGTTGAGACAAATGGTAGAAGTTCCTTTGGGAATATGTGTGTGTGTGTGTGTGTGTGCATGCACACACGTCGCACTATGGTCTAGAGGTAATTCTACCATTGGGTGCACATCCACTGAGCATGTATCTTTCAAGCATGCATCCATTGTACACACTTGTTAGGTGAACCCTTGTCTGGTGCTCTTGGGTACCTTGGGTCCAATTGTTCCACACATGGCACTTTAGGTGCAACACCATTGGACATTGGATAGTTAGTAAGCAATTCATGAAGAAGGAAGAGGCACCATCGGGGATAGTCAAAGTTGGAAATGAGGGAGCTTGGTTCCACCTTATAGTGAAGAATTTTGCAAGTGCAAGGAAAGTCTCATATAAAAGGGGGATGCCTTAAAAGTGATGAGGCATAAGGGAAGAACTCATTCACAAGGAGTGTAATGGAGCTATGAAATTTGTTCTAAATTCAAGTTTGGCATAGTATAAAAAATTGGATCATTTGAGTGATAAGAAAAAGAAGATAGAACATGCAAGAGGTAGGCTTGTGGTTTCTTTAGGGATTGGATTATGCATGGTTTTTGGGTATTAGGTAGAAGGAAATATTTCCTTAGATTCATTTTACTTCTATAATAGAGTTGTGAGAAGAGGTTTCAAACCCCTTGTTTCATATCTGTAACATTATTCATATAATAAAGTTAAGGCACCTTCCTTGAGTGCCACCTATATATGTGTGTTGTGGACTCTTTATGTCATTGGATGTCGATGTTCCTTGATTTTATTTATGTTGGATAAGTATTGAAATATTGACTAAGTGTTAAAGTATTGCTAGGATGTTTTAAAGGGCATGGTTGGATGTGTGCATGGTGTTCAATGAAATTGGATGAGTAGGACTTAGTTTCATTTGACGTATTGTATCCTAAGGTGAAGTTATGGTATTTAACCTTAAGTGAAGAGGCATAGTCTAGTTGTAGTAGGCACAGGTTGTACAAGCCCTTGTGGTCAATGCAAGGTAGTGTTTCACAAGCTGAGGTGTCAAAACATACTTGGGATAAACTCAAGTTTGAAAAGAAAAAAATTGGGCAGACTATAGGTTCATGACTAGTGGTATTCATGCATACTCTTTGCCACTTTTTGAAGGAAAGGTGGTATCATATCTTTTTTTGAGATAGTTTTGGTTCTCATCACCATTTTCACTACTATGACATGTGATCACCACAAACTATAGAAGAGTGTAAAAATATTGTAAAATTGATCACCAAAAACTTCAACACCGATGTTGATGAATGGTTGAAAATAGTGGAAGTCTATTGTGCAATTCAAAGACTAGGAAGACATTCTTAAGCTCTTGCCACAAGTTATTGCCTATAGGCATAGTTCATCAATTCTTATGAGGATAAATATCAAGGAGCCATAATCATATGATGGAACCCACAATGATAAGTTACTTAAGTTGGGATGTTGAATAATACTTGGAACATATGAATGGAAGTTCACATGAGGCCAAGGTGAATGTCACAGTAATGTTCTTGATAGGTACTACAAATATTTGGTGGAGAAATTGAGTAGAGGACTTAGAATCTAATCATACTATAGATAATATTGACAATTGGTACGAGATGAAAGTAGCCTTGAAGGTTCAATTTGGGCTAGGAAAATGAATTAATATTGGATTACATGAAATCAATTATTGGATCTTAAGAATATATGTAGGATTCAAGATTACATCAAGGATTTTTTATGCCTCATGTTGGAGATGAAGGACATGTTTGAAGAAGATAGGTTGTTCCACTTCATGAATGGCTTGAAACCTTGGGTGTAGAGTGATTTATAATTCTAGATTGTGTAAACCCTTGCAAAAAACCATCACTATAGTAGACAAGTTGTTGGAATACAAGGTAGAGGCAAAAGGAGTTACAAGTATATGTGAGGATGCTTCATTAAGGGAGAAGTGGTTTGCTAAGAATAAGAATAAAGAAAAAGGGAAGGTGAAGCTATCTAGGAAGTTTGGTGAGGACAAGGCCAAGCAACTAGATGCACCTAAGAAAAAGGGTATGCATATTTCCTACTGGATTTGTGAAAAAGATCATCATGTAAAGAATTGTCCAATGAAGTATAATTTGTCTACTATGGAGAAAGTGGACAAAGCCTCCATGATTGGTCTTTTGCAAGTATTGTATGTTGTGCTAGAATACAAGTGTACAATAATCCAAGAGAAATATTTCACAAGACTTTTCTATGTTCTAGCGGTATTTAATGGAAGATCAATTGATACCATGGTTGATACTGGGGCGAACCACAATTCCATGAAGGAAGATGTTTTAAGAGAGCTTGGGTTGCAAATTGAGTTTACATGGACTTCCTTCAAATGAATGAAATTAGAAGTGGAAAAGGTTGGTGGAATGACCAATGGAACCACATTCAAGCTTAGAGATTGGAGTGGAATTACAAGTTTCAAACAAGGAATCTAGTGAATAATTTGACCTATATGGGCTAGATTTGACAAAAAACCAATAGTCCTTGTGAATGAGTTCTTCCCTTATGCCTCATCACTTTTAAGGCATCCCCCTTTTATATGAGACTTTCCCTACACTTGAAAAATGATTCACTATAAGGTGGAACCAAGCTCCCTCATTTCCAAATTCGACTATACGCGATGGTGCCTCTTCCTTATTCATGAATTGTTTACTAATTGTTCAATGTCTAATGGTGTTGCACCTAAAGTGCCATGTGTGGAACAATTGGACCCAAGGTACCCAAGAGCACCAGACAAGGGTGCACCTAACAAGTGTGTATAATGGATGCATGCTTTAAAGATACGTGCTTGGTGGATGTGCACCCAATGGTAGAAGAGATCTGATGCAGGAGCATCATAAGCAGCCAGCCAAGCAATCATAAAGGCGGAAGACAGCTGGAAAAGCACAACACACATTTTACACATTTTGAAATGTTTTTGAAAAATTAATGAGCAGATATTAATGTAGTAGTTAAATGAAGTGTACTTGCATGTTGTAAATAGATCTTGAGAAATTTTCTCTCATTTGTCGGATGTAATAGAAATTAAGTTTGTTTAAGGAAAGTAGGTAGATTTGAATTAAGAGATTAGACAGTTTTAGAAGCATAGGAGGGAAAATGGATATAGACACCCTCATTCTTGTATCATTGTAGAGCTTTGTAACATTATCATCATTTAGAGTTGTAGCAGAGGGATGTAGAGAAGAACCCATGTATAAGAGCAATTGAGCTAATATATGAAGCTTTGACTCGCTTTCATGGTGTTATGATGTTTACTATTTACCTTTGTTAAATGGTATGTTTACAGTTGTTTTATTTCTCTGTTATGCATCTATTTCAAATGTTGTGTGGGATGTATGATTTCATGTTGAATGTATGAAGTTTGCAAGAGGGGTAGAATGAGCTTCAATTGTTTCTCTCTCTAAGAATTCCTACAAGGAGTGCAGTGGACATCCACAAGATGTTTGTTTATGAGGGTTTGAGTTTTATTTCAAAAAGCTCAGGAGAGATACCGTTGTTCTAATACCAACAGAAGTGCAGGTGAGGCACAGAGTCATGCATGGTGTGCACAGGCTAGTTGAAACCTTTGAAGTTATAAACTAAGGTGAAGGTTGAAGGACTACTATTGCAAAGAGTGCACAGGGTTGAAGACTCAAATAACGAGAAGTTATTTGAAAATTTTCCACAAGGAGTGCGAGCAAGAACCTTTTGAAAGCCTTGAGTTTGGAAGTGAAAGATCAGGACGGTTAGTACCTTTGAAGAAGTTCAAAGGGAGACAGGGATTGAAGCCATCATATAAAAGTTAAGTTCAGAAGGAGAACATTCATTCATTTGGGCAGAAGCCATTGAAGCGTGAATTGAGCGGTCAAAATTCTTTGTGAATAACTCGCGAAGTTGCAAGGACCGTAGGATCCTGTGAAGCTGCAAGGCAGTTAGGAGTTGGAAGAACTCACTACCCTAGCATCAAGAATCAACGTAAGCCGTTGATATCATTTCAATCCACGTCATTGGATCATATCGTGAATTCAGGGATAGTGAGTTTGGAGGGAAGACCAAACTCTTGATATTTTCGTGAAGTTCCAAGTTGCGAGGAACATGGAAGGAAATCCAGACCATTGGATCCAAGTTACGGGAGGACCGTTGGATCAGAACTTCCAACATGTATCGCACCTCGAGAGTTCGAGGTTTGAAAGAAACTCTTTTTGACTGTAGAAGTCACGAGCTTGCGAGTTGCGAGGGCTCATGCAACATGTGGCATGTCCTCTTGGTGGGAATAATATGGTTGATAGGTGGCGTAGCAATGAGCACCCAGATAAAGGTAGAAGCGAGTGATAGGCAGTTAGACATGTGTCACCTAGGAATGATTCAACCCTTTGTAAATTTATCGCATATTGGGGATTCACTAAGAGGAGCACGAGAGCTCAACACTCCAACTCGCGAAGTCACGAGCTGTGACTAGCACTAGTAGTTAGCCCTAGCTAGTGGTCATGTGCGAGAGGCACTAACAAGGAGGGACCATACCTGTATCCTCATCTCAGGTATCGGGGGTTTGGAAAAGAGGAGTCGAGGATCTTCGACCCACGAACTCGTGAGTTGCGAGTTGCAAAAGGTGTTGGTGCTAAGGCCCAGTTGTGGTCGTGTGATGGTGAAGCTCGCACCTGGTGCTTGTTCACACAAGTGGAGTTTCTAAAGGACCTGTGGATCGAATCCATGAAGTTCCAATAGGGATTTGAGGGATCCGCTTAAGATCGAGGTGAATTTAGAACGATCCTGTATGAATCTCATCCTGAGGGTTGGGGGTCTGCATCATTTGGTATCAGAGCTCATAAAAAATTATTTTCTTTCTCTAACAGAGAGAAAAGAGAAAATTTCTATAGCCATGCTGCTGCGAAGAAGAGATAGGCCAATGCATGATCTAGCAGTGGAAAGAGAAATGCGCGAATTACATGCTAGGATTATTGCCATGGAGACAGTACA
Source organism: Picea engelmannii (assembly GCA_009831015.1). Classification (NCBI taxonomy): domain Eukaryota; kingdom Viridiplantae; phylum Streptophyta; class Pinopsida; order Pinales; family Pinaceae; genus Picea; species Picea engelmannii. The sequence goes on along the minus strand of ML780536.1, from coordinate 914,715 downwards.
AAGGCACATAGTCGACGCTGGGGATATCAACGACGTTGAAAGTGAAAATGAAGATGGAAACAAAGGAGAGGAAGTAGTAGTCGAAGATGCTACAGATGAATGCCTATTCAGGAATGTTACGAGGATAGGTGCCAGAGAAAAAATGGACATTCCAATGTACGAAGGCAACCTATATGTTGAAGAACTTCTAGACTGGATTAGAGCTCTAGACAAATACTTCGACTATGAGGATGTCGAGGAAGACAAGAAAGTCAAACATGTCGTTACTATACTTAAAGGGCATGCAACATTGTGGCGGGATGAACTGCAGGCTGACAGACGCTGCAAGGGCAAGCAAAAAATCAAACGTTGGGATAGAATGGTTGCAAAGATGAAAGCCAAATTCATACCCAGGGATTATCAAATCACTATGTTTTGGAGGATGCATAATTTGAGACAAAAGTTGATGTCAGTGAAAGAATACACTAAATAATTCTACAGGATAAAAATCAGGGAAGGTCATTGGGAAGGCGATGATGAAAAGGTTTCCAGGTACATGAATGGTCTGTGATATGACATTCAGGATGAGATGAGCATGATGACCATTTGAACTATGGAATATGCTTATCAGATATATCTGAAAGATGAAGAGAAGCTGAGATGAAAGCAAGGTCAAAGAGGCCGAGGTAGAAGTCAAGCTAGAGGGAAAACAATTGCCCAAGATAGGACTCAGAAACCTAAAGAAGAGGGGAAGAAACCTCAAACTCAACCTCAGAGAGGAGGAAGCTCACAGGGAAGGTGGTATGCTGATAGAAAATTTTCCTCGAGCCAGAGGAAGAGGAAGAGGTAGAGGAGATGAAGTGAAATGATTTGTCTGTGGAAAAATCGGACATAAATCCTATGAGTGTCCAAATAAGAAGAAAGATGGTGGTGAAACTCACATTTCCAAAGCTCAAGGATGGAATGTTGAGGCAAAATACACTGAGGGCGGAATATCCTTAATGATGAGGAAAGTTCTCTTAAAGCCGGAGAAGGAGGAAGAGAACCCAACCCAAAGAAACAGTCTATTTTGGACTACTTGAAAAACTAAGGATAGAGTATGCAAAGTCATATTGGACAGCGGTAGCACAAACAATCTCATATCTACAGAGATGGTAGAAAAGATGGAGCTAGAGACTGTTGCACATCCAAGCCCATACAGAGTTTTGTGGCTACAAAAAGGACATCAGGTAAATGTCACTAAACAATGTTTAGTTGAATTTAAAATAGGAGGATACAAAGATGAAATATTATGTGATGTCATTCCCATGGATGTTTGTCATCTATTGCTGGGTAGACCATGGAAATATGACAGAAACATGGTTCATGATTGGAGAAAGAACATGTACACCTTGGAGAAAAATGGTAGGACTCACATGTTGTTGAGAATTAAGGATAAAGAAGTGAAAACAGAGATGAACAACACTGTATTTCTCATGAGTGGGAAGGAACTTCTTAATGAGGTTAAGAAGAAGAAAGACACACAATTTGTTGTGGTCAGGAATCCTAAAATAGTTTTGACCAGTACAAGGATAGATGATTTACCAGAAGAAATCCAGAAATTGTTGGAAGAATTTGTTGATATAGTAGTGGACGAACTACCTTGTTCGTTTCCACCTATTAGGAGTATAATGCATCATATCAATATTATACCTGGAGCTAGTTTACCGAACAAAGCAATGTACATATTGATGCTGCAAGAAAATGAAGAAGTCAAGAGATAAGTCCAGGACTTAATGGACAAAGGATTGATTCGGGAGAGCTTGAGTCCATGCATTGTTTCGACAATGCTCAGCCCAAAGAAAGATGAAAGCTAGAGAATGTGTACAGAGTCAAGGGAAATCAATAAGATTACCATCAGATACAGATTTCCATTGCCAAGGATGGATGACTTGATGGATTGCTTAAGTGGAGCAAAGTTTTTTTCAAAGATTGATTAGAAAAGTGGATATCATCAAATTCGAATGAGAAAAGGTGATGAATGGAAGACAATATTCAAGAAAAATGAGGGACTATATGAATGGCTTGTCATGCCATTTGGCCTAACGAATGCACCTAGTACTTTCATGAGATTGATGAATGAAGTCCTGAAGGATTGCATTGGGAAATTCTTCATTGTATATCTTGACGATATATTAATTTTCAACAAAACAGAAGCAGAGCACTTAAAGCATTTAGCTGCAGTAATGAGAAGATTACAACAAGAGAAATTGTTGATCAATGTGAAGAAATCGTCATTTATGAGGACAGAACTCATTTATTTGGGTTTTGTTATCTCTGCAAATGAGTTGAAGATGGATCCAGAAAAGGTAAAGGCGATTAAGGACTGGTCATCGCCAAAGAGCGTGTTTGAAGTACGAATCTTCCATGGTTTGGCTACCTTCTATAGGAAATTCATCCAAAACTTCAGTGGAATTAGCACACCAATGATGGATACACTGAAGAAAAGACATAAAACTTTTCACTGGACGGAAGAAGTAGAGAAGAGCTTCGAGCTGCTAAAGAAGAACATCACTAAGCAACCAATTCTAGTTTTGCCAGATTTCAGTAAGACGTTCCAGGTTAGGTGTGACACTAGTGGATTTGCAATTGGAGCGGTCTTGAGCCAAGACGACAGGTCGGTCGCATATTTCAGTGAAAAAATGAATGAAGTGAAGATCAAGTACTCCACATATGACAAGGAATTCTATGTAGTCATACAAGCGCTGAAGAAATGGAGACATTATTTGGTTCCTAAAGAGTTTGTTTTTTACAGTGATAATCATGCTTTACAATTCGTGACTCAATAGGAGAAGTTGAACCAAAAGAATGCTAAATGGGTTGAATTCATGCATAATTTTATTTTTGTGATTAAGCATATTTCTGGAACTGCTAACAAAGTTGTTGATGCTTTGAGCAAGAAATGTTTGCTTATGCAGGAATTGAGATTCAAGACTTTGGGTTTTGATAACCTCAAAGAAATGTACATAGATGATCCAAATTTCAAGGAGGCATATGAGGCATCTGAGGAACCAGTTCTCAGGGATAGAAGCCAATGGACTGAATACATGGTCTAGTATGGATTATTGTTCAAGGGAAATCAACTATGTATTCCAAAATGCTCCATGAGGGAGAATTTGCTGAAAGAAAAGAACAGTGGAGGATTGGCCAGACACTTCGCTCATGATAAAACATTCTCAAAGTTGAATGGCTCATATTTTTGGCTAGGGATGAGGACAAATGTTAAGAAATTTGTGTATAGGTGCAGAATTTGTCAGCACACGAAAGGAAAGAGGAAAAATGCAGGATTATATCAACCATTACCCATACCTGAAAGGTCGTGGGACATAGTCAACATGGATTTCATATTGGGACTGCCAAGAACACAAAGAGGATGTGATTCAATCTTTGTGGTAGTCGACATATTTTCAAAAATGGCACACTTCATACCATGCCAGAAAACCAGTGACGCAACTCATATTGCGAACCTATTTTTCAAGGAAGTTGTTAGACTTCATGGCTTGCCAAAGAGTATCATTTCTGATTGAGATACCAAGTTCGTGGGACATTGCTAGAGGACCTTATGGAAAAATTTGCGGACACGCTTTTCTTTTAGCTCAGCATATCATCCTCAGACAGATGGACAGATAGAGGTCGTGAACAGGAGCTTGGGAGATTTACTATGTTTCAGTTGTTTTATTTCTCTGTTATGAATTTGTTTCAAATGTTGTGTGGGATGTATGATTTCATGTTGAATGTAAGAAGTCTGCAAGAGGGGTAGAATGAGTTTCAATTGTTTCTCTCTTTGAGAATTCCTGCAAGGAGTGTAGTGGATGTCTGTAAGGTGTGCGTTGACGAGGGTTTGAGTTTTATTTCATAAATCTCGGGAGAGATATTGTTGTTCTCATACTAGCACAAGTGCAAGTGAGGAAAAAAGTTGTGCAAGGTGTGTGCAGGCTAGTTGAAACCTTTGAAGTTATCAACTAAGGTGAAGGTTGAAGGACTATTGTTGCAAAGAGTGCACAGGGTCAAAGACTCAAATAACTAGAAGTTATTTGAAAGTTTGTCGCAAGGAGTGAAAGTAGGAACCTTTTGGAAGCCTTGAGTTTGGAAGTGAAAGCTCAGGAGGGTTAGTACCTTTGAAGAAGTTCAAAGGGAGACGGGGATTGAAGCCGTAATATAAAAGTTAAGTTCAGAAGGAGAAAATTCAGTCGTTTGGGCAGAAGTCATTGAAGCGTGAATCGAGTGGTTAGAATTCTCTATGGAGAACTCGTGAAGTTGCGAGGACCGTAGGATCCAGTGAAGCTGCAAGGAAGTTAGGAGTTGGAAGAACTCACCACCCTAGCATCAAAAATCAATGTGAGCCATTGATCTCATTTCAACCCACGTCATTGGATCATATCGCGAATTCGTGGATCATGAGTTTGGAGGGCAGACCAAACTCTTGATATTTTTGTGAAGTTTCGAGTTGCAAGGAACAGGGAAGGAAATCCAAATCATTGGATATGAGTTATGGGAGGACCATCGGATCAGAACTTCCAACAAGTATTGTGCCTCAGGAGTTCGGGGTTTGAAAGAAACTATTTTTGACTACAGAAGTCATGAGCTTGCGAGTTGTGAGGGCTCGTGCAACACGTGGCACGTCCTCTTGGTGGGAATAGCGTGGTTGAGAGGTGGCATAGAAACGAGCACCCAAAGAAAGGTAGAAGTGAGTGATAGGCAGCTGGACACGCATCACCTGGGAAGGAGTCAACCCTTTGTAAATTTATTGCATCTCGGGGATTTGTGAAGGAGGAGAATGAGATATCAACACTCCAACTCACTAAGTCACGAGCCGCGAGTAGTGCTAGTAGTTATCCCTAGATGGTGGTCATGTGCAGGAGGCACTAACAAGGAGGAACCATACCCATATCGTCATCTTGGGTATCGGGGGTTTGGAAAAGAGGAGTCGAGGATCTTCGACCCACGAACTCGCGAGTTGAAAGTTGCGAAAGGCGCTGGCGCTAAGGCCCAGTTGTGGTCATGTGAGGGTGAAGCTCACGCCTGGTGCTTGTTCACACAGGTGGAGTTTCCAAAGGACCTGTGGATCGAATCCGTGAGGTTCCAATAGGGATCCGAGGGAGCCGCTTCGGCTTGAGGTGAATTTAGAACGATCCTGTGCGGTTCTCGGCCTGAGGGTTGGGGATCTTCATCAAGATCAAAGGTTGAGACAAATGGTAGAAGTTCCTTTGGGCATATGTGTGTGTGTGTGTGCATGCACACTCATCGAACTATGGTCTAGAGGCAATTTGAAGCAGTTTCCATAACGATGACCCAAGTTCAATTCATGGTGAGCTCCCTCCACACCTAGATGCTTGTTGCCTCTTTGTTGTGAGCTCCCTCCACACCTATATGCTTGTTGCCTCTTTGTTGTGAGCTCCCTCCACACCTAGATTCTTGTTGCCTCATGGAGGTTGGTTCAACAATTGCTTTGATTCCTTTACCCCTTTTAGTAGAAACCCTTGAGTAGTTTTTTCAAACATTTATTATCTCATCATAAGTGCATTTGTAAATATCTACAAATGTGATCAAATTTAAATCTTCCATATCATTATCTCTTACTTCTATCAAGAGAATTGTCTTAGGAGATTTTTTGTCAATTGAGCAATTGATAGATCTCTTTTAACCAAAGTGAAATATCTTAACATAGTCCTCTAATGATTTGTCCTTTCTAAGTCATTTGGAATAGTTAATCTCTTGATCAGTCTCCATATTTTCAATATTTTCAATATTTAGTGTATTTGTCTATAAAAAGATTCTTTATAGTTTCCAATGTCTAAATATTATGTATATCTAGACCTATGAACCATTGTAGGGATATTTCCTTCAAAGGAGAGGGGAAAATTCTTAGCTGGGCATAATTATTATATTCATAAGTGTTGCAAAGGGATTCAAATTCAAGGATAAAAGTGTTTAGGACCTCAGTGATCATTCTATGAAATTAGGGAAGAGATGCTAGATTTATTTTTTCATTCTTACTTGTTGCCCTATCCCCAAATTCTTCGACACTTTCTTCGAATATTCATTTTGGACTATATTCAATGGTTATTAACTTACACTACTCCCATGGGGATTTTTTCTT
>ML780536.1:891789-908136 GCA_009831015.1 Picea engelmannii | reverse complement strand
TCTATGAGACAAAGAGTTGCTTGAAATGGAACAATTATCATTAGATAAAGGTTGATTGGCACTTGCACATTATGCCCCTAGCACATACCTCTTCTATTAGTTTGAAAATGATTCATTGTAAATTTATACAAGGAAGATTTGATCAACCCTTGTACACTAGGTCAAATAAGGGAAAAGGATTAATTAAAAAGATCGAATGTGAAAGGTGCAATCAACCCTTCTTTATTATTCCCCTAAAGAAATGTCATTCTAGGAGATGGGGATTTGACTAGAATGAAACAATTATATATACAAGGGTCAACTGACCCTTCCACATTATGCTCCCAATGCAAATCTCTTCTTTGAGTTTGAAAAGGCTTCATTGAGAAGTTATACAAGGAAGTGTCAGTCGACTCTTCTAGATTAGGAGATATAATAAAATTGATTAATTAAAAATCTAAATGCATAAGTGGTGTTCATTCTTTCCTTATTCTTCACCTAAAGATGTACTATTCTAGGATACTAAGAGTTGACTAAAATGGAACAATTCTCTATAAAATGGTTTGTCTACCCTTCCACATTATTCCCCCAACAAATACCTCTTCTATAGAATATTCTAGAATCCACATACCCTTTTCTATAGAATATACTAACTAGATCCAATTAAAACCAAAGACATGAAATATGGTACTACACATATTATAATATATTATCAAGGAAAAAACAAGCTAAATGCAAATTGGACATTTGAAAAAAAAATTACAAGTTAAATGAGTACATCAATAAAAAATAACATATTAACCTTGCAAGTTCAAAATCAGAGCTATGTAGATCGAGAATTGGATTTGTTCAACCAGTGGGTGACGGGAAAAATAAACAGCTCAAACAAAAGCCAAAAACAGTGTTGCAACTATAGCAATTGTGTCGCAAAGTCTCTTAAAGTCGCGTATATATAGATAAAATAGTCAACTAGCCATTAACACTGACCAATGAAATAGGCACAATTTTTGTCTCTATAGCGACGAAAATCCAGACTAGGTTAAATTAAGATTTTCGTGGATATTGCGACGAACTTGCATGGAAATATCAACGAAAATCCCGCCCTATTTAAAAAAATGATGAAACTAGTGGAAGCGTGGAAAATTTTCATGGAATAATCCACCCATATGTAGTAGTGTCTCCTACTATCCTAAAAACTCACGTCCATCCTTAGGATTGTCTACCATTAGACTTTCCTAAGCTATTTTTGCAGCCCCAACCTACCTAACATTGACCTATTTTCATACTAGCTCACCCTAGGATATCTCCCCTTTCATGCCTAGGCCATTATCTCCCTAACGCAAGGCCATTAACCCTATCTCCTAAACATTTAGACACCCCATGGCTACCTACAGAAACCCTTACTACTGACTGTCGTGAAGTCTTAATTCAAGACCCTATTCCACTTTGACACACCCCTAAAAACAAACTCACATACCTCATAGTCACTCTACCTAAACCACCTACCAAACTCTCCACCCAAAATCATAGTAAAACCTTCAATTATGACTGTGTGAACATAGTCATTCCCAGCCACATTTAATTTGTTTTTGACAGAGATAATTCATGGGGAACATAACCTACAATCTGCATACAATCAATATAGAATGGAATCGACTTCTTCCCTTTGATCATCTCAAATTATGACGCCGACGATTCAATGTGGAATTATTTGGATGCATTGGCATTTTACAGAAAATATAAGTGGATCCCTCCTAACTGCAGGATCACTCTTCAATATGTGTGTGACTTATAAATTAATAGAGATTACCGACCAATGATGTGAAACTTAGAAACGCTGCATTTTTTTCTTGGTGTTGCTTTGGGTGCTCTGCACTAACCTATGCCTCTAGTGAGAATCACCTACAATTTTCCAGTCAATAAAGACATGCTTGACCACCAAAATAAAAATTTAATAGATTCATTCATCAAGTCCAGAGCACACAAATAACTGTCAGCCAAAACAACCCAGAATTTTTCTCATGAAATCACATTGTCATTTGTTTACCATCATACACTGTAACTGAATTCGTATTGGAGTGGTCTCTATGGAATTATGCCCAAACCATCTCCTCCTTCTGGTGATGAATTTGAATTAATATGGCCAAAACCTATCCTTTTTTAGATTTCCTCCAAATCTTGTTAGAACCTACCATGAAGACCATATCCTAGCTTGTAGATGTCAATATTAAAACAAAATTCAAAACCAATTTCTGAGTTTTCAAAGATAATCTGGTTTATGAAAGTTGTATGCGTGATAGCATAGGAATATGTGTGAAGGGTTTGATAGTTGGTGCACCAAATTTGAATTTGGATGAGATTTGAGTTTGAATCGTGTGGCCAAATTGTAGTCCTGTAGCTTACAATTTGGATTACAAATCAACCTTTTTATATGCCTTTTCAAAAAGATCCCTATAACTTACAAGTTGGACTCATAGACTCCTGCAACTTTCTCTTCGTTTAATTCTTTGGACTCTAAATATGCTATAGCTTGTGCTTGTTTCTATTTGACTTAAAATATTCCACCTTCCAAGTTATACATTCAATGACTCCTGTAGGTGTTGATTTAAAATGCCAATGTGTTGGATTAATTTACAGTAGTGGTAATGCCCTTATTGTAGTGTTTCCTTCGCAAACTTGTAATGTTTTTTCTACAATGTTACTAGATCTCTTTACAAGCTCGCAATATTTTGAACATTTGTTTTTTACAACAAGCTTGAAACACAATTTTAGAGGCTTGAGACTTGTTTAATTGAACTAACAACTTCTGGAGGTTGGCAAGTTGATAACCAAACGGATCTATAGATCTGCAATAGTAACAATTTTACTCTACCTTCAACATATAATATGAAGCTTACTAACTTGATTGAGTGTTTAATGATCAAATTTTATTGGTCATGACCCCATGTATAAGAGATATTAAAGTTCTACTTGGATGATGAAAGTTGATATATGTGAGGCTTCTTCTATTTAAATAAGAGACCCCAATACCTCATCATCTCTCTTGTAGCTTCTTCTCACCGAAACAGACTTAGCAAAAAAACATTATTCATTGAATTCAAGGCTGCTACAAGTCTGATAAATAACAAATTTCTCACAAGCTATAATATAGGTTTTTGAGAAATTTTGCAAGCATACATGTTATAATTTATTGCTTCTCCCCTCCAAAGATCACAAGTACCCAATTAATGGATATCAAGATATAAGAAAATCATTATTTGCAACACAAGCTTGTAAATAGTCCTGTAGCTTTTGATAACCAACATATAACTTCAATACTTTCAATGATTTTCACAAGTAATAATGCCAAAGATATTATAGCTATAAAAATCAACCCCCAACCAATACAACTCTTCCCACACCAACAATAATGACCAAAGAAACAATCCACTTTTCCAATTAACTAATTTGATGTTGTTGTTCCAATTCATTACTTTGTATGCTCTCTGGCTCACTTTTCTTTTACCATTTCCTCGAGCATCCATGTAAAAAATTGGATGGGGGAATTTCCCTAATATTTGTTTGAACACTTCCTTGAGACTGTAAAGGTGAACATAGAGCACGAATTCCATGTAGAGATTGGCTGCTTGATGTACTAGTATTCATTCCAAGAGCCAAAGACTATTCTCAACACTACTTCCAGTAATATTGGAACAAGCATACCTTTCAAAAAAATTCAATAATTAAAAACCATGTCTTCATTTTATTTTAATATGCTATGAAACCTTGCCATGAAATTTATATCCTTGCCTTGGGAATTGGATTGATTCCTTCTATAGTCAAAGGAGACTCTACAAAGATAGTGTGCTCTTCCAACTTGTTATTTTGTCTGCCATTAAACTGAGGATTTTTCCAATTTCATCATTGATATGATGTGGAAGATAATATTCTTAGTATATGTAAGTATAAACAAAAGATAATTCTTCATAACTCAAATGGTTACACCACAATGCCGAAGAAAAAGGAATGATGAGAAAAGTAGAAAAATAAACCAAATCCTGAAATGATGAGATGTTTTGCAAGAAATCTTGAGGACATTTTTGTCAATAAGAGGACTTGTCCTTAAAGACAAATAATTCCTATAGAAACTAATTTATGAATGCAATTATGCATCAGATTAGGGAGCTACATATCAACAATCAATCAAAGAAAATAGATTTTTAAAGACTTAGCCTATTTACAAGATTTCCAATAATGATTCTCGTGCTAATGCTATTTAGAAATGTGTTTCCAAATTTGGTTTATTGAAACTTCAATTCCTTAATTAGTGGCACCTTTCAATATTTCTTTACAACCCCGCTAATGTTTTTTTTCCAACTTGTGTATGCTGATATAGAGCTTTGTACATATCTTTTTATGCTCTAATTTAATTACCCATTACTTGTCATGATATATTACCTTTTCTTATGAAATTATATCTCCTTTTGTGCATCAACTTAGTCATTCGTTGATTGACTTCTATAATGTGGTCAGTCCTTAAGCATTTACAGAGCCAATATCTGATTTTGTTGGATATACCCAAGTGTAATGTCCTTAGGGCCAATTAGCAGCAATCCTACGAATGTATGGATGAATCAATATGGGGTTATGGCTGCAAAAGGTGAATGCTCCAAAGTTATGGTAATGAGACAATAAGGATTATGCTCTTCATGCAATTGTATCTTTGGATAAGCTATGAGTATAGTGTTGTAGGATCAAAATTGTGTGGAAATTACACAAGTATTATTTTTGGTGTAAGCAATATAATCTTTTGAAATGGTAAATGACATGAAATGGAGCTCAAAACAACATACTTTTTAAATGATAGGACCATAGATGAAGTCCATAAGGAGCAAGGTGTCACAGGATTGCTTCCCAAATATTTCAAATTTGGTATTATAATGAAACTCATCACAAGCTTTATAGTGAAAGAGAATAGGTGTTGTGAGACCAATGGACTTCCACAACAACTCTCAAGGCCATACACGATTCCAACAATGATACTCTTAAATCAAGGTAGGTTTTATGACTACAATCTTCATGTATGCATTTGAAGGGGGATTTCTTAAAAAAAATGGTGGTTCAGTTTTTGTGTCTTTGTACTGTGTATTATCTCCATTATTATTATTTTTGTGGTTGCAACAGTTTGGACAAACTTGATATACTTTTGATAGATAATAAATCCTACAATTTCTTTTTTAAATTATTTGAAATCTATGAGGAATCTTGGTTTAGTTAGTATGATCAATCTACTTTTTATTTTTTGATTAATTCTTATTTCTGAAATGTATCCATTCAATATACATTGTACAACTATCTTTGACTTTTGTTATGTTATCATTTTTTTTAGTTGTGAAGAGAACTAACAAAAGGCCACGCAGACCTAGAAAGTAAGTTTTTTGTTATGTTCTTATATTTCTTTGTAGTTCCCATTTCCTTGCAACATGTGAAGCATTTCCTTTAATGGTTATAGGTTCAAATCCAGAGGGGGGTAGGGTATGTATACCTTCGTAGAATTTACTAGTCAAATCGTTGGGTGGAGGGGGGTCCCTTGTCCCACAAACAAGGGGGTCTCAATAACCAATTTGGTGTGTTGGCTTGGCCATGACCTTAAAAATAGATTATTATTATTATTATTCTATTGGTTGTTTCAGGAAACAATCTCACTAATGATTCTCATATTGCAACAATTAGGAATCAGGTTAGACTTTGGACTTTGGAAACTATCCTTATTTTAGTATTACGTGTGATTTGACCATATTTTAATTATGTGGTTTTATGAAGTTGATTTCACTGGTGTGTCAATATTTGGTTTTCAAGTTATGGGATCCACGATTCTTGATTTTATTTGGAAAGCTCATGTTGCAAAATTTTATCATATCATAGAAAGTAGATCATTCACAATAGTTCACTACTTGATCTAGAAAGTAGATCTAGAAATGACAAGGTAAATTGGATTAGCGGTATTGACCATTAGGGGGTTGACTCCAGTGCCAGATCCCAAGTACATAATGAAATTATGCTTTTGTAGCTTGCTAGTCTGGGCTTATTCCTATGTGAATGGCATATTTTGTTTTTTTTAAAACACCAACATTAGTCTCTCTAGCGACGAATAGGTTCGTTGCTTGTATAACCATTTGGTCAAAAAGTATGTAACTTCGTCACTCTAGAGACTACACGTTCGTCCTTCATTTGACCTTTTTAGCTTCAGGTTTGGTTTATTGACTAAGTTTGCCAGGGTTGTCTTGGTCCCTCTTGCGACTAATATTAGTTGTTATACCAACTAACATTCATGGCTAGACTGACTAATTATGGTCGCTAGAGTGACCAAGGTTATGTTTTCCTTAGAGATGCTAGCAAGGCTGGTGACTAAAGTTGGTCGCTAGACCGAATAATATTGGTCGATGGACCGACGAACGATAACTTTTCCCTATTGTGAATAGGTTTCTTTTCCCAGTCGCTAAACCGACGAAGATCCATGTGTGGTCACTAGACCGACGAATTGATTCCGATGAAAAAATATGATCATCGTGGTCGCAACAACGACCATATTCCAATGAAACTTCATCGCCACTGCGTCGAAAAAATGTTCAAATTTAATAGTGTCTGATCTCTTTACCTACTCCTGATTCATCTGTAGGATTTGTGTGAGTTTTTGTTTCCAATATTTGTACAACAAGATTTTCTTTCTTCTCCATCGATGATTTTGTCACATTATTTGAACATCCTGGTTTGTTGAAGGTCATTTTTCAATAGACATTGGTGACAGGTCGAGATATGGCATGCACCTTTTGTGAAAGACCTTATTCCTTATCCATTAGATCTTATTTCACAAAAGGTGCATGCCATATCTCAACATGTCACCAATGTCTGTTGAAAAATGAAGTCTGTACACCGCTCTCACTTAGAGGTTGAACGCTTTATTTGGAGACCTAAACTTGAAAATGATTGATCTATAAGATTATTTTCTCCTACCTAACCTAACTACTCAAATGTATTTCCAATCAAATGAAATCAAAATTTCAATGCAACCATGCCAACATTTTATCCACTGCTTGTTTATTTAGCACATGCTTGCTCCAAATCATGTTCACTAATAACCCATTCGAGAAGTTATATATAAATTTTAATCTTAGAATTTCAAAAATATTGGGACTGTTTATTGTTTCTAGCAAAATTGCAAATGGATCTTCCAACACATGCATAAGACCACAATCATGTTTCACTTCTTCCACTACATTTTTGCTTTCATGCGATTTACCCTATTGATTTCCATCAAGAGGCTGAAAAATTCATTGAGACTGCTGGAGTAACAAACTTTTGAATTAGAAGACAACTCTGGATGGAAATAAACCACTGGTGTAAAACAATCCATATCTAATACTGACGTTGATTGGCCATTATCTTCATCTTTGAGCTTACAATCCATCCTAAGCCTTAAATTTTGATTGTTATAATTTTCCATATAACATGCCGCAGGGTCATGAAAACCATGAAAAATCATTTCTTCTTGATGAACAAAAACAGAAAGACAAGCCTCTTTCATAAGTGTTTGTTGTTCTTGCTCTATTTCTTCTGTTCTGAGAACATTTTATGAAATGGCAGCAATAGGTTTGTCTACTCTTCCATCCATGTTAACAAACACAATCATACATCCTTGAACATCTTCAAATGTGACAACCATATTATGTGTATCAAGACTATCCTCTTTCTCATCAAACAATTATATTTTGGTTTTATTAACCTTCCGAAAATTTGCTTGAGGACTGTCATTTTGACCTTCAAATGAATGAAGGGGAATAAGTTTTTGTTCATAATATTCTTGCAAATGTGAAAAACTAACAGCATGAACTATTTCACATTCTAGAGTTCCCATGGATATATTTTCAAAACCGTGATTTTCAAATGAATCAAATAAAAAAACTACCTCTTCATTATCTTTCTGTATTTCTGATTGAAAAGTGACATACACTGTTTTGTTTCTTTCCTAAAACTCTATGTCATTTGTTTGTTCACTGCTTGGAGTTTCCATAGATGTAGTTTCAAAATCTTCATCCATGTCTAGGCCACTTAGAATTTGAACAACCACATCATTCATAGGGGAATAAAGACAACTTTGAAACACTTTGTCTTGTTGTAAATCTTGTTGAATATCTTCATCAAGTTCAGGAGAAGGAAAATGATTTTTAACAACAATTTCTTGATCAAATTCCTATTCATTTCCAATATGGTAGTTGAGCATAGGCTGCAAATCTAAACTGAAATAACCTTCCATGTAATTAGCCACATGATCATTAAATGCATGAGAAGGTTGTTGATCTTCCTCATTGATAACAATTTTCTCATGTAAAACAATGCCATTGCAGTCAGACCTTCTTGCTTCCTCTGCTATCTCATGATTTGCTTTCAACAATTCAAAGGAAGAAAAACATAATCGAAGATAGTTTTCATTTGCAAGTCCACTTCTTTCTGAATATTCAACATCATGTCTGGAGGATTTCTGATTTGAAACATTATAAACATTTTTCTTCAGCAATTTTAAAGAATAAAAACACAATGGCAAGGTTTTTTCACCTGATTCAAAACCTTCTTCATTTTCTTCACTGTTGTCATATGCACAATTTTCAATTTCTTTGGATGTCTGAACACACTCATTTTCAGATTCATCTTCGAACAATGGCTGCAATTTTGAACTGACAAGACCTTCTACATAATAAGTAATAGGGTCATCAAACACATGAGAAGATTGCTACAATTTCTTATGAATTTTTTCCAGTGAATCAATGTGATTTGGAATAAACACACATTCATTTGCTTCAATGATGATCTTAGAATTTTCTTTCAACAATTTAAACGAAGAAAAACATAAAGGAAAATAATTCCCTTCAGCTAATTCAGTACTTTCTTCTTTGTAACTGTGATATGTAGGTTGATTTCTCTCATTACACTACTGAAAATGAACATTTTCTGATAGAGAACATGCAGTTGGTTGTTCTAGGAAGTGAACATAATAATCATCATCATATTCATCATATATAGGAAAATCAACAACATATGCAATGTCATTTAACAAGAGCAAACTTGGAACATCAAACTGTCTTCTTGACTACCTTCAAATGAATATATGAAACAATCAGCTCCATGCTTTTAATGGGGTGGATCAGAAACTACATAAGTGAATTCTCTTTCAATAAGTGGGATATAATCCTTTGCAAAATCATTTACATTTAAAACTTCAAGAGGACCTATGATATCATCAATTTTATTCCCAAAATTCCAGTCAAATGTTCTATGTTCATATTCATTCTCATGTCCTGGAGCACCCAACCCTTCATTTTGAATATGTTCACATGCTATTATATTATGTTGAATCTCTTGAGAATCATTAAACATTTGATGTAAGCTCTTCGGTTTTCTTTCCATTAGGAAGAATGACAAATATGGGTGAAGAGTACTAGCATACTAGAGCATGGAAACAACTTCAGTGGGTTGAATTTATTTGGGTAAATCATAATAAATACTGGAAAACCTTCTACTGAATGTGGAAATGGTCTCATTTCTTTTCCCTTTCAGGGCATAGAATTTTGTAAGATGTAGGTCTAGATATTTCTTCTTACCCAAAAACTTCAAAGAAACACTCTTGAATTCTTCCCATGAGCTAATTTCCTTTGGATTCAAATGTTTAAACCATTCTTTGGTATCTCCTTTCAATGATTGAGGGAAATCCCTCATACAAACATCGTCATGGTCAATCTCAAACAAATCTATAAAATGCTCAAACTCTTGGATGTGTTTTTCAGTTGTGATGACACCATATTCCCCATCAAAAATAGGTAGGTATTCATAGTGCTTTGGAGGAAAATAATGAAGGATGTGGGGTAATTTTAAGGGTCTATATTTGTGTTGGGTCTTGGAGGGTGTAGGATCAAGTACAAGAGGTGAAATATCAACCTTGGTTTCATGAAGCTCATCAACTTGGTCATGGTTATCACATGGCTCAGATGGGATATTTTGATCAAAGTCAGCGATAAACTGAGGGGATATATGTATAATTTTAATATGAGGGTATACAATTTCAATATTATCATGATCATCATTTGCATGCAGCAGGTGAAGAAAAATTTGTTTAGCATGTTCAGGAAAGGACAAAAGGTAATTAACAACAAACAATATAATGTCTTGAAAAAAAATCAATTTTAGGTACTTGTTTTCTCCCATGATGTCCTTTCATACCTCTGTCAAGGGATATTATCTTAGGACAATGGAGTCACCAATGATGTTTTGGAAGCTATATTATGCATTGAGAATGGAGTCGCCGGTGAAAATTTAAATTTCTAGATTCTTCTACCAGTGGAATCACCTTCAAACTGATTTTTCGATGTGTGGAGTCGCCAGAGAAGGAATACAACCAAGATGTGCCTAAGTGTCTTTTTCTCTCAGACCTTAGAACTCAACCATGTCGTTCTTTCCCAGGGAAAATTTTTCAATTGCGTCTCCATCAATGACGCCAGAATATTAACACTCTATAAAACTGTCTGGCTGGAAAACAGATGACAAAGGTAATTGTTTCAATCGACTTTAGGTTGGATTCTGACCTTTCCAACTAGAGAGGGATATCTCGGGCATATAACTATTTGGGATATTCAAAATATTTGGCAATGTGTGTACAAAGGTCAGATTCTACCATGGTGTAAAATTTAAAGGTGGTAGGACAAAACAGAAGAGTAGGGCCATTGGGCAATGGGGTCCGTTCCTAAAAAAGTATGAAGAGTTATAAGCTATGTATTTCTAGAGGGAACAGAGGAAAAATAGGTATGATGTTCAACCAAATAAGTAATATGCGATGGAAGAGGAAAGGAAAGGAGAGACTACTATCAACAAGAGGCATATAATAGAGGGAGAATCTCTTGGCGTATTCTTAGAAGAGGAAACATGAGGGCCTGTTACTGCAAGAAGAGCACCAATCACGAGTGAAGTCTGAAACAGTAACCAAAAATACATAACAAGTATAATCGATGTGAGAAGGAGCACCAACAAAAATGAATTCCTTCAATTACTTAAATATTTTTACTGGCAGCAAAAACACATTCATGAATATGAAGGACAAGAAAACACATTGAACATCAACACCGTGATGAATCTCGGTTATCTAAGAAAACCTTATCTTCTTATATTAAAGTTTATAAGAAATTAAAAAGTTCTCTTTCTACGAGGGCAGGCCCCTCTCTGGTAAGTCCAACCATTCATTTTTATTTTAAACAATATATATATATGAATTACATATGGGATTCAAAACGGATCATATGTCCCAAGATTCCCAAAATAGACATTGGTCACGGAAGGAGTAACATACAACAACTGAACTCCTATTTTCTAGGGAACATTATAATCAAAACTAACATATTCAAGATTTTTACCCTAAACGCTACTTGTTTACATCATCACAAAATTCCCTAAAACGTTCTTAACTTAGTTTGTAATTTATTTTAGGTTTGCAATCTCTTCCTTTAAGGTGTCAAGCCAAGAAAGTTGGCTTTCTCCAGTACTTTCGACCATTTCAACTTCAGTCTCCTTCTTTCGTCTCTTGTTCTTTTTACTTTCTCCATCTTTCATGTAGGACCCGTATGCATATCCATTAATTATTAAATCCCTCATGACAATATTTAATCTGATCTCTTTACCTGCTCCTAATTCATCTGCAGGCTCTGTGTGAAATTTTGTTGCCAATATTTGTACAACAAGATTTTCTTTCTTCTCCATCGATGATTTTGTCACATTATTTGAACATCTCAATTTGTCGAAGGTCATTGGATCTGTCTTCTCCATTTCCTTTGGATTTCCAAGAAGCGTGATCTTATCTCCCTTAGTTGTACAAGAATCAGACGAACAATTCATTTTGTGGTTACCTCGTTCTGTAATAAAACGTTAATCACCCAAGACAGAGTAATTCCACCCATGTTTTGAATGACGGACGCCATCGAGTGCCAATCATGGGCCACTTACGAAATTACTTGTAGGGATAATGGCTTATCATGTTCGACTATTGATTTCAAATGATGAGCCTTTGAATTAGTTTTTTGGCGGTGCTCACTTGGCATCGCATGGATGAAAAGTACGGTTATCAATGAAATTGCGTCCACACATGGTTACAAGAACTCAACATCATCAAATAGTGATGAATTCATTCATGGACCTGAATTAATACCACAACATTCAAAAAGGTAAAAAAACTATACAAAGTAGTGAAAAATTGAAGAGCGCTTTGCAGACATTGGGCGTGCGCACACATGCACGAAACATGAACATAGAAATCATGCATATGCGCACGATGCGCGACTGTTAGCGTAAAAATCTGCGCACCTGCTAAATAGCGCATTTATGAAAGTGGTCGGCCTCCCAACCACTTATGGTTCAGCTCCCAAGATGATTTGACCCTCAAATCTGGGATGGATCTGACTGGTGGACTGGTCAAAGACCTAATAATGCCCTAAATGGCCTCTTTTCACACTACAAAGTAGTTACACAATAACCCAATGCAATTCTATAAAAAGCCATGAATGCACCTCATTTTCTCAAGGAATTTAAAGGAATGTTATGCTGCCTATATTGTTTTGAGGAGTCCATCCTTGACACAAGCACATTGGCACCATTACATTGAACAATCCATCTCACCATTGAGTGGATTTGTAAGGAGTTCTTTCATCACCATTTTCCATTTTCTTTGTTGCAAGAAGAGCTAGCTAGTGAGGGTCCAAGAGCCTTCCCTTGGAGGAAGAAGGGACTCATAGTCCCCTTTCTTCTTGGTGCTTTGTTTTCATCAATAGATCAGCCTCAAACATTGGTGACATGGGTCTTTTTTTTCTTTTTATTTCTATGTCCCTATGCTCATGATTTTTGTTTTTATTGCATCTATTAGTTTAATTCTTAATCATAGTTTTTGTTTTTCTTTCTCTAACTCTTTTCTCTACAGTTGTCCTGCTCAGCAGACCCAACTGAGCTTGAAAGCACCTCTTATTTTCTCACCAAGGTGATGAAAGAGGCACAACAGATTGGTGACTCCACTGGGGAAAGGTATCAATTTCCTACCTCATTTGGGTTTATTTTTCTCTTCTTTTAGTTTGTTTAACTTGCAGGTGCACTAACCGGCCTAAGCTGACCTGCCAATCAGCCAATTCCAAGTTGAATTGAGAGAAATCCACTTGGATTTTTCATTCTCGGTCGTGTTCCACATATGCGTAGGTTTTTTGGCCCACAGACGCGCATCGTGCGCCCATGCACCTGACTCACGGTTCTGTTCTGCGCACGTGCTCTTTTTAACTTGTCTATGTTCGTGCGCATGTTCTCTGTGCGCCTCTGTCTCCACTGGGACCCGCGCATCTGTGCAAAATTTCACATTGTAAGTTGTTGAGATGTGGGAAGGCCATCTGCCTTCTTAAAAATGATTTCAAGCATGTTTTAAAGCTGCACCACACTTAGTCCCCTCATCATATAAAGGGGTTAGTCAAAAAACACATAGGCACTTAGGAGGATAAAATCAATTTCCCTTATTTGCTTGTTGCCACATGGATGGCTTATTTTGACTCACACTATAAGGTGGAAATCATTTTTAATCACATTTTACTTACATTGGGACTAGAAGTTGAATTACAATGGCTTAGTATGATCTTCTCTCGCGCCTCCAAGCGATCTTGAGAATCAGAAAAAGATTGTGAAACAATTTCATCTCCCTTAAGAACATTAAAACCTTTAGGAGAGGACAACGACCCTTCTTGGGACCCCTCTTAGTTTTATTTTTCAAACACATCTTAATATTGTAATGGGCCCATACATGCCCACATGCTATAAAGATAGGATAGTGTTTGAATTTTTTCTTTCTTAGATCAAAACACTAGGGAAGTTTAAAGGTTTGTAACGGGCCCATACATGCCCACATGTTCAATCTAGGATAGTTTCAAGCGTTTCTTAGATTATATCACAATAGGCAGTTAAAGGGATAGTAACAGACCCACATGTCCACATGCTAGCTTCCTAGGGATTTTGAATTACGCAAGGTTGTACCAAAGGCACTTAGTTAATTAGGTAATCAAACATTAGTAAGGACCAAGCGAAGTCCACATGCAGCAAGGTGACATCTAATTCACTAAAAATTGGCACACTTTCACTCACACACAAAATTCACTTATTACTCACATAGCTTCTTCTTGAAATGTGGAGGTGAAAGTAAGTTTCCTCCAAAGGGATTTCGAAAATACCCCATCTTTTCTTGACTGGACTATCCACTCCCATTTTTAATCAATGAGGTTGGTTTTCACCCCCAACCTCCCAAAACAACTACATCTAAAATCTTTCTAAAAACTCACTAAGTTTTCCTCCACAGGAGGTGGAAAAAGAAATTTTTTAGTCTAGGTAGGATTTCGGGGATAGGCATCCAAAAAAATCCACTTTATCTGGTTTTCACATTGTCAAAACATAGAGGTTGTCAAATAGGGAACTGAAAATCCTCCAAGTCAAGTGTTCCAATCACCATAAGGTAGGGAGATACCCGTGAAGGGTTGAAGGCTGAGGTTCGGTTGTTCTGTGCATCCCCCCTTGAGGCACCCACCTCTTGGATAGGATCCAGCCCATGACCCATTTCTTAGGCCGAAAATCTAAATGTCGCACTTTGACTGAGGTACCTAGTGACCAACTTCAGGACATCTACCCAGGTGGAAATTGTGGGCTGCAATTGCACCTTGATTGGATTTTGTGTGGCTATTGGGAAATATCGCCAGCTCTTTCGGGATATGCCCCCTTTACCCCTCATTATAACCAATTATTTCATCCTTCACTAGTTTCTCTTCCGGTGACTTCAGACCCCACTGTTGAGTACTATTGGAAGGTCCAGTGCTATTTGAGAGGAAGGACGTTACGTCTTCTAGGACACGAGAATTTTCTTTATTTTGATTCCCCCACACGGACAAAACCCACTTACCCACATATATGCTTCTTTCTCATTTTATGTATGATGCACATATGATTACAGTTTGATTTGGATATATATATTGTGTAAATAGTCAACGCAAAGGCTCTTGTTTCTATATTACTCTCACCACTTTTTGCACACATACACACAGCTAGTCTGACATCATAGGGGAACCACAGAACCCCCATCATTCACAACGCTTTCTCAAACTCCCTCCTATCTTAGGGGGAGTATCTGGTCATGCCCTCTCATCAGCACCTCCTTCACACACTCCTGTGACTGCTACTATCTTAGGATCAGCTTTGCTTGGTTCTACATTACTTGGGTCAACTTCCCAAGGTCATTCGTTCACTCTCTCTCCTTTACACAGAAGCGGGGGACCCACTTCCTCTCAAGGAGGGAGCACCAACCCACCTAGCCCCCCTCATGGGTCAGGTTCACAACACACTATGGTTGGAGCTAATCCTCCCCCCCCACTGCAGATGCCATATTTGGCCTCTCTCAACATACTAGATCTCACTAAAATCACCAATGATCCTATATTGCATGATCCCACATGGCCTGCAATGCCAACCAAACTACCTTCAGACATACCAAAGTTTGAAGGAAAGGCAGGGGATGACCCTACCAACCATGTCATGACCTTTCACCTATGGTTCTCCTCCAACAACATTATGGATGATTCCATCAGAATGCGATTATTTCAACGCACACTCACTGGCCCATCGGCTAAATGGTATGTCGAATAAAAATCGGGGTCTCACGCAACCTTTGAGTCATTGGCCAAAGCATTCTTGAACTTTTTCCAATTACGCATCTGCCACGACAATGGTCTTGAACTACTATCTAACTTCAAACAAACCTCAACCACACACATCGCTGACCACATTCACGAGTGGTGTAGGCAACGTAGTTTGTGCAAAGCAGAAACAACCAAGCAATAGTGTCTCGACTGGTTTCTTAGATCACTTGTCTCTCTCCTCGGTAAGGATGTAGCTTCCACCTTCCCTCAATCCAAAGAGGAAGCCATCAGTAAGGCCCAACAATATGACCTTATCTATGCACAGTCAGGGTACTTATACACGGTACTTCTTGATATTCCAAAACCTGTGCCATTTAGCCAAGACAAACCTGGGATGTCTCACTCAGCAGATAGACTAATAGGTGCCACCACACACCATGGTCCACAACCCCGACCACCACCAATGTATGGAACAACTCAATACCCGACGGCATACAAGGGCGCTCCTTATTACCCCCCACCCCCTTATCAACATCCATACCCTGTTGCTATACCTCCACCCATCAGTGGACCACCACCGACACCTCCCATACATCCACCTATTCCCACAAACAGTGGTACTCCCTCAACATCAGCTTATAGTACT
>ML780536.1:856719-891579 GCA_009831015.1 Picea engelmannii | reverse complement strand
AGAAAGAATGGAACAGGAATAACAGCAACCCAGGTCAAGGGAGGAATCAACCCCCACAACACCAACCAACTGGGGGAAACCAGAACCAAGGGAACCAAAACCCCCAAGGGGTCAATAATAATAATAAACGCCAAGGGAAAAATAATGTTAAAACTATCTTCCCTTGTGCCCTTTGTGGTGAATTCGGCCATTACACTCATCATTGCCCCCAAATTGTTGATTTTAAACGGTTGAAAGACTCTGGTATTCTTCCCCATTCTCCTGCACAACCTGCCCCTCAACAGGCACCACAAAAATACATGCAACAACTCCCTCCCGCCATGCTGCAAAATCCTATTCCACATCAAGGTGTGATAAACACCCAATAGGACACACAGCACCCGCCACCTCAGGTGGGACAATACCTCAACCCCCAAAACCCAACAGAGCGTACAATTCTCCTCACCAATGAGGAAGAAATCCTTCTTCAAACGTGTAGTCGTCAGTATCATACAACCGATGAGTCTCCTTCCATCCCTCTAGAAACAAACCCTCCACCGTCGGGACCCCCGTTGGTGATCCCTCACCCTTCCGCCAAAACACCGCTTTGCATCCCTCGCATCCCATTGCGCAGGAATGTCCACAACCCATAGGCTAGGGAAGCTCATAACTATAGTTTGGTAGACGACTTAGCACAATCCCCGGCTGCCATGTCAGTCTTGGAAGTCCTCCAGACTTGTCCTACTCAGCGGAAATCACTACTTTCTGCCTTGGGGGCAGTCGACCCTGCATATACTCGACTCATCACCTTTTATCTTGATAGCGGAGAACCTTGTCTTCCCACCTTGATCGCTTTTCAAATACCAATGAAAATATGGAACATCACAATTCATCGGTGTATCATCGATGAAGGTGCATCTACGTGCATCATGTCCAAAACAGTATGGCAGAAACTTGGTTCCCCAGAACTCATACCCTCTGCCATCACATTACAAGCATATGACGGACGACCATCCTCTCCTGAAGGGATCTTTCAAAATGTCCCCATTGAGCTCGGGGGAAAGACTATTCTCATTGATATCGAAGTTATCGACGCCACACTCGATTATAATATCTTGTTCGGTCATAGCTACATGTACGCTATGAAGGCAATGGCGTCTTCCGTCTTTCGGACAATGATGCTCCCCCACAATGGGAAGATCATGACCATTGACCAAGTCTCACATTATGAGCCTAACCCATTTGCCAACATCGATAACATTCTTCCTCTCATCCACACAAACCAAGACGCATATCCACTCGTCAAGATGGGTCCTGGGATTTTTAAAGATCCATCCTTGTTAGGAACGTACCATGGAGCACCAACACTCCTTCATCCTGTTAATCAAGTATGCATCATATCATCTAATGGAACTCACACAGAGGATACCCTTCCTCCTACAGAGGAGTTTTTCATATTTGACGTCCCACTCGTCATAGAAACCCATCCTCAAAACCCCCATGGACACTCGTCAACCCCATCAGTCCATGATTCCACCTCTCCCCAAGGACATAGTCCAGTTTGGGAGACAGTTCCCCAACCCCTCACTCAAATTCCCTTCTTTTACCCTCCACCTGGTATAGAAGCTTTTCAGGTAGCCGCAACGCTCACACTACCTAATATGGTGTTAGCAATCCCAGTGTGGTATTTACACCCACCTGAAATGGTCCCTCGACCATCCCTTCCCCCACAGGAAGGAATCCCCATGACGATTCCCATCCTTACTCCCACCACTCCCCCACTCACTAATCCCCCTGTTACAACTGGGGGCAGGATAAAGAATAAGGATCCCACCGCTCTACTTCCTCCACGCATCCCACCACCTTGCGCACTATGTGAGAAAGAGGACCACCAAACCAACAACTGTCCATCACTACCTGAATTACGGAATTTGATCCTCCTCAATCAAACTCCCACAACACCCGCCACTACTGCTAATCCCACCACTACCACCCACCCTTCCAGTAGTAAAGGGTTGAGGACCAAATACGCTTGTGATATATGTTCAGAGTATGGCCATTATACCCATCATTTCCCAATATTGCCACGCTTCCGACAGACATTAGCCATCGTACGCCAGAACTTCCAGAACCACCCTAGTTCTGCTATGTCCTCCTCAACAAATATCACTGACATTCGTTATGTCACCACTTCTGTCAATGAACATATGAGACGTCGTTGCTCTCTCTGCGATTCATTAGCTCATTTTACATACCAGTGTCCTATGATCCTTGAATACAGGCAATGTCAATTGGCCCTGCTTCACCGACCCACAGAGGCGATAATTGACATTACCTCGTCACTAGAGGATCTTCATGTCATCTTTCTCGAGCCCGAGTCACTCCCAACACCTCCATGGTTCTTAGGTGATGTATATGAGGATTTACCCCCCAACCCCCCCCAAATCTCCTGCCCATTCCCCTACAGACACCTTCCACCCAACCACCATGGGTACCCCTCAGTACTTGAATATATGGTTTATGTCGAGTGAACCCTCACCCTCCCCTAACCATGTTCCCCCTGCATCTTCACCAGAGGGCAACCACACAAGCACTATCATCGAGATCACTCCTCATGACCCCTTGTATTCCCAACGTTTCCAATGCGATGAGGAAATAATCGAAGAGCTAAATCACCCAGACTCTCCCTAGGATGCGCTACACCATCGCGCACTCTTCTCTCCATAGGAAGCCTCCATGCCTCCATGCCTCCTAACCAAAACACCATTTACACAGTCGAAACCAAGTATTTTATCCCATCAGGGCCTATCGATTGGTTCAATAATCCCATTTCTACTCCTAATGCATTTGAAGAAGGCAACATGGCCAACATTTACCCCACCATCAAAATCGACATTTCCATTAAAAATGGCATCGTCGAAGAAATAACCATTAGATATGCTTGCACTCCTCAAGAAATCGCCGCATATAAAGCCCTCTTCCAGGAATATAGGGATATTTTCACCTGGTCATACACGGAAAGGCCTAGCCTCGATCCCTCTATTGTCGAACATCACATCGACACCTAGCCCAACATCAAAGCCAAAATTGACAAATTACACGCTGCCGGGTTTATTTACCCCATCTCTTACACCTCATGGGTTTCCAACCCTGTACCCGTTGACAAAAAACAAGGCACTATCTACGTTTGCACAGACTTTCGTGATCTCAATAATGCATGTCCCAAAGACAACTTTCCAACTCCTTTCATCGATCAAATTATCGATGATTGCGCCGGCCACGAGGCTCTCTCCTTTATGGATGGATTCTCTGGCTATAACCAAATTCAAATCCGCCCAGCCGATCAGTATAAAACCGCATTCACTACCCCATGGGGCACTTTTTCATATCTTGTCATGCCTTTCGGCTTAAAAAATGTCGGCGCAACTTTCTAGCGGGCGATTACATACATCTTTCACGATCTGGCTAATATCATCTTTGCCTACTTGGATGACCTCACAGCTTGATCCAAGAAACGCACCCAACATCTCGATAATTTACGAATCATCTTTCAATGGTGTCATCAGTATAACATCTGCTTGAATCCTCTCAAGTGTGTGTTCTGTGTCACCACAGGGTGCCTCCTCGGTTTTATTGTTTCCCAAAGCGGTATTACCGTGGACCCCCTCAAAGTCCAAGCTATCACCAAAATTCCACCTCCCCGAAATTTACAGCAACTTCAGAGTCTACAAGGCAAAGCTAACTTTCTTAGATGCTTTGTCCCGAATTACGCCATACACGCACATGGTTTCCTTCGCTTACTACGTCACGACATCCCATTTCACTGGGACGACCACGCCCAACAATCATTTGACGATCTTAAAGCAGCACTTTCAAATGCACCTTTAATTAGTGCACCTGACTATAATCACAACTATATCCTTTACGTATCAGCATCAATTGTATCAGTAGTCGGCGTCCTCGTCCAGCTCAGAGATGACAATCGTGAACATGTCATTTATTACGTTAGTAAAAACCTCTTAGGGCCACTCTTGAAGTATAAACACGAAGAGAAACTTGCTCTTGCAGTTGTCCTCGTAGTCTAGAAACTGTGCCATTACATTCTGCTTCGCACTACAAAGGTCGTCGCAGATTCCAACCCTATGTTGTACTTGCTCATTCGTCAGCAAGTTAGCAGAAAATTTGCTCGATGGATCGTTATCCTTCAGGAATACGACCTCGATTTCTCCACACCTAAGAGTAAGAAGGCCCTCGTTCTCATCGAACTTGTCATGACCCTCCCCTTTGACACCACCAGTGCCCCCGTCAACACCGACTTTCCCGATGAACATCTATTTTACATCAGTTCGGATGATCCTTGGTACGAAGACCTTCTCGTCTACCTCTGAACTCAAAAGTTTGGTAACCACCTTTCACGAGATGATCATCAATGTATTCTCCATCAGGCCCCTCGCTACCTTCTCATCAGAGACATCCTATACCGGTGGGGCGTTGACACCATTCTTCGTTGATGCCTGACTATCGATGAGGCCGACAGAGTCTTAAACGACTGCCACAGTGGCGCATGTGGGGGGCATCTTTCAAGTATGTCCACTGCTCAAAATATTATCCGAGCTGGTTACTTTTGGCCTACCTTGTTTCATGATTATATTCATGCCATGAAATGATGTGAGCAATGTCAGCTCTATGCCAACAAAGCCCGAGCTCCCCCCGCTCTTCTTCACCCTGTCATTACTGCCGACCCTTTTTGTAAATGGGGCATCGAATTCATGACTTGTAATCCCCCCTCCAGCAATGGCCACAAATACATTTTTGTCACCATTGATTACTTCACCAAATGGGCCGAAGCTATGCCCACTTTCAACAACACCGCTGACACTGCAACGTGATTTTTCTTTAACCATGTCATATCCTGCTTTGGAGTACCCCTCCAACTTGTTTCCAATCGTGGGAAACACTTCAAGAATGAGATATTCATCGAACTCTCATCTCGGTTACGCTTCTCTCACGAGTTTGCCTCACCATATTACCGTCAGTCAAACGGACAGGTCGAGGCGGTTAACAAAGTCCTCAAGCCCATGCTACAGTGCATGGTTAATAAACATAAAACCAATTGGCATCATATGTTATTTTCTGTGCTATCACCAAAATTCCACCTCCCCGAAATTTACGGCAACTTCAGAGTCTACAGGGCAAAGCTAACTTTCTTAGATGCTTTGTCCCAGATTACGCCATACACGCACATGGTTTCCTTCGCTTACTACGTCACAACATCCCATTTCACTGGGATGACCACGCCCAACAGTCATTTGACGATCTTAAAGCAGCGCTTTCAAATGCACCTTTAATTAGTGCACCTGACTATAATCGCAACTATATCCTTTACGTATCAGCATCAGCTGTATCAATAGTCGACGTCCTCGTCCAGCTCAGAGATGACAATCGTGAACACGTCATTTATTACGTTAGTAAAAACCTCTTAGGGCCACCCTTGAAGTATAAACATAAAGATAAACTTGCTCTTGCAGTTGTCCTCGTAGTCCAGAAACTGTGCCATTACATTCTGCTTCGCACTACAAAGGTCATCGCAGATTCCAACCCTATGTTGTACTTGCTCATTCGTCAGCAAGTTAACAAAAAATTTGCTCGATGGATCGTTATCCTTCAGGAATACGACCTCGAGTTCTCCACACCTAAGAGTAAGAAGGCCCTCGTTCTCGTCGAACTTGTCACGACCCTCCCCTCTGACACCACCAGTGCCCCCGTCAACACCGACTTTCCCGACGAACATCTATTTTACATCAGTTCGGATGATCCTTGGTACGAAGACCTTCTCGTCTACCTCCGAACTCAAATGTTCAGTAACCACCTTTCACGAGATGATCGTCGATGTATTCGCCATCAGGCCCCCCGCTACCTTCTCATCGGAGACATCCTATATCGATGGGGCGTTGACACCATTCTTTGTCGATGCCTGACTATCGACGAGGCTGACAGAGTCTTAAACGACTGCCACAGTGGTGCATGTGGGGGCCATCTTTCGAGTATGTCCACTGCTCAAAATATTATCCGAGCTGGTTACTTTTGGCCTACCTTGTTT
Organism: Picea engelmannii; assembly: GCA_009831015.1. Taxonomy (NCBI): domain Eukaryota; kingdom Viridiplantae; phylum Streptophyta; class Pinopsida; order Pinales; family Pinaceae; genus Picea; species Picea engelmannii. The sequence continues at coordinate 885,500 of ML780536.1, read as the reverse complement.
CATGATTATATTCATGCCGTGAAACGATGTGAGCAATGTCAGCTCTATGCCAACAAAGCCCGAGATCCCCCCGCTCTTCTTCACCCTGTCATTACTGCCGACCCTTTTTGTAAATGGGGCATTGAATTCATGACTTGTAATCCCCCCTCTAGCAATGGCCACAAATACATTTTTGTTGCCATTGATTACTTCACCAAATGGGCCGAAGCTATGCCCACTTTCAACAACACCGCTGACACTGCAACGCAATTTTTCTTTAACCACGTCATATCCCGCTTTGGAGTACCCCTCCAACTTGTTTCCAACCGTGGGAAACACTTCAAGAATGAGATATTCATCGAACTCTCATCTCGGTTAGGCTTCTCTCATGAGTTTGCCTCACCATATTACCCTCAGTCAAATGGACAGGTCGAGGCGGTTAACAAAGTCCTCAAGCCCATGCTATAGTGCACGGTTAATAAACATAAAACCAATTGGCATCATATGTTATTTTCTGCGCTATGGGCTTATCGAACGGCTGTGAAGACCAATATTGGTTTCACACCATTCCATTTATTCCATGGGGTTGAGGCAACTCTTCCCATCGAGTGAGAAATTCCCACCTTACACACTGCAATTGATCTATTACCTGACACTGCTCCAATGGAGTAGCGCTTGCTGAACTTGGAGTCTCTGGATGAAGATCATCGATTTTCCTTACAGAACAACGAGGCAGCTAAAAAATGATCCAAGGCTACCTTTGATCGCCATGTCAACCTTCGATCATTCCGCGAAGGCGGCCTCATCCTAGCTTATGATATCGCTCATGATACCTTTGGCCACGACAAATTCGAATCACTTTGGCATGGCCCATACATTATCCAACATTGCCTCACCAAAGGCACATACATCCTGGCCTCCTCCAAAGGCCTCTCTCTCAAAGAACCCGTCAACGGGTTATACTTAAAGAAATTTTACACTTAAAACGTAGTCATCCTACTTTGGGTCATTTCTTTTCTAGAGTTTTTAATATTTTTTCTCCTCCCCTCATGTCTAAACTATCCTTTGTGCTATTGACAGATGCTTCCTCCACCAGCCTACCACATCGGTTATGCCGACGGCGCCAGCCGTTAGACACAAAATCTCACGTCGACCGCTTGGGCTCTCTACACCCCCTCACATGAAATGCTCCATTCAAGCAGCATATGTTTGGGATCAACAACCAACAACCAAGCCGAATACACTGCTTTCATTGGCTTCCTGGCCAACGCATAGCATCATCATATTCGTCACCTTATCATCTTCCTCGACTCTCAACTATTCGTTCTTCAGCTCAACAATGTGTACCACGTTCGTGATCCTTGCCTCTTTCGCAAATACCTACAGGTTAGGCTTTTATCTCGACATTTTGATTCCATTACATTTACACATATTCCAAGACAATTGAATCAAATCACAGATAACCTAGCTAATATTGTGTTAGACTGGAATATATCACATCAAGCTACCTCTACACATACATAAACATATCACAAATCCTGTCACAGCATATATATAGAATAGACATCATCAAACCATTAACCAAAAACATGTAAACACCACATAGATCTCCAAAAATATACTCATGTGTATATATATAGGTCTACAGTGTCATCTGAATGTTTACATACAAAAAATACACGTATCTGCAGGCCAATACAACACCTCGATACAAAATGGGCTCACCAGCCTATATACACAAAATACATATGTACATCAAAGCACCACTCACGATGCCTCTAAAGCACCACCACCTGCCCCTCCCTCAGGTAGTGGCGGCCCACCAACACCTGCCCCAGGAGGTGGTGGCCCACCCCCTACAGGCTCCTCCTGCCCTGGTGGCAGTCGTCCGCTCGTCATCGCCGCAACCACTGTTTCTCGTCGCACAATGGCCCGCCATGGTGGAGGAACCCCCACACACTGCTCCAGGAATGTCTCATCCTGGATACGAGACCATAGGCCCTTAGGCACGTCCTGTAATACTGTCTCCAACCGACGACGTATATCCTCAAAGTCCACTCCGGCAGCCGCCGGAGGAGCGTGTGATGATCCAGCACCAGGGTCATCAAATCGGCGCCTCCTCGCTACCCTCTCCAGATCATCTGGTCGCCCCATGACATCCTCACGCCAACGTCTCTCCCCCCGTGGCAGTCTCTCTGGATCTCGATGAGCCGACACTCTCTGCATCTCCACCTCACGTCCGTGAGGTGCCACATCTGCACATACAAACAACCAACAGATAGAATCAACATATATATCAAAAACATGTGGACTGTTATCTCAAAACATGACAAACAACATACCCATCTACATCATCAACCCACATACCTCGATGATCAAAAACCTCTCCTGGAGGTAGCACCATGTCTGAATCATCCCGGAATTCCACCACGACATAGGGGTAATGCAAAATCACCTACAGCATCTGCTGCCATACCTGTGTCGCCTCTACCGAAAATAAGTAGCCCCCTTCGCCACCACCATGGCGAAGTAACACTGTTGACCACCACCTCAGTCGCGACTCTCGCACCCTAGGCGCACCCAATAGAATCCTCAAGCACAACATCGACACCCTCTCTAGAAACTAGGCCACTAGGATGGACCCGAATGCAAACTCCCCTGTATCCGTTGACCAACAGTGGTCCAACTGTGCCACCATCCTCGCATGTAGCGTAAGCCCCCAAGCGAAACGCTCGTCGGCCAACACTCTCTCCAGTACCAAAAGCTGGCAACCGCTGATCCTCTAGGTCGCCAGTGACCCATATACTCACACAATCATCGTTGCTATACATCGATGTGCCAAGGAATCTATAGCCGCAATGCTCATCACCGTCCTGGACATAAATTTTTGACCTGAACAATATCTCCGACCAATAGTCTCGAGAAGCGTACCCCTCGGCAGCACCGGCTCCGTCGGTAGGGGTGTTCCCCGAAAGGGAAGCCCTGTCAAGAAATATACATCCTCCATCGCAGTGAAGGGGATCTCCTCTCCTCGCACGAGGAAGCAGTGTAGCTCTAGACTCCACATCTGGATCAGGAACTGTAAAAGATACTTATGTGCCCGTATCAACGGGCACTCAAAGAACTTTAGCAACCCACAAGCTACCAAAGTCGCCCGCACACCTGGCCCCTCAATGGCCACAACGTCTCGCAACTGAGACCAGTCTCGCTCTTGCCACCCGACTGGCATCGTCACCACCGTCCACCTGTAGACAACACAGAGTCCTATATCAGCTCAAGCAACCATCAACAACATCAAAAAGACTATCTTTTATACACCTCAACCTTGCCTCCTAGGCGTGGTATTGTTACCCACAGGCGCGCACACATGCGTGCCTGTTCACTACACAGGTGCACACATATGCGCGTCTGTTCACTACACAGGTGCACATCAGTGCACACCTGTTTGTTTCACAGACGCGCTCCCATGTGCGCCTGTTCACCATACAGGCGCGCCCAGGTGTGTGCCTGTTCAACCCACAGACGTGCACGTGTGCACGCCTTAAATTCTCTCTACCGCGCCCCCATGTGCATATATCCTTTGGACAGGTGCGCACATATGCACGCCTATCACTAGATCATCCGTGCATGTGGGGCCCATACCCCCTAAATGTCTCTGTACGACCCCCCGTACAGCCCCTGCCTAAAAAATGAAATCCTATTTCTATGCAGGAGGATTAGACCACTAACCTGAAGCTCGCTAATCACCAATCAGATGCCTCTCCCTCCCCGAATCTCCAAATCTCCTCTGAAAACTGCTCGTCCAGTCACTATTGCAGCAAGTACAAATGAGGTGGCAATGTGGGCCCTACAGCTTTATATAGGCCTTTTGTCAAACTTCCACTCACCATTCTGGGAGCCCACGGTGTCCATTTTTCAATCTGTCTTCAGCCACGGGATCAACATCCCGTCACCTACATCACAACAGTCCCTGAGTCGCTTTTCATCCTGAGCCCCCGGGGCACCTTTTTTTCATACCATGGTCAGGTACGCATGCGCATAGTCACACTTATCAAATACATGCTCATATCTTTGATTCTCTTCAGATATTGTTCACTTTGGGTATTTGGTTTTCATGTGTGCAGGTACTTGCTCATCATCCATCGGCACAACCCCTTCAGGTATATACTCAGCACTGGCATGTAGTATTTCCCACTGTATCACACTTTCATTTCCAGTCATACCCTCTTATGTTTACCTCTAGGATCCCCATTCCCGGCTCTGTAGTACCCACACCTCCATTTTGCATCTTCGGTACTATTACCTGGTAGCATTCTTACCCACATGAGTTTTCCCATTCATAGCACCTTTTGACACTTTTGACACTCATGATGTTCTTCATTACCCTTTAGGGATGGGAGTCCCGATAGTCTTTCATCATGTCGCGACTCAACCGCATACTCCTTCTCCTCATTTTTCTAGCTTTCCCACATGGACTCCCAGATTTTCCCTTCTCGGTTCTATTTTTTACCTACATGTCCGTAGTATCATGAACCCTCCATTTCCTCCACAATCAGTTTGCCCATCTGCGAACCTACCTTCATTTCACCTACCTCATACAGAAACTCACCAATGGGGCCCCCACCTTTCATCAATTTTCCAAGCAAATTATGCCCTACGTGGGCCACCCATATCACACTGGGGCACCCGTTTTTGTATTTGTATACTTTTCCCCAATTATTCATTATTTATTGTACAAATTCCTTTCTTTCCAGTCATTACATTATTTTTTTTTGTCATCACCTTTGGTGACCTATTTCCCTCCTTTTTGGCCAAACACAACCCATGTCACCCTTGGTTGGAGCATTACTTATCATCTACCCTTGTCGTCATCGTCCATATCTTCAGAGTACCCCACAGGTCACTTACCTCTACCCTCTGAATTTGTTCACCTTGTCCCACCTCTGGCACAACTTATCACCGGTATTGTCACCCCCCTGACACTCGACCTCGTTACACGGTTGCGACCACTTTTTATCTCATACACCCTCCAACCAAGGGGCAGTCTTGAGTCCTCCCACTTCTTGACTTCGTCCATGTACCTCTGCCACTTCCTCACCTCAATAGATTTCACGAATCCCTTTTATTCTGGGAGTCGCATTCCCCTTTTGTCGACATCAACACAATTTTCCAGAAGGGTGACATTATCTTGATTCTCATTATCTATTCAATGAGATATCTCGGACGACACAGGGTGAAACACCATTGCTCCCTGCTGTTGTTGACCCCCATAACATTCGACGCCAACAATATCTCATGTTATGGTGGGTCTTACTTTATGACTATTGCAGTTAGTTCTTTTATTTTTCGAAGACCTCTGAACTTGACAGGGCTATCCATGCCCACATCATCGTTGCTACTTATTACCGTGATCAATGCCTACTATTCAGAGCATGTTCATTTGTAGAATTGTCTTCTTCCTCTATCACGACCGCCCCTGAGGGCGCTACATTTGTCTACTCCAACACTTCAGTCATCTTTTTTCAGAGTTACATGACACGAGCATGGGGCATGCCCGCCTCGTTTGTACACAGTTTTCTATTTTGTGCACCTCATAGAAGGTCGGGTCCTACAGGTTCCTTTTTCCCTCCAATGGATCTCTCTGGATAATCACACTATTACTCTCCCTTACAACAACATTCTCAGTAGAAGAAACATTGATGGATTTTGGCTATACGTATGCTCCTAACCTCATCCATCAGGGGGCATTTGTTATACTGAAATTTCGTCCGCACATGGTTATAAGAACTCAGCATCGTCAAACAGTGATGAAGTCATTCATGGACCTGAATTAATACCATAGCATTCAAAAAGGTCAAAAAACTATACAAAGTAGTGAAAAATTGAAGAGCGCTTTGCAGACATTGGGTGCACGCGCACATGCGCGGAACAAGAACGTAGAAATCGTGCATATGTGCACGATGTGCGACTGTTAGCGCAAAAAGTCGCGCACCTGCTAAACGACGCATTTATGAAAGTGGTTGGCCTCCCAACCACTTATTTTTCAGCTCCCAAGCCGATTTGACCCTCAAATCTGGGCTGGATCCGACTGGTGGGCTGGTCAAAGACCTAATAATGCCCTAAATGGCCTCTTTTCACACTACAAAGCAGTTACACAATAACCCAATGCAATGCTATAAAAAGCCATGAATGCACCTCATTTTCTCAAGGAATTCAAAGTAATGTTATGCTGCCTATATTTTTTTGAGGACTCCATCCTTGACACAAGCACATTGACACCATTACATTGAACAATCCATCTCACCATTGAGTGGATTTGTAAGGAGTTCTTTCATCACCATTTTCCATTTTCTTTGTTGCAAGAAGAGCTAGCTAGTGAGGGTCCAAGAGCCTTCCCTTGGAGGAAGAAGGGACTCATAGTCCCCTTTCTTCTTGTTTCTTTGTTTTCATCAATAGATCAGCCTCAAACATTGGTGACATGGGTCTTTTTGTTCTTTTTATTTCTATGTCCCTATGCTCATGATTTTTGTTTTTATTGCATCTATTAGTTTAATTCTTAATCATAGTTTTTGTTTTTATTTCTCTAACTCTTTTCTCTATAGATGTTATGCTCAACAGACCCAACTAAGCTTGCAAGCACCTCTTATTTTCTCACCAAGGTGACGAAAGAGGCACAACAAGTACCCAAACAAGTGTCTCTAGGTGATTTGTCTGGCCGTCAACTTTCACTTTCCACATGTGACCCTTGGATTTGACACATTTAATGATATTTTGACACATGACATCAGAATGGGATTGAGTGGTTTTGAGTTCAACTACTTTCCCCCCCGATATGCATCTAGTGGCACCACGTGGCCCCGAGGTGAAACCATTGTATTCTTACAGCCTGCCTTCAAGAGATTAACCTACGCACTAGTTCTCGGCTCGATATGCTCCATGACCATTGATCTACGACATCCACATTCTGTGACCCACTGGGTCCCATCAACTTCACCTTTCTGCTAGATTTATCCCTGTCCGCTAGTCTATCACTCCTCTATACTGATTTATCCTCCTGCTAAGTCCTGAGACTTGGACTCCATATGAAAAGAATTTACAGTGATCACCTCTCTTGGGTGCTTGTCTTCTAGGGTTTGAAGCACCCTCTTGTGTGCTAGGGTTTATCTTGGTGGAGGTGTTTCTCTTGAAGAATATAGAAAAGGATTTGGCTGGGTTTTCCTCCCTTGTTGAGAAAGGTTTCCCAGGATACTTCTTTTGTTCTTGTGCATGGTGTTTCTTCTTGTGATCTTGGTAGCTGCAACATTATTGTTTATGGTTAAGTGAAATGCTAAAATGAAATGAACTTCATGCTTAACCTATCTTATGAAAAATCAACATGGTATCATATCATAGGTCTTGAATAACCCATTGCACAAGCTACAAGATTTTATCATCCATCTCTCCTCTTCTGCAGAACCGTACGACCCTCCTAGGGTTTCCAGAAAATTTGTACGACCTCCTTCTCAGTGGTGATTCAACCCTTAATACTTGGACACTGGGTATAATTTTGGCATAGAGGAGTACAACCTCTTCCAATTCATCTCCAGAGACTCTCAGAGTGACATTTCGAGCATTTTGAAGTTTTGGCCCTAGTGTTTCTAGGGTTTTGCTAATTTCTGCAGAAATTTCAAAATTAGGGTTTCAACAAACTCATTGAAGGATATCTTCAGCTCACTAGTGTTCTCCTATCTTTCAAAGGCTTATTGTTGGCAATCATAATTCCAATAAAACCTAAAAGTGCTAGCCTAGCCTAGCCGTTAGGTTTTCTAGCCTAGTTGACAAAGGGTTGTGAAGAATCTAAAATTATGATGAACAAAAAATATGATGGAAGAGAAGCTTGATGAATCAAGCAAACTTCAAAGTTCTTGAAAGACAATACTTCAGAGGAAGACTTATTGTGGGTAAAGGGTTTACCAGAGACAAATATCAATGAATGGAAGGAAGATGATGTCGGGACAAGGAAGCCAATCACCTACTCAAGCCCTTACATTGAAGGGCCATCTTCAAAAAAAAAAAGATGACAAAAGGTGACACCACGACTATCTTCTTCATAAATATCTCATAGGATAAAGATCATCCAAGAGCCATTGGAGAAATTATATCAAACTCCTCAGGTATGCACTTGTATATATTATTTATATCATTGTCATGAGTGAAATTGCAGGAGGAAGGAACCTTTGTTGAATTCATGGATCCAAAGGGATCTTAGTGCATTCAGAAAAACAACACACTCAAAGTAAAGATTCTAGGTTTAATTGTTTTAATTGTCATTCCTCTAACCTATATTTCTAAAAGTTTGCTACATTACAAGTAGGTGTTGTAGCTGTGACAATATTCCTTAAATTTTTTTGATTCTAGAGATGTACTCATTATTCTCCTTTAGGAGATATTCTTGTGTTGGTTCTATTTGTTTTCTTGTTCCAGATAAGTTAAACAAGAAAGGAATATGCTTATCCTTCAGAGGGAGTCACTTGACTTAGAAGGATCCAAAACCATTTGAGAAAGAAGAATAATAGAACTATCATTGAGACAACCAATGCTACAAAGCATGATCAAAATCTTTCTAGGATTCCATGGGAAACATGCATGACACGGTATATGTGCAAAACAAGAGTCTTCACCAGACTTTGGAAAACATAACTCCCGAAGAAGTCTTCACCGGAATGAAGCCTGAGATTGAACACTTCAGTTTATTTGGGTGCCCAATGTATTTTCATGTACCCAAAGAGAAGAATTCCAAGCTAGATCATTTAGGAAGAAAGGATACAATGAATCTTCAAAGACATCCCTAGTCAGAGACAGATTGAGACAAGTAGAGACATTGTCCTTGAAGAAGAGACAATTTTTTCAAAGACCCAGAGAATCTCAGATGGATATTGACAGTGAGACAATACCTTCTTCCCCTTGAGAAATTCAGAGGGAGACACACATTACTCCAGATTATCCAGTTTCTCTAGTTGATATGTTCAGAGATACTACAGTAGGGTATAAAATGCCTACCTAGACTCACTATGCAAGAGACAAAGAAACATACAAGCCTCTCAAGGAACATTCCATGAAAGAAAAAGAGATTTTCAAGCTATCCTTTAGTAATGAGCCACTTCATTGATGCTAAGACTCCTTGTCTTAGAGAAGAAACAAGAGAACTGGTATGGAAAAATTCCATAACAGAATAATACCAGTATATCTTAAAATAATGATGCATAAGATATTATTCAGGGACCAGAAAGGGAAGTCTGTGGTAAAGCATGCAGTTGATGAAAGTGTCAAGAAATACAAAACAAGATCTATAGCCATAGGTTTCTCACAAATAGAGGGAGGTGTCTATGATGAGACACTTGATCCAGTGAACTAGATACACTTCCATCCATGAGTTGGAAACTATATCAAATAGATAGATTCTTGATAATTTTGGATTTCAACAAGAGTGTTGTTGATCCAAACCTATATCATTACAGTGTTGGTGACAAGAGCCTGATCCTGATGACTTATTCAGAAAGAGTTGTTGTTACAAGTAATCCTTGATTTCTGAATTTGAGATCAAGAATCTGAGTATGATGCACTACTTCTTGGGACAAGAAGTATGACATATGATCGATAAGATTTTCCTGAGTTGAGGAAAACATACAATGAAAATATTAAAGAAGTTCAATATGACAGAATGCAAAATCCATCGTGATGGATTTAAAGAAGAAGATTGATGATGTTTCGGACAAGACTGATCCACAACTGATTGGATCACTAATGTATCTAGTCAACAACAGAATTGATTCATGCCACGCAGTGAATGTGCCTAGTCATTTCAAGAGTCAACCGATACAGACTCACTAAACAACAACACAACATGTATTGAGATATATACGAGGCATAGTTGGATATGGCCTAAGATATGCCTCCAATATAAACTTGAGTTTGCAGGATATGTTGATTCATATTGAGCAAAAAAGTACAGTGAAACGGAAAAGCACATATGGTTGATGTTCTATCGTGAAGTTTTCATGGTTTCCTAATGAAACAGGAAGCAAAACTTTGTAGCCTTGAGTACCATAGAGGTAGAGTATATAAGCATCAAGTGTACGAAGAAATGTGTATTCACAATCTTCTGACATATTTACTTGACCATGAGATGGATCCTATGATGATAACCAAGAGCCGTGACTAAAGCTCCTTGAGAACCCAGTGTTTCCTGATGGATCGAAATACAATGAGATGAAATATCCTTATTTCATAGATATGAAGCAGAGGAAAATCGTACACATGCAATACCTTCCTACACATGAGAAAATTGCAGATATCCTCACCAACTTAACTTCATGAAGAATGGCTCCCTAGTTGAGAGGGGGTGTCGATAACTCTAGCCAAGAAAAAATTCAAAATACATCTATGTGAGACTTGGCATGATAAATAATTCCTCCCTAGCTGAGAGGGAGTGTTGATGAATGCATCTATGTGAGACATTCTCCAGATTACAAACCTGTGAGGTGTGGATCATTGCATCTATGTGAAGCCTTTCTCTTAGCTTACAAACCTTAGAGAAATCCCCTAAGAAGGGTATGTGGTTCCTGCCTAAGACAAAGCTAAGAACATAGAGATGGCCTCCTCCATTCAAAGAGTGAGAAGAAATCCAGATGAATATCCAGTGGGAAAGGTGATCTGATGAGTCAGACCTGCCTGTGGTTGAGCACAAGGTGAACGTGTGAAATCCCAAAGTGTTTGGTGCATCGTCATGTGAACATAAATGAATATGATGTGTTAGCCTCCACTAAGTAGTAAAGTTGACGAAAAACTCTAGATGATTCTCCTGTGTGAGGTAGTGGGAAAGAAGATCTATAGAGTGGACATGCCTGTGGATGAGCATAGGTGAACGTGTGTAGATTTGGTTCTTTTGTGTAATGCAGTGAGCCAGAGCTATGGAATCCCTATGGATGTGCCCCTAGTGGATGATCACTAGTGGGTGTATCAGATCCTTTGCTATATGTTGTTCAAGAGTCAGACCTACCTGTAACCATAATTGTTATGTAAAGGGTACAGGTTGGCCCCACCTTAATGTGTTTACTAATAAGTGTAAAAGATAAGTAATATGGTTAATATTAATAATAATAATAATTATTATTATTATTATTATTATATAGTGACTTAGAGAGGTCGACCTTATTGAGCCAATATAAGTCTAATATAAGTAAGGGATGATTCCCCACTGTGGAATCATATCTTTCTTGTGAGTTTGGAAATTTCAGCAAATACATATACTTGGGAAAAGGTGCACACCTCTCTTGGGCGCTAGTCTTCTAGGGTTTGAATCACCCTCTTGTGTGGTAGGGTTTATCTTGGTGGAGGTCTTTCTCTTGAATAATATAGCAAAGGATTTGGCTGGGTTTTATTCCCTTGTTGAGAAGGGTTTCCCAGGATCCTTCTTGTGTTCTTGTGCATGGTGTTTCTTCTTGTGATCTTGGTTGTTGCATCATTATTGTTTATGGTTAAGTGAAATTCTAAAATGAAATGAACTTCATGCTTAACCTAGATTATGAAAAATCAACAAGCAGGACAAGATCTAGACAACAACGCAGTTGGGTTCCATGTTTCACATCACACCCAACATACTGCACATTGACAAAATCATGGGGTAGACACCCCTCAAGGATTTGTCTCAACTGCAGTTGGTATTAACACGTATGCCAACCAAGGCCTTGTATAAATTGCATGTCAACGTTACACAGGAGGTACAGTCTCGTGCACGCACGGAGACAGTGGAATTGCAGCAGAAAAAGAACAAGCGAGACGAGTTGGAATTGATACTCGAGCAGGCTAACCTCAAGACAAAGAAAGAGAAGGACCATGTGAATGGCCTGGAGTAGAAAGTGGTCGTAGCCTATGAGAAAATCCCAAAGAATGGGTAGACGGACGAAATCACTATGACACAGAATATTGATCATATTGTGCAGACAATCGATCAATACCAATAGGAGATCGAGCATCTCTGAGAGCAGCTCACACCCTCCACTCCACCAACAGTGAGGGATCAAAGGAAATATGAGGCAACAACGCAGAAAAAGGAGATAGAGCGATAATTCCATGCGGTGGTCGACTTTTTCAAGAAAGAAACACATCACTAGATGAAGCTGGAAGAGGATCAGGAGGTCTAGTAGTGGGACCAGGAAGGAGAAAGGATAAGTGCAGCTATCCAATACCTCAAGCAGAGGTAGAATCAATGTCGATCACAGAGCACATCAAAGGAGTGCAAGACATGAATAAATTGCAGGCATAACTCATAGTTGTGAAGACACAGAAAAAGGAGTGCTAGGCTCAAATGGAACCACTTCAGGAGCGAGCAACAGAGGTCATTGCACAGGTAGAGGAAGCCAAAACATATATGGCACAAAACCAGGAAGAATGTATAAGGTTGGTTAGTGACGCGATTTCATTGTAGGTATTGGACGCACTCAAGGAGAAGACCGCACGGGCCCAAACACAAGAAACAAAGATCATGGAGAAGTTCCAAGCTATCACAAGGGATATCGATGAAGCCCATAGGGGTTAGGTGGTTTGGGACGAGCCACATGTTAGTGTTGGGGGCCTGTTGGAAGCAGGTCAATTCTAAAAAGAAAGGCTATTTTGGGAAGAAAGGCATGCACGAGGAAAGCGACAGCTGGAAGGAAGAGTAGCATGCATGCATGCATGGAACATCCAACAACATTAGGTTTAGGGTTTTTGTAATACATTGTAATGGATGATGAGCCAAAAATGTATATATATATATATACCTAGGCAGTAGTTAGATGATCATGGACGAATGCTTTGAGGGAGAGACCCACTATTGGAGGATGAGAGGAGACTATGAAGAAAGGAGTCATGTTTTGATAGCTAGTTGTAATACTCTTGTCATATGACCTAATTTTGTAAGTTGTTGAGTTGTAGAGGGATAGAAGGGTAGATCTCAAGGGTTAGATGATAGGATGATGAGCCTGGTGTGATCTAGTCTGCCTCATAATAGATCTCAACCCGATTGAGGATGAGTTGTAAAGTGTGTGGCACTGTAGTTTTGGAACTACCATAATATAAGAGCTTGAGAGCTATATCTTTGTGGACGTAGACCAGGAGGGGGTGAACCACGATAAAAACTGTGTTATGTGATTGAATGCTTGTGTCCCTTTTACTATTTATGAGTAGATGTTAGCATGATGAATGAATGAGCTAATGAGTTTGATTACATTACATGAATAATTGAGAATGACAGTATATTGATTTAATAAGTTAAATAGAACTCTTTGCGTACACTTCTCAGATCTCCATTCAATCCTGGACTGCAAACACTTGAGTATTGCAGTAACCCATTAAGACTATCTCGGGTGAGACTGCGAGTGCACCTAGGGTATTACGGTTCCTTTTTGTTTAGCAGGAGGGCCGATAGTTTTAGAGGATTTTTTGGAACCATGATAGACTTGAACATGGGTCAATCATGTTAAAGGTATAACTTTGAGAAACTAAACCAACACATGGTGCAATGCCTAGATATGAACAGGAAGAAAAAGATCCAAGGGTAAATGTCCTCAACATTTTTTGGTAAGGGTTTTTTTGTGTGTTTTTTTTAGAATAAGGAAGATCGAGATCTCATCTTTAGGAATGGGCCTTACCTTATGGGCTCAAGGGGAATGTATCTGAATAAATGGACACCATATTTCAACCCTAAAAATGGCATCCCCTCAATAGTCTCGAATTAGGTTCACCTCTCATTTATTCCATTGCATTGCTGGAATGATGAAACCTTTCGAAGTATAGGGAATTATTTGGGAATATTCATTGATCGAGTCAAACCACGAGATGACATGAAAACATGTGTATGAATCTGCGTAGAGGTAGATTTGGAAAAAGGGATACCAGAAGTTATTTAGTTGGTCATACATTCATCAAGTTGACTATGATAATATTCCCTTCAAGTGCAAAACATGTCATGAATATGGGCATTTTTCAAAGAATTGTCCGTAGAACAAATCAGATCCCCTAGAGGAAAGAGCTCAAGAGCAGTGGAAACAGCCAAAAAGGAAAACATCTATAGGAAAGGAAGTGCACCAGCCAGATCCATCCCAAGGTAGTTACCATCCTTCTTCTCGTCCTCAAAAAGCTCAAAGTAGGAGGGGCTAGAAGAGGTGAAACGAGAGAAATCACTCTGAAATATTGGAAAATATAGAGGAAAACACACGCGAATCAAAGGAAATTGAAGAAGGAAGTAAAGAGTTGACAAAAGAAAAAAAAAATTGGGAACCCCTCTAAATATGATCAATCCAAAAATGGAGACTCTACTCCAAGAAAAAATTCGCTTCTCCCACCTTCAGATTTTCTAGAGCAAGAGGAAGAAAATCTAGAAGAATCTGAGGCGGAATAAAAAACAGAGGTAACTCAAATTGTTACTCAGAAGAAAGTAGGAAGGAAATCCAATCACAACAAGAGAAAAAATGAAGCAGACATGGACAAAGAGCTAGGAATTCAAACCACTCTGGAAGGGATCCTCAAAAGTATGCCAAGTAAGGGAAATCTCGTGGATAGACGGTGAAAAGTGCACCCCAAACACAGCCATCCAAAGCAGGGGCATCAAAATCAATTGGTAAATAATGAAGTTAATCTCTTGGAACTGCATAGGATTAGGTAGTAAAGAAAAGAAAGAAGCAATGGGAAAATTGATTATAAGTGAAATACCTCAAATCCTTATGGTCCAAGAAACAAAATAAGGGGAGTCTGAAACTCTCCATGAAATGTAGTATATATGGAAAAAAAGTAATGGAATTGTGATAAGCTCAAGAGGAGCCTCTGGGGAATTTGCGCGATATGGAATTCTGATCTCTTTCAACTTGAAGAAATTCACAAAGCATCACACTAGATAATGGTTAAATTGAGTCATCTTCCATCAGGTATTATATTTCATATTTTTAATGTATATATGCCAAATAATTATTGGGAAAAAGTAGAATGTCGGGAGTCCCTTCTAGGCCTAGTGGACATGGGGCTCACACAAAATTGTATAATTATTGGGGACTTTAACACCACAATTCATATGAAGGAAACAAGAGGGGGATCAATTGTTCAATATCCCTCAAGGGAAAAAATGGAATATCTAATGGTATTCTTAGATATGGTGGATGTACAACCAAATGAGGGTCAATTCAGTTGGAATAACATGAGAGCAGGTCCTGGACACATTGCAGTCAAGTTAGATCACTTTGTTATAAGTAGCTCATTTTTATCTCGTCCAGAAATAATTTCTTCATCAATCATTCCTTGGGATAGCTCTAATCATTGGCCCATTTCTCTTATCTTTGTCAAAGAAGATAATTTGGGCCCCATTCCATTTAGGTTCAACTCAATTTGGATGGAAAAATCATATTTTTTCCTTTAATTTCCAGAACCTGGAGCTAATGGATCATTGGATCTCTTGTATTTATCTAGGAACAAAAATTAAAATTGACTAATACTGCAATCAAGCATTGGGTAAATTATTCAATTCTCCCATTGAATATAGAAGTGACGGAGCATCAGAGAAGGTTGGAGGAAATACAAATCAAGATAAAAAAAATTAGGAGGTACAACCTGAACTTTTACATCAAGAGCAATTTTCCTATCAATCTTACTTAAATTCTTTAAAAGATGAAGAAACAATGTGGAGGTTAAAATCTAGAAGTTTATTGATTAATGATGGGGATAAAAATAACTCTTTCTTCCATAAGAAAGCAAGAGCTCGACAATGAAAGAACAGGGTGGAGGAAATCAAGTCACCCACAGGAGAATTAGTATCATCTTTTGAGGAGATTAAAAATATGAAAACCTCTCATTATAGTAACCTATATGCAGAGGAAATTAATTGGGATGAGGGGCTATGTGAGAAATTCATATCCCATATTTCAATGAAAATAACTGAGGAGGAAAATCAAGGATTGAACAGGCCATTTACAGAAGAAGAAATATTTACAACCATTCATCAATATAATCTAGATAAATCCCTCGACCCTGATGGGTTTACCATCCATTTCTACAAAATATGTTAGTCTATTATAAAATTTGATCTAATAAGGATGATACAATATGTGCATAAATCCTATCGTATGGGGGGAGATACAAACTCCTCCTTCTTAACTCTTTTTCCAAAAGAAAAGAGGGCCTCTACATTTGAAATGTTCCGTCCATTTTTTTTATGTAATGTGTCTTATAAAATAACGCCTAAAATTATAGCAAACAGGTTGAAAACCTATTTTAATACATTGACCCTTCCAAATCAAGGAGGATTTGTGGAAAATGGAAAAATATGGGACAATATTATATTGGTGCAAGAGGCCATTCACTCTAGTTTCAGTCAAGGGGAAAAAGGCATGGTTGTAAAAATAGACATGGCTAATGCTTTCGATAGAGTAAAACACATTTTTCTTAAGGAAGGTTTGGAAAATTTTGGCTTCAACAAGGCCTTTGTATCCTGGATAGGTGCTTGTATTTATAACCCCTAGATAGCCCCTTTAGTGAATTGCAGGCTTGCTTCATTATTTAAAGCTACTCAAGGGATTAGGAAGGGTTTCCCTCTTTCCCCCTTACTATATGTGATTATGGTTGAGGCTATTAATAGAAGGCTAGAATGGGAATTAAAATCGAGAGGTACTCTTGGGTTACGTGTAGTCAGAGGAGTTAAAAGGATTAGCCATTTGCAATTTGTCAATGATACATTGTTGACGGGGGGAGCATCCAAAATTATTGTTTGGAGATTTAAATTATTGTTCACTCAAGTATCTAGAGTTATAGTTTGTTGATTATTACAGGTGTGTGAGACATCCTCCAGGACACTGACAGGGTGAGTTGGCCTAAGAGAGAGCCCGTGAGTTAGGGTGTTCCCATGAGATGGGTGTGTTGTTCCTCTCTAAGACGGAGAAGGAACGTTGTGTGTAATAGTGTGTGGGGTGAGGAAGCCCATGAGTTGGGTGTTTCCATGAGATGAGATGGATATGGAAAGTTGTTCCTATATGTGAGGTGGAGAATCCCATGAGCTAGGTGTGTGGTTCCTCTCTGAGACAGAGATGAAATCTTGTGTGCCCTTGTGTGGGGAAGACCGTGAGTTGGGTGTATTGTTATGAGACAGAGATGAAACAATGTATTGGCCTACTCTATGAAGAGAGTTGATATTATGTGATACTCCAGATGATTCTCCTGTGTAACTCAGTGAGAAAGAGATCTGTTGAGTTGGGCGTGCCTGTGGCCGAGCACAGATGAACGTGATCCCAATGGTAACGATGTACTAGCCTCCTCTCTGTAGAGAGTTGAGATGATCTGATACTCCAGATTATTAACCTTTGTAACGTAGTGAGAAAGAGATCCATTGAGTTGGACGTGCTTGTGGTTGAGCACAGGTGAACGTGATCTCAGTGGCTAAGCACTAGTGAGTGTGGTTCTCCTGTGAGACACAGTGAGATAGAGATGTCGAAATCCATGTGGCTAAGCATAGATGTATGTGCCCCTAGTGGTTGAGCACTAGTGGGTGTATGATATCCCTTTCTATATTGTACAAGAATCACATTTACTTGCAACCATATTTGTGATGTAAAGGGTACAGGTCGGCCCCACCATAAAGTGAAAGATAATTAATGTAAAAGATAATTAATATGGTCATTATTAATTATATTATAAGTTATTGAGGTCGTACCTATTGTGCCAATAGACACTATTGTTGATAATTTAAGTCTAATATAAATAAAGGTAAAATTTCCCATTGAGGAATCATATCACAAGTGTGAGTTTGGAAATTTCAGCAAACACTTGTTCTTGGGAAAAGTGTGCACCTCTCTTGGGCGCTAGTCTTCTAGGGTTTGTGAAGCATCATTTTGTGTGCTAGTTATTTATGGTGGTGGAGGTATTTATCTTGAAGAATATATAAAAGGATTGGTTGGTTTTTCTTCCCTTTTTGAAAAGGGTTTCCTAGGATACTTCTTGTGTACTTGTGCATGGTGTTTCTTCTTGTGATCTTGGTTGCTACAACAAATTTTTTATGGTTTAAGTAAAATGATAAAAATAGAATGAACTCCATGCTTAAGCCTATCTCATTGAAAACTCAACATGGTATCAGAGATTAGGTCTTGAAGAACCCATTGCAAAAGATTCTACCGGTCATTCCTCCTCTTTTGTAGAATCGTACGACCCTCCTAAGGTTTCCATAAAATTCGTACGACCCTCTTATTTTGGGTGTTTCAAAACTTCACACTTGGACGTTGGGGAAGAAATTTGGACAGGAGGGTACGACCTCCTTAAGTGCACCTCCAAAAACTCTTAAAGTGAAATTCTGTGAATTTTGGATTTTTGGCCCTAGGGTTTCTAGGGTTCCACAAATTTCTACAAATTTTTGGTTTTAGGGTTTCTGTAGATCTTTGAAGAAGCCTTCAAGATTACCTATGTTCTTATGACTTTCAAGGCTTATTTTTGGCAGCCATAAGACCAAAAAAACCTAAGGTTTCTAGCCTAGCCTAGTCATTAGGTTTTCCAGCCCAGTTAACAAGGGTTTGTGAAGAATCTAAAAAATATGATGAAAAAAACTATGATGGAAGATAAGCTTGATGGATTAAGCAACTTCAAGTTCCTGGAAGATAAGACATCAGAGGGAGACTTATTGTGAATGATACAAAAAGGTTTACCAGAGACGACTATCGATGAATGGAAGGAAGATGATGTCAAGACAAGGAAGCCAATCATCTACTCAAGATCTTACATTGAAGGGCTAGATTCAAAATAACAAGATGAAAAAAGGTGACACCGTGACTACCTTCTTCATGAAGATCTCAGAGGACAGAGATCAACCAGGTGCCATTGGAGAAATCATATCAGTACCCTCAGGTATGCACTTGTATATATTATTTGTATCATTGTCATGAGGGAAATTGCAGGAGGAAGGAACCTTTACTGAAGTCATGGATCCAGAGGGATCTCGATGCATTCAGACGAACAACCCACTAGAAGTGAAGACTCCAAGTTTGATTGTTTTAATTATCATGACTCTAAACTACATTTATAAAGTTTTCTACATTACAAGTAGGTGTTGTAGTTGTGACAACAATCCTTAAATTGTTTTGATTCTAGAGATGTACTCATTATTCTCCTTTAGGAGATATTCTTGTTTTGTTTCCTTTCGTTTGTTTTCTTGTTCCAAGAAGGTTAAGAACAAAGGAACATGGTTATAATTCAGACTTCAGAGGGAGTCAAAACTATTTGAGGAGGAAGAACAAAACCATCATTGAGGCAACCAATGCAATAATGCATGATCATAATCTTTCTATGATTATATCGGTAGAAGCATGCATGACATAGTATATGTTCAAAACATGAGTCTTCACCAGATTTTGAAGAAACATAACTTCCGTAGAAGCTTTCATCGAAGTAAAGCCCGATATTGAACACTTCAGGATATTTGGGTGCCCATTGTATTTTCATGTACCCAAAGAGAAGAGGTCAAAGCTAAACCCTTCAGGGAGAAAGGATACATTTATGAGATAACAAGTGAATTGTCAAAGACATATCAAATCTACATCCCTAGTCAGAGATAGATTGAGACAAGTAGATTTGTTTCCTTTGAAGAAGAGATAGTCTGTCAAATATCCATAGAATCTCAGATGGAGATTGACAGTGAGACAATACCTTCTCCCCCTTCAGTAGTTCAGAGGGAGATAGACATTATTCCAGCCGATCCAATTGCTCCAATTGATATGCCCAGAGATATTGCAGGAGGGAATAAAAGGCTTTCCTAGTCTCAACAAACTTTGTAGGAGGTAGAGGAAATACAATCCCCTCAAGGCACATCCTGAGAGAGAAAAATATATTTTCGATCTACCCCTCAGTCATGATCCACTTCATTGATTATGAGCCTTCTTTTCATGGAGAAGCGACAGGTGAATAGGTATGGAAAGATACCATGGCAGAAGAATACTAGTATATCTTAAATAATGATGTATGAGATATTGTTCAAAGACTAGAAGGGAAGTCTGTGGTGACTTCCAAGTGGATCCATAAGATCAAGCATGCAGTTGATGGAAGTGTCGAGATATACAAAGCAAGATCTGTAGCCAGAGGATTCCCATGAACAAAGGGAGTTGTCTATGATGAGACACTTGATCCACTAAGTCTGACACACTTCCATCTGTACTACCATCCATGAGTTAGAAACTACATCAAATGGATGTTTCTTGATGATATTGGGTTTCAACAAGAGTGTTGTTGATCCAAATCTATATTATTACATTGTTGGTGACGAGAGCCTGATTTTGGTGACTTATTCAGAAAGCCTTGTTATTAGATACAAGTAAGCTTTGAATTATGATTTCGAGATGAAGGATCTCGATAAGATACACTACTTCTTGAGACAAGAAGTATGAAAGAGGACCAATGAGACTTTTCCTGAGTCAAGGAAAATATACAGTGGGGATATTTAAAAAGTTCAATGTAACAGAATGCAAATCCATACAACGATAGTGATGGATTTGAAGAAAATGAATGATGATGATTCAGACGAGATTGATCCACAACTGATTGGATCACTAATGTATTTGGTTAACACTAGACTTGATTCATTCTATGTAGTGAATGTACTTAATCAATTCATGAGTCAGTCGAGACAGACTCACGCGATAGCAGTAAAACATGTATTGAGATATATACAAGGCACGGTTGGATATGGCATGAGATATGCCTCTAGTGTGGACTTGAGTTTGTAGGGATATGCTGATACATATTGGGCAGAGAGTACAGTGGACCAGAAGAGCACATATGGTTGTTGTTTTCCTTGGGGTTTTCCATGGTTTCCTGGTGCAACAGGAAATAAATCTTTGTGGCCTTGAGTACCGCATAAGTAGAGCATATAGCATTGAGTATGGCAGTGCATGAAGCAGTGTGGCTTCACACGCCTTTGAAAAATTTATTTGATCATGAGATGGATTCTATTATTATAACTAGAGTTGGATGAAGCTATTTGAGAACCCTATTTTCGAAACACATTGAGATAAAATATCATTATATCAGATACATGGTGCAGAGGAAAGCAGTACACGTGCAGTGCCTTCCTACACATGAACAGATTGCAGATATCTTCACCAAACCGCTTGCCAAAATGAATTTTGAGTACTTTCGTGAGATACCTAGCCTGGTGAATATTACCTCCCTAGCTGAGAGGGAGTGTTGATGATTCTAGCCAAGACGAAGTTCAAGTACTTCCATGAGAGACTTGGCCTGGTGGAGAATGCCTCCCTAGCTAAGAGGGAGTGTTGATGATTACAGTTGCATGAGACATCCTCTAGGACACTGACTGAGTGAGTCGGCATGAGAGAGAGCCCATGAGTTAGGGTGTTCCCATGAGATGGGTGTGTTGTTCCTCTTTGAGACAGAGAAGGAACATTGTGTTTACCACTATTTTGGGTGAGGAAGCCCATGAGATGGGTGTGTGGTTCCTCTCTGATACGGAGATGGAACATTGTGCCTCTATGTGAGGTGGAGAAGCCCATGAGCTAGGTGTGTGGTTCCTCTCTAAGACAGAGATGGAATGTTGTGTGCCCCTATGTGGGGAAGCCCATGAGTTGGGTGTATCATTATGAGATAGAGATGAAACAATGTATTGGCCTTCTCTATGTAGAGAGTTGAGATGATGTGTACTCCAAATGATTCTCCTATGTAACGCAATGAGAAAGAGATATGATGAGTTGGACGTGCCTGTGACTGAGCACAGGTGAACATGATCCCAGTGGTAATGATGTATTGGCCTCCTCGATGTAGAGAGTTGAGATGATATGATACTCCAGATGATTCTCCTGTGTAACGTAGTGAGAAAGAGAACTGTTGAGTTGGACGTGCATGTGGTTGAGCACAGGTGAACATGATCCTAGTGGTTGAGCACTAGTGAGTGTGGTTCTCCTGTGAAACGCAGTGAGATAGATATGTGGGCATCCCTATGGATAATCACATATGGATGTGCCCCTAGTGGCTGGGTACTAGTGGATTGTATGATATCCCTTGCTATATTGTACAAGAGTCACACTTACCTGTAACCTTATTTGTGATGTAAAGGGTACAGGTTGGCCCCACCATAAAGTGAAAGATAATTAATGTAAAAGATAATTAATATGGTCATTATTAATTATATTATAAGTTATGGAGCTTGGCCCTATTGTGCCAATAGACACTATTGTTGATAGGTTCAGCCTAATATAAATAAAGGTAAAATTCCCCATTGAGGAATCATATCACAAGTGTGAGTTTGGAAATTTCAGCAAACACTTGTTCTTGGGAAAAGTGCCCACCTCTCTTGGGCTTTAGTCTTCTAGGGTTTGTAAACAACCCCTTTGTGTGCTAGCTCTTTATGGTGGTGGAGGTATTTCTCTTGAAAAATATAGCAAAGGATTGGCTGGGTTTTCTTCCCTTGTTGAGAAGGGTTTCCCAGGATACTTCTTGTGTACTTGTGCATGGTGTTTCTCCTTGTGATCTTGGTTGCTGCAAAAAATTGTTTATGGTTTAAATAAAATGAAAAAAATGGAATGAAATTCATGATTAAGCCTAGATTATTGAAAAATCAACATAATTAACCAGCATAAGAGCCAAATTTACACTTGGAGCATAAAATCCAACGCTATCTTGGGTATTGCACAAATTCTACAATTCCCCATCATAATGGAGTGGAAAACTTTTAAGTACTCGAGAATGCCAATCTACTTGAAAGCTCTCTCGAGAGAAACATGGAAAGTCTTATTGTAAAAAATAAAATATAAATTGGAAGGTTGGGGTGCCTTCTGGTTGAATACAGCTAGATGATTGGTGCTTGTCAAATAGATTATGTCATTCTTGCCTATTTATCAATTTTGTTCCTTTCTGGCTCCCATGGGAATTAAAAAATCTCTAGCTCAAGCCATTAGAAAATTCCTATGGAAAGGAGGTAAATCAAATACAAAGAGACTTCATTTGGAAAATTGGAATATGGTAAGATCCCCTAAAGATCACGGGGGACTAGGGGTTTGTGATCCTAAAGTAGTGAATCTCACTCTAGGTGAAAAATTATTATGGAGAATGGTGACATGAAGAAATGAATGGTGGAAAAAAGACTTGGTCAAGAAGTATCTAGAGGCATATTGAAAAAGATGTATGGATACTCCCCTCATTCATTCAGGGGGTTCTCCAATTTGGAAATAACTAAGAGTGCCTCATCATCTTCATATGCCCTCTTTGCATTGGGTTCCAAGAAATGGAAAGCTTATTATTCTTTGGCAGAACGATATTCTTGGCTCCAGTCCTCTCTGTCAAAATGACTCCTTTAATGACATTTTCCAATGGATAATGTCTCAAAACAAGTTAACTTTATTTGATATTTATGTTTGGTACTCTAATAGTGTTTGGGAGGATTGGAATTTGGCCTTTATACCACCTCATCTTCAATCTCAAGTTGACCTCCTTCTAGTTCTCAAAGGGGCATCTTAGATGCATTTGCAGTACCAAGATAGTCGAGGATGGGGAGAAACTGTCTATTCTGTCAAGGAAGGTTATAAGGCTCTCTTAATGCATAGCGTTATCCCAACTAAAGCTTCTATGTGGAAAAATATAGGGAAAAATGACGAACTTCCAAAAGTGAATATTTTTTGTTGGATCCTAGCTCAAGTTAAGCTACTTATAGGTGAAAATATGGTTAAAAGAGGATTCAAAGGTCCATTTCATTGTAGTCTATGCAAAACAAAACAGGAGACATCGAACCATTTATTTCTGGAGTGCAATTTTTCAAAGCAGGTTTGGAAATTAGTATATGCAAAATTATGGCTTAAAATTTAATGGTCCTTCACATGCAAAACATTTCTAGGAAAGTGGGGAAATCACTGTCGGGGATCCTTCTCTTGGAAATTTTTCTTTCAAAGAGTATGGAAATATTCACCTAAATTTGTTTTCTCACAAATTTGGTTATCTAGAAATAGAAGTATTTTCAAAGATTAAAGCACGAGTCCCAGCGTTGTCGCTTCACATGATTTGGGGTTAATGGAAGAATATTTTAACTCCAAAAGAATAAGGTTAGTTGTTTTCCAAATACTAGATCAGTCAAAAGAAAGGTGGATGACTAAGATTATTGTGTCTTTCATAATCCACGACAAACCCTTTCATAGATTAGACTGGAAGCTTCATTCTATCTCTTTGGATTTTCATGCCTGGCTTTCTTCTCAACCAAATTTCACTTTATGTTTTGATGGGGCATCTAAAGGAAATGTTGGGGAGGCAGGTGTAGGAGGGGCGCTCTTTGACCCTAGAGGAAAATGAGTATTGGAGTATTATTGGAATCTAGGGATCACCACCAATAACAAAGAAAAATCATATGCTCTTTTCATTGGTGTACAATTAGCAAAGCAACGACAAATTGATTCCCTAAATATAGTCGGAAACTCAAAAAATACAATTATTTATTTTTTTAAGCCCTCCTCCCTGAGAGATATAGGCCTAAACAATTTAGCAGATCACATTAGAGTTTCTTTGCAAATTTTTAAGGCTCAATTATACCATATTTTTAGACATCATAACAAAGTAGTTGATGCCTTCGCAAATAAGGTCATTGGGTTATCCCCTGGTTATATGGGGATGAATGGAGTGGTGTGTGTGATTTACCCCCTAGCCATGATTGAGTCCAGATGTTTCTCTAGCCCATGACACATGGAAGGTTCCTCCATCTGCGTGGAAGGGGCATGCACATTATATCCTCGAGTCATATTAGTAATGAGTATGAGTGAAATCAATACCATTAATGGGTTATATATGTTAGTTCATGGATGGATCTTTAGACGAAGGAGGTCTATATGGTGTGGGATTGAATTAGTTCCCAATTCAATGGCTCTTAAGTAGGGGAGGCGTATGGTGATCATGGAGGAAGGTAGCAAGGACGAAAAAACACTTCTCTTCAGCTTAATTATAGAAGGCATCGTCGACAATATCCTAGTAATGCATGGCCAACGTGTTGGCGATAATCACGTTATTGCTATGAAGGTACATCGAACTGATTGTTCTTTGCGTTTATATAGGATCAAGGTTTATTATGAAGTTGTGAAATATTTGTCATCTAGTTTGTCTTGGAAACTCCTAGGTTGCTCGATGCTTGGCCAGGTCGGGCCATAAGACAACGTCTGAGCGTATTTTGAGAGACTGGGTTTTGATTTAGTAATTGGTGGTTACAATTTTGTGAATAATTTTGGTGGAGTGGAGAAATATACTAGTACGAGCTCTGCAACAAGTTATGCTTGATCTATTGAGGTGTTGAAGCATCCCATATCCAACATTCAATTCAATCCTCAATGAATTTTTTCTGACAAAGGAAATACTATGGATAATAGGGATTGGTCTGAAGAATTGGACGAGGAAATGGAGGTCGAAAATATAGAGGAAAGGAAAAGATTAACTATCAGGGTAGGTTCACTCAATTGACATAGAAGTGAAAGTCGACGAGGAAATGGGTGTTAATGTGAAAACTAGAGCTGACATGGAAGTCGATGTCGATACTGAAGTTATTATCGACACAGAAGTTGATATTGATATCATCATTTGAGCTAGATCTTAGATTGTTAGTAAAGGTGTTTTGTTTCCCAACTTTTCAATGTGCTACCATTCAAATCCATCTGGGATTTTTGTTGCGATCATTTTTCTGGTGGTGATGTCCAACTGTGTAAAAAGATCGAAGATGGTAGGAGGAAGACGTCTCTGAATTTTCATCAATGTACATAATAACAAGAAATATTTAAAAAACTTTTCATAAATAATTTCCCCCTTAATAGGACCTTTTACGTCTTGGAACTGTTCATTATTTGATCTTTCTTTTTCCAATTCTTGCTCATAATTCTCTTTGGAAATTGGTGATCTGTCTTTAGTCTATGGAATTGGGAGTCCCAATGAAGTTGCCTCTAAGAATCTATTTTTGAAATCATAGACATAATCATGGATTGCTTGGATTCTATGTTGATTAGTTAATATTGATGTATTCTTGTCATTCACTTGTCTCGCTAACATGATAAAAGTTGTTATGTATTTGATGCGTAATAAAGTTAGGTCCTCCATTGTTTTACTACTGACAAATTGTATCACTTCATTCACAATTTGGAATTTATTCCCTAACTGTTGTCAGACTTTGTTGATCTATATCTTGTTGCTTTTAAAGAGATATTTAGTGTCTTCCACCACATCATGATGAGTCCTTAATTGTTGCATTACATTTTTTATCTAGTCCCAAATACAATATTTTTCTCCTGTTAGATATTTCTTTGAAACAATTTTTTGTTCGTATTTATTTTCCAAAATTTCAAACTCAGCAATTTGAACATTGTTTTGAGCTATAATTTTATCCTTCTCCTCTATGATAGTATAATTTTTCTCAATCAAATAATTTTTTCTATTCATTTTCTCTTGCAGTGCTACTAGTTTTGAGTCTTTCAATCACATGTTTTTCATTCCTGACTTCCTTATGTAAAACTACAATCTGCCTTTCGAACTTTGCAATCTCTTATTCTTCAAAACCTTTGGGCAGAATCTCAACATGAGGAATTCTTATTTTCTAAAGGCTTTCTAATAATGAGGCTTCCTTTTCTTTATTCAACCTTTCCATTGACTTCTCCAATTGTTTGTTCTGATCTTGCAAGATTTTCAATTGTCTTTGAAGTTTCTCTTTTTCTTTTTCTATTTCACCAATTCGTTCATTTGAATATGTTCTGTAACAAGAATATTCAATTTCTTCTTTAGGATCTGAATTCCTTTGTCATTTTCTTTTACCAAATGAAGGATAGATGTTTTGTCTTCCTTTCCAAAACCTAAGTCAATTAACTTATACTCTTATCCACTGGCTGAAATTTTGTTGGCTCTATTTGTAGTTCTTTCCACCTTTAGTTAATTTTCTAATCTAGTTATTTGTAGCTTTAATTTTCTGACATTTAAGGTGGCTTGAATAAGATCATTTTCTACCATGTCCCATGTTTTCTTGTGTCATTGTATTTTGTCTTCTAGGGGTAATACATTCATATCCACTACAATGTTTTTAGTAACATAATCATGAGGTGACAATTCCTTTTCAGGTTTGTCCACCTTGGGTCTCAAGACAACCATCTAAAGAGTCATTTTTCATAATCAATTGAGGATAGCAAATTGGTGGGTGCAGGCCCTTCATGACTTAATTGAGAATATAATTAGTGTTTGGCTTGTCTTGTAGCTTTCCAATTAAGTTCCATTTCTATAAAGATATCAAGTCTTTCTCTTGAAGAGACCATTTCTCTTGGCATTTCTCCCTCTAAGAAAAATTTCCAAACATCCTTAAAAGTTGAGTCACTTGAGGATATAAATTGTGTCATTGGAAAAATAGATATCTAACAAGAGGGTTCTTCTATTTCTCCAATTGGGTCTGATCCTTCTCTTGTCTTTGAGTCTAGCTTTACCCTCTTAGTAGGAGGTGTACTTTCATTAACTTCCATTAGATCACTTGCTTTTTTTTTTATGGATTTCTACTTTGTCGAGGGTTTCTATAACTGAATCAGCTTCTTTGACTATGAGATCTCTAAGAGAAAACTCTTTCTTTGGTATATCCAAGATCTAGTGTTGAGGCAATTGTTGGACTTCAATCCATGATTTTTTGTTTTCTAACCTTTCTTTGGCTGCATCTAAGTGATTGACATAATATTGAAGACTAACTACATATTTCATGTTAGAAATTACATGGAAAGGATCATATTGCCAAGGATCATCCAATTCAAAATTGAATTTATTTATCATGATTTCTACAATTTTTAAAGTTGATTTATCATTTACCAAGAAACAAAAAAATTATGTTGGACGTTGAAGAAGAGTTCTTTTAGCTTGAGGCAAAATGAAGGTAGTTAGAGATTAATCTTTTCCTTCTTAATTCTAATGAAATTTTTTTGTGAGTAAGAAAAATAGGTAATCTATATGGTTGAGACTCAAATCCATAAATTCTTATGATTGTATAATCTTAAAAAAAATACCACTCTCCATATTTGATTTGTTGTCCTAGTTGTAGGGCATTTCTGCAGTCATGGAAAATTCTTAGAGGAGACTGATTATGAATTAGAATATACACAATAACCATAACATGATCAATTAAGAATTTATAACCTCCCTTTTTTCCTTGGTTCTTCATAGCATCAGTCCATTTAGTAACATGAATATTGATTCTCTCATTATCTATTTTATTTGGTTTTAAAGATTCAAAACAAGAAGACCGTTGATGTATCAGTAAATAAATTAAGTATGACTAGTATCTAAAGCTTTTCCATTCTTCAAAATAAGTGAATTGTTCATGAATTTTGTTTAAGAGGTATTATGAAAAATTAAACTTGGCTCCTTTTGAAAGTTTTAATAGGAAACCTAAAATAGAAACATCCACTAACGTGTCATTGTTATACCCAAGGACCCAACAAATCATGGTTATGACTTCTTTAACTAAATCCTTAAACAATAAGGATCTTAGAGGAAGATTTCATTCAACCCCATCAGGTGTAATTACCCAATCTATCATAGAAACCAATCTTTCTAATATCGGTAGCGAACTAAATTCGAGGGCTAAAGAATCTTCATCTATTTTATCCCCACTTTCAGATAATGTTAACATTTATGTTGGATTACTGAGAGGGGGGGTGAATCAGTAATAACGTAATTTTAATCCTTTTTCTTCAAATGTTATATCAATGTAGAATTATTATCCAATAATGAGCAGTAATAAATAAGCAATGAACAAATGAACAATCATACAC
>ML780536.1:794765-827797 GCA_009831015.1 Picea engelmannii | reverse complement strand
AGTTTCGACAGTACCCTATGTGTTATGACTTAAATGAAAATGTTGATGGTAGATGGTTGAACATAGAGGTAGAATGACTTTGTAGACTTACGCTTTGGAATAGAGATAGCAGTACCAGCATTTGAGCACAAGACTGTTTTTCTTCTGTTTATGATTTAGATAGGAAATGCTCAGTTTTAAGTTAGTCATTAAAATTTAAGTTCTTATAATAGGTGTGTGTTTTATTCTTAGGATAACATTCAAATAAAGACTAGACGCTTGCCTGCACATACTGTGTATCAGCTCGAAGTTTACCAACCCTGGTTTGACAATTTAGTGATTCAGGTCACTTAAAAGCTTCAATTTAGCAGCCTGACACTAAGTAAACATCCCCACATATCAAAAACTTGTTGTAACATATTTAATGGAATTTAGGGGGTCTCCAAAATAAATGGGTATGCATCCCCACATACCAGAAAATTGGTGTAACATAGGTTATTGGTTGTTTCTTTTCTACTATAAAGGAAACTAAAATCTATAATAATTAGCTAAGCTGCTTGAAATAGGGAAATGCCCAATTTTTGTTGAAATGGAACCAATTTCAAAAACAAGCATGCCTTCCCAAAATATGTAATCATATATTAGCAAATTGCAACATGAATCATATACTAAACATTGAATCAATATCAGAACTACATAATTTGAGTTTCGTTGCAATAATGTCATCCACCAAGGATGATCCAGAATGGATCATTATAAAACTTGTCATCTATTTTGGCACTTTCTTGGTGGAAACATTGGAGAAATTAGTTTGCGGGGACTATTTTAGTGGTAAGTCCTAGTTTGGAGATTTGGGGTGCAGAATCTTCCAAAGTCAGTTGGAGGCATCGAACAACACTTTTCGGCATCAAAATTTGTGAGCATATCTCTCAACCCCTCGATATTTTTCTCCATACCAAAATCTTTCCAGTGGTTCAAAAATCACCTCAAACGAAGATCGTATGTGAAGGTTATGCCTCCCATAATTTTACTTGCCTAGTTTACCACCATGGTATTGAGTGGATGTCAAGGTAACCCCCATTACTCACACATGTGGAGCTAGTCACATGTGAACTTTCAAGAAGATTCGAGAGGGTCCAAAACCCTAACATTAATTGAGGGTTGAGGCATGCAAAAACCCTGACCCTAACCCTAGACGACTATTAAATTATGTTAAATATTGCACCGCTAAGAAGAGAAGGGGTTCCATTCTTTTAGAATTGTACTTGTTCCATAGTTTTGCAGAGAATCTAAGAGTGAGATTTGAGAGCGTAACAGAGAAGACTACAATGTAAAAAGGAAACTCTATAGAGAGTACCCATTTCTTTGTACTTGCATTTCATAACTGAAGAAAAGAGAGCGGAGCATATGTCTCACTCTCTCGTTGGTTTTTCTCTCGTATAGAGTTTCACAGGTCACATCTTGTGTTCATTTGTGTGAATGGTGTGTTTATTTGTATGTTCTTTCTTTTTCAGATTCCAGTGATTTCTATAAATTTGAGCATTAAGCTAGTAATAAAAAAATATGAGATTTAAGGAAATAAATTGCATAATAATAAATTTCAAAATATTACAAGATTTGTTGTGAAGCACTGTTCCAGTGGAATATCCATGACAATTTACAGATCATATTGGTATCATAGCATTTTTCTTTGGGGTTTTTGTGGGAAGTTGTAGAATCCAGGAATTGTCTTAAGAAGGATATTGTAGAACCTTGACCATGGTAGATGACTCTAGTGATAAAAACCCTTGAGATGTAGTAGAAGAAAGATTTGCAAAGATGAAAGAACAAGTCATTGATATCTCTCGCAACATGGCCCTCCTCATGGCAACTCTAGCGAACAAGTTTGGACTTTTTGGGGAGGTTGGTGGCTCTAATTCAAAAGTTGGATCAGATGAGAAATCAAGAGATAGTGAAGACCCAGAGGAGTCGAAATAAGAGCTCTAGAAAGAGAAACTAAGCTCCAGTTCCGATGCCATCATTCACAACCTCTGTTTAAAATGGAAGCAAAAGTGTACATAAAACACTACCAAGGTGAGATTAATGTCGTTAAGTTGAATCATTGGTTGTAATAGTTAGAAGTGTATTTCAATATCCATGATATATATATATATATATAAAGCATAAGATTTCTCTTGCATGATTAAAACTAGAGGGCCATGCACTAACCTAGTGGGAAGGCCACACGGAGACACTTAGGCTAGAGGGTGATCCACCAATAACTAAGTGGGAGATGTTTAAAACCCTCATCAAGTCCCAACTCTACCCTATGGGGTATGTAAAGAATCAATGGATATGTTGGCATCACTTCAAGGAGAGGCATAGGTAGAGTATACAAGAGTACACCATTGAGTTCAAGAAAATGGTGATTATGTCGGAGGTATCTCCCAAGAACCCAGACGTACTCCTCAAGTATTTGGGGGGTCTACATAGTGATCTACAGAAGCAAGTGATGTTCTTCAAACCTAGGATCGTTGATGAGGCTTGTGTGCAAGCATAATACCTGGAGAATATAGTCAATAAGAAAGGACAACCAAGTGGTTATCTATATAGAAAGACCGCGAAGATGCTTCCAAGGAGGAGAAAAAGAAGTGGAAAGGAAAAGACAAGAAAATGACAGTGACTGCACATAAGTGCAAGGATCCAAACAACCACTACAACCATTGTAGTATCGATGGTCACACCAAAGATAAGTGTTGGAAACTATATCCATAGCTCAATCCAAAGAACTGTAAGAAGGATGTCAAGAGGAAGAACCTTCTATGCATGGATTCAAGTAACCTAGTCAAGAGAAACTGGGATGTGGGTGAGAATATTTTTTGCACCACAGTGAAAAAGGGGGTGAATATAAGTAACCTTCATCACAAGGAAGAGAAGAATATGAAAAAAAAATTACATAATAAGATCCAGGTCAAAAAGACCAAGGTGGATGCTCTATTTGATTTTGATTCACATGCCAACCTCATAGCAGACAATCTGGTCAACAAGCTTGGGTTAGAGGTTCATGATAATCCAATCCCATATCCATTGGGATCAGTAAATAGGGATGACAATCTCAGTCATTAAACAATGTAAGATCAAATTTGTTATATGTGCACATTTTATTGATGAAGTGGAGGTAGATCCAATAGTAACATTTGATGTGTGTGATTTAGTGTTTGGAAGCCCCTACATGTATATGAGGAACGTAATCTTCATGTGAAGATAAAACTAGTACCGATTGATCAAGAATGAGAAGTCTTTCATCATCATTGCACACAAAGAATGATAAGCTCTGGTAGAAAGTTTGTATTGTTTTTCTTAAGAGAGAATCAGTCAGGGAAGGAATCAATAAGACTCAAGGCAACCCTGGGGAGATGTACTAAAGAGTAGAAATGTCAATTGGAGGGGTTGTTGCAGGCATATAGAGGAGTGTTCCAAGAACCTATAGGGTTACCACCTAAGAGGGAAGTGGAGCACAAGATACAATTGTTTTCTAACTCCCTAATACCATATTGGGATGTATATATAGTCTATCCTGGAAGCAGATGAAGTGAAAAAATAGTTGCAATAGCTATTGGAGCATGGAGTAATTAAACCAAGCACCTCACCTTGTGGGTCATTGATCATCATAATACACAAGAAGGATGGGACTTGGTGAATGTGTATCGACTATAGAGCTCTAAACAAGATCACCCTCAATAACTGGTACTATCTACCCAAGATCGATGATTTGATAGATCAATTACAACATGTCAAGTATTTCACCAAGTTGGATCTCAAATACGAATACCACCAAGTACGAGTTAAAGAGGAAGATTTCCTTCAAGACAAGGCAATATTTGTATAAATGGTTGGTAATTCCTTTTGGTTTATGTAATGCACCAGTTACATTTATGCAATTGATTAATGATGTCATGTCCCTATCTAGATTCATTTGTAATAGTGTATTTAGATGACATATTTGTTTATAGCTCTACTTGGGAAGAGAAAATCTCACATCTCATGCAAGTGTAAGTGATAGAGACTATGAAAAAGCATCAGTTGTTGGATAACCTTAAAAAATGTGAGTTTTCTCAGCATTCATTATTGTATTTAAGGTACGTGATTGGTGGAGGAGAACTCAAGATAGATCCCATGAAGATGGAGGCCATCCTCAAATGGCCAATCCCTACTAATGTCACTAAAATTAGGAGATTTTTTAAGACAATGCAGTGCCTACAGAAGTTCAAAGAATCATTTTCAGTGGTAGTTGTGCCACTCCATGCCATAACATCTAGTGGTAAGAATTTCCAGTGGGGAAAGAATAAAAAAAAATACTTTAAAAAGTTGAAATGGTAGACCAGTCAAGCACCAGTTCTCATATTTCCTAACTTGCATAATCCTTTTGAAGAGGAGACATATGCAAGTGGATATGATATGGGAGTGGTCTTGATGCAAGGAGGCAAGACAATAGGCACTCACTCTAAAATGTTTCATGGAGGAATCTTTAACTATCCTATGTATCATAAGGAACTCCATGCCTCGAATAAAATGGTTAAGAAGTGGAAGCACTATATGATGGGCATGGAAACCATTATCCACATTGATCACCAACCACTACATTATTTGCAAGCCCAAAGTAAGCTTCAACAAACTAGACACTACAAATGGATGGGGTTTTCGCAGAAGTTTCATCTAGCTATCAGATATAAGAAGGTAAATGTCAATATGTTCGTAGGCATGCTTTCAAGGCCACCCATATCCAATATTACAACTTTGGAAACTCTCATGAACATGGAACATTTTACCCATGATACATACAAAGAGGCATACACAGAAGAAGACAACTTTAAAAAAAGTGTTTCAACAATGACAAGGCCAAATTCATGTAGAAGAAGGTGACAATAATTTTGACTATCATCTCCATAATGGGTTTCTCTACAAGCTCCACAAGCTCTATGTTCCTAAAGGTGAAATGTTGCAATTTATCAAAAAGGCACACACCTCCAAGGTTGTCAGACATTTTGGTGTTGTGAAGACAGTTGTGAACTTACAAAGGTATGTGTATTGGCCCATAATGAAAGAAGATGTAGCTTGATATATTAGAGGATTCATACTTTGTTGTACCAAAAATACCAATAATAGAAATCAAGTTTATACTATACCTTATGTGTACCCACTTGATCCTGGGAAAGCATTTCAGTGGATATTGTGGGTGGTTTTCCAACAACCAAGAATGGACATGATTATGTGTTTGTGGTAGTTGACAGGTTCAACAAGATGTGCATTCTTATCCATTCTAAAAATACCATAAAAGGAAAAGAACCATAAAACATGTTCTTTGAATAAGTTTGGGTTCACTTTGGGGTACCAAGGAGCATCATCTCATATAGGATACCAGATTTCCCATTTCCTTTTGGACTACAATTGGGGAGAAGATGGACACCAAGTTGAAGATATATATAGTGTTCCATCCATAGATAGACAAGAAAACAAAAGTAGTCAATGGGGCATTGGTTCAATGTTTGAGGGGTTACAATCAGAAGCATCCAAAAACCTGGGATGAAAATCTTCTCTATATTCAACACTTATAATACAATGGTCCACACTACTACCGGTAAGTCCATTTTTGAAACTTTTTTTGGGTCTTTGTCTCCTTCACCCTTGGATGTTTTGTATGGACAAGGAGGAGTGAGGGAAGACATCACAAGAAAAGCATTGAAAGCAAAGAAAATTGTTGAAAAGATTAGGTAGATCCATTTTCAAGCATAAGAGATATTGAAGAAGCCATGGGAAAGGTACAAGGCCCGATATGATCAACAAGAACTGAGAAAACATTCAAGGTGGGAGACAGAGATTGGTTTCATTTGAACAAAGAAAGGCTACAAGGTCCAGGTACGTCCATAGGCACGTCCAACTCTGCAAATCTTCTTTCTCACTTCGTTACACAAGAGAATCGTCTGAAGTTCTTCTCAACTCTCTGTAAGGAGGAGGCTATCCCTATGTTCCATCTTTGTCTCAGATAGAAACCACACACCCCTCTTAGGGTATTTCTCTCAAGTTTGTAAGATGGAGAATGTCTCACGTAGCTACAATCATCAACATATTTAGGACATAGTGTCAAAGGAAACTCCATAGAGAGTGCCCATTTCTTTGTACTTGTATTTCATAACTGAAGAAAAGAGAGAAAAGCATAGGCCTCATCTTCTAGTTGGGTTTTATCCCATGTCATATTTCCCAGGTCACATATTGTGTTCATTTGTGTGGATGGTGTGTTCATTTGCTTGATCTTTCATTTTTGGATTTCAATGATTTCTATAAATTCGAGCACTAAACTAGTAATAAAAAATTTGAGATCTAAGGAAATAAATTGTGTAATAAAAATTTCCAGAATATTACAAGATCTGTTGTGATGAATTGTTGCAATGGAATATCCATGACAATTTACAAATTAGACAAAGATTAAGAGTATGGGTTGACAGATTTTCTATCA
The DNA here is from genome assembly GCA_009831015.1 of Picea engelmannii. Classification (NCBI taxonomy): domain Eukaryota; kingdom Viridiplantae; phylum Streptophyta; class Pinopsida; order Pinales; family Pinaceae; genus Picea; species Picea engelmannii. The sequence goes on along the minus strand of ML780536.1, from coordinate 821,325 downwards.
TTATATACCACAGTAAAGAGACATTCAACAATGCATTTTGTCATGCTGCAATATAGAAAAATAATCCATAAAGAATATGGCATGACTAATCCATGCTTCGTTAGTGTGATACAAATCGTATCAGTGCAACAAAACAAGAATTGAATGTCAAATATCAAGCATTTGCAAGGCACGAGAATCGAATGGAAAATATTAAAAAAAAAAACTTTTTTCTTATGATCTTTTAGGGGTTTCTTCATTCTTTATGGATTTTTTTAATCTCTCATTTGTTGGCCACTACAGAACCTTAGAATTTAGACCTACTGGGATGAGTTTTTAAAGGATGGAAAAATCCTGAAAACCTGCATATTTCCTATAAACATGGAGGAAATGGACCTGAAATATTTCAGGAATAGAAAATGGCTCAGCATAGCGGTCCAGAAGTTTCCTGGTTGGAGGCTTCCATAAATATTTCCTGGCAAGAACTGAAGGGGAGATAGTGTTTCTTTCTACTTAATATGTTTAGAGTAGTACTGAAATATTGTTCATGGACCTAGATGTAAAGTACAGATAAATATGGAAATACAGATGCCATGAAACATGTTTCCAAACTTGTAGAATAGCATCCAACTCTTAAAATTGTAGTATACTCTCAGAGAGGCGTCAAGCTAATCAATATATCATAATCAAATCAAATTTGTTATTCCATTGGAGTAGACTCTATATGACCATATTCTTTAAAATTGCCAAGCAACGACTCCCAATTCACTTGCAATATTCGACTGATACTTCAAGCATAATCTGCAAGGTAGAAATATATTTCGAGGACCTGACGCGCTTTTTCTATCTTCAAATTCCAGGAGACCACTATGGAGTACATGACCTAGAAGATTGTCTCAAGCAAGCAACTATGCAATAAAGATCACTGATAAAGATTCATAGCAACAATAAAACTAAAACTACGATAAACAAAAATAAATTTCTTGTTATTGGATACACATTTAAATGCAACAAATCTTTCAGGAATTCTCTTCTTACTTACCAATTTTGTAAAGATGGTAGTTTTATTGACTATATCCTTTTCATAGAACTATTTTAGTACTTAATAGGTCCCTCCAAGCTCCCTTCTGCAAACTGCAACCAGAAAGAAACAATATGCTAGTAAACACGTCGGATTAGAAAATCAAGCTTCATCCTTAACTGAGCACTATGGATGTGATCTGTAATAACTCTTAAAGAAAAATTACCTGTCGCACAATGGGATTGGTTGATGTGTCAAACTCACATGTCATACCCTGCCAAACTACCTAACCTTCATGAAGGAAGAACGGCCTAGCAAACCCCTGGTATTCAAGTTAAAACCACCAAAAAATGCAGTATACATGTAGCCTCTCAGTTGAAATGTTCTAGTTTATAAAATTGGTTTGTGTGAAAACCTAAATAGACTTTCATTTAAACTAAGAGGCAAATGCCTAAATATCTAAACTTACCTGTCGACTGCTCGCCTTATTGTGCTATGTTGATGGGTTACAACAATATATGAAGCAATCTTTCCAGGTTTCCCCACTGCATCGTGTCCTTTAATGTGCATTTCTCGGATAAGATCCTCAACAACAGTGGATGCAATTGGATCAAGCCCAAGAGTTGGCTCATCATACATTACAACCTTTCATTAATCCACAATATATTCATTCAAATTGAGAGATTCACACTTTCTTTACATACATTTTTTATGACCATCATGTTGAAAAGGGTAAGGTAAAAAGAACAAACATAATCACAGGTTATATATGTATAAAAACATGATCTCACACAAAGGAAACTAGAAAACTGCATACAATTTTGACTAAGATGAAACTTAAATATACTCGTCATATATGCAAATAGAAGATATGTCTCCATAAAGAACATGGATAAATGCTTGTTGCAGAAAGCAATAAAATAAAAGTGACCAATCATGTCAATCTATATCCATACATTTTCATGGCTGCAAGAAGCTCAGAGTGTTAGCTAAATAAACTAACTTGAAACAATGCTGCAAATATCTCCAATTTCTCCCAATATTTCTTGATTTTTCTGAGTTTTTCAAGTCCAAGTTCATACTTCTCGTTTTTTCCAATATTTTCCCTGATATTTCCAAAATGTTTATTTCCAGAACCTCGACAATATACTCCCCAATGTCAAATTTAGATTTGCTATTAATTTCTTTTCAATTTACTAGAGAATAATAGCATAAGCATCACTGAAAGAAACACAATCACAAGCTACACAACATTTTATCCTGGGAAACCCTCATGGGGGAGAAAACCCAGCAAAACTTCCTCAATAATAGATTGCCAATATAATGCCAAGACTTATAGAAAACCACCAAGAATAACCAAGACTAAACATGTGCCTCTCTCTCCTCCTTGTAATTGCAGCTACCTCCAAAACTTGCGCACTGGATGAGTGACTTGAGTGAGTGAATGAATGAGGTACCATCCTCACTTATTTATACTAGTTGAGGGGTGTTAGGGTTATGTCTCTTCACCAGGCAGGGCTAACTTCTTCCAATACTGGTTAAAACCACTTTAATAAACCCTAGAGGTCGACTTCTTAAATACCACCATATAAATATTGTTTGACCAATCCATAATATGGGATTTGGACTTATACAAGACCCGACATGATCAATCCACAAAAGGGGATTTGATCTATATAATAATAACTCAATTATAATTAGAATATTCTTCGCAGTTAAAAAACTTCAACACTCCCTCTTAACAAGAAGGGTATTCTACTGACATAGCCTAATACAACATCATCAGGAGAGAGAGAGAGAGGGAAACAACATGATCAACATCTGGAACATTGACTTGCATATCTACAAATCATCGAAAGTTTTCTCATCATCAATAACATCATCGTTCACAACATGGAGATGGAATAGCAACATCATCACCATCTGCATCAACATCAATTAGCATACTGCTAAGGCAACAACATCACCAACACCATCATTAACAACATGAGGTTACTACAACAACACGAGGCTGATATAACATCATCAACAATAGCACGAGGCTGATACATCAACATCTTCAACATGAGGTTGAGATAACAATGTCATCATCATATGGAAACAAAATGAGGTAGGTGTAACAACAACATTTTGTGGTACTTTGACAGACAATCCTTACCGGACCTTCGGGATCTGCCCATGAATCATAAGATTCCCTAGGATATAAAATCCTAATGGAGCTATCATGTGGTACTCTGATAAACCATCCTTAACAGACCTTCATGATCTGCCCAAGAATCAAGAGATTCACTAGGATATAAAATCCTAACAGAGCTACCACTACTGACCACAACTAGAATATACATGCACAAGTACTCTGACGGATCATCCTTACCGGAACTTCGGGATCTGTCTAGAGATGATCAATCCCCTAGGATATAAAATCCTAATGGAGCTACCTGTTGTTGGTCAGGATACCATAGTATCATCAGCATCACTCCCCCTTTCGAGGGAGGTCCTTTCGGACTATACCAAGCTTGTCTCGAAAGTATTCAAACTTTACACAAGACAAAGGTTTAGTCAACACATTTGCAACCTGCTCATTTGTACCAACATATTGGAGCTTTACAACTCCTCTCTACACCATATCACGAATGTAGTTATATCGGATTTCTATCTGCTTCGACTTATCATGGAACACTAGGCTCTTCGTCATCTCTATGCAACTCTGGTTATCACATAGAATCACGGTGGCTTCCATCTCTAAATCGAATAGACTTGTCAACAACTTCCGAAGCTATGTGGCTTCACAACTGGTGGAACATATTTCAATGTATTTCGATTCTGTCATGCTGAGAGAAATGTTGGATTGCTTCCTTCTTTTCCATGAAGTCATGGCTGACCCCAGACTGAAACAACATCCTGAAGTGCTCTTTCTATCATAAACACTTCCATCCCAATCTGAATCAGTATATCCATACTGATCTGAAGTCATGATCTCCAGTATAACAGAGACCATATTCCAACGTACCCTTAAGGTATCTCATCACATGTTTTGCAACAACAAGGTGAACACGTATGGGCTCTACCAGATACTGACTCAAGGTGTTCACAACAAAACATTATAAATTTTATTTGTGACTTTGTAGTCTTTCTAGGCCCTTTCGTTTTTCTTATTTTCTACTCTTTTACCCATGGATTGGGGGAGTGCATCTTGCACCTGTGAATGTAATTTTGGCTCCTTTTGGATGAATAAAATTATGAATTTTTCCGAGGAAAAAAAAAACACCATTTAAGAAGGTTGTTTTCACATCCATCTGGTGTAACTTCTGCTTTGTCTTGGCTACAAGAGCTATGATAGTTCTAATAGAAGTGTATCTGGCTATAGGAGAAAATTTATATTCATAATCAATGCCTTCCTTTCGAGAAAATCCACGAGCTACAAATCTTGATTTATGTTTTTCAATACTTCTGTCTAGAGCATGTTTTATCTTGTATATCCATTTGGAACGTACCACATCTTCGTTCTTTGGTTCGGGAAATATTTCCCATGCATCATTGTTTATAATGGATTGGTATTCTTCTATCATGGCATCCACCCATTCTTTCTTCTGAATGGCTTCTTCATAGCAAGTAGTGAGATCACACATTAAGGCCATATAACTGGAAAATGGCTAAGTTTCTTGCTTTGTCTCATGGTTCCTTCTAGGGCACCATACTTCTCTCCATATTGAATAAGTTCCCTTGCCCAAGTTGGCTTTCTCTTATGAGAGATTTTCATCTGAGGAGGTTCTTGATATTCTATCATATCATTATCTTCTGGAATCTCATCGTTGGGAGTGACTGTAACTTCCTTCACTGGTTCTGCAACTCTGGGAGCTACAGGATCTTCTTCATATACTTCTTCAAGCTATCATTTTCTTGATATTTTGAGTGTTGCATCTTCATCAAATTTTACATCTCTTCTGACCTCAATATGATGGTAACTTGGTATGTAAATTCTGAAGGCCTTAGAGACCTCACAGTATCCAACAAATATTCCCTTCTTTCCTGAAGGGTCCAACTTTTTTCTCCTTTCTTTCGGAATGTGTACAAATACTAGACAACCAAATATCTTGAGATGACTTACTTATGTCTTCTTTCCAGAGAACATTTCTTCGAGGGTTTTGAATCCAAGTGCACTATGGGATAATCGTTTTTGGACATAAACTGTTGTTCTTGATGCTTCAACCCATAAGTGCATTGGAAGAACTTGATCATGGATCATAGTCTTCACTGCTTCCATTATTGTTCTATTCTTTCTTTCTACTACACCATTTTGCTGAGGATTATAGGGAGTGGTGAGCTTCCTCTTAATCTCGACATCTTTGCAAAATCTTACAAATTCTTTTGAGGTGTATTCTCCTCCGTTATTTGACCCAAGTATCTTGATTTTTCTTTTGAAGAGATTTAGTATGAAGGCTTTGAAATAAAACCAAGTCTTGCGAGAATAATCATCAATAAATGACACACAGTATACATACCCACTTAGAGAGGTTGATGGAATTGGACCACATACATCTGAGTGGATGAGCTCCAAGATTCCTTATGCTTTACTATCACTCTTTGGGAAAGGATTATTTATGTTCTTTCCTTGTGCACAATCCTTTGCACACACCTTCATGATCAACCTTGAATTATGGTAGACCTTTAACTACCTTTCTTACATATGGTAAGGCTTTGTAGTTGATGTCATCTAGTCTTCTATGCCAAAGTTCACAAGGACTCTCAGTGGAGTGAGTCAAGGCTACATCTGAGTGACCTTTTAACTTATACAGACCACCTTCTTTTGTTCCAATAACAATTGCATCTTCTATGGTTTTTCCTTTAGGCCACATGATAACTTCACCATCTATGAATGAAACTCTAAAGCCTTTCTTATTTAGAGTTGAGATAGAAAGTAAGTTCTTTGTCAAACCTGGTACATAAAGTACATCCTTCATTCTCATCGGAGTCCCTGAATCAAGTTTACAGGTTGATTCTCCCATTCCTTTGATAGGATATTGATAATCATCTCCAAGTGAAATTTTCTGGGGAAAGTCATTTTTTGTAAAGCTATAGAGAATGTCTCTCTGGCCTGTCATGTGCTTAGAAGCACCACTATCTATGAGCCAAGTATCCTCTCCAGGTATCACAGATCCTAAGAGGGCGGAAAACAAAACATAATCTTCAATTTCTTCTTTAGTCACCTTCTTAGGTGGCTCATCATCTTCAACTGAACGGGCATGATGTCTTTTGATGTTTCTCTTCTTGTATTCTTCCCTTTTGGAAGGACAATTCTTAGCAATGTTTCCCATCTTATCACAATGATAACATTGATAAGAGGAGAAGTCTTTTTCTTTTCTTTTCCCCTTCTATATTTTTGAATCTCCTTGAAGGTTGAGATTATTTATAGGTGAATCTCCTTGGGGAGTGAGATTATTTATCAAGATGGGTCTCATTTTGGAAATGAGACATTTTATTTCCTCCTTTAGTATGAGCATCTAGGGATTGATCTTCATCCCTTAATAGTACAGCTTCCCGGTTGGATACTCTTGCTTCTTCTTGAACACATTCTTCTCATAGAATGTCAAATTGGAGTTTCCCTTTCTTGCACAGATAGTTTGGATGAAGGAATCCCAAGATCTTGTGAGACCATTAAGAGTTGTCATTATGATTTCATCTTCATCTAGGTCATCTCCAATTGCTTCTAGTTTTTCCTTGAATTGAGAAACCCTAGAGAAATAGTCATGAATTGTTTCCCCTTTCTGGATCTTTGTATTCTTGAGTTGGGTTCTCATATTTATCTTTCGGTTGATGTTCTTTCCTTCATACATTCCAGTTAGGGAATCAAACATCTCTTTTGGAGTATTCTTGGAAGACACTTGAGGGATCAAGTGATCCTTAATGGAGTCTGCAATTATTCTTTTGGCCCAAACCATATCCTTCTTGTACTTTTCTTTGGCTGCATCTTCTTCGGGTTCTGGTACATTTTATTTTATGAATTTTTCAAGGTCATTCTCTTCAAGAATGAGTCCAATTATGTAATTCCAGGCACGGAGGGTTTCCACACCTTCTAACTTGTCAAAAATCTTGGTGCTTGCAGACATCTTAACCTGGAGCTGGGAAAATGACCAAAAAAATAAAGTGCTCAAAAAATGAATCTGAACTTACCAGGAGATGTGTTGGGTTGAGGCGAGTAAGTTGGAGCTATTTGTTTTCAAAAATTTCAAGTGTTACCTCTTGAAACTTGACCTGCGCAAATCTGGACTGGTACTTCCAGTACTGGTTCTGCTTTCCTAGTTTTCTGGTACCAGTCAAAACTAGGGTTTGACTTTCTGGAGACTCTGGCCACTGAAAAGGTGCGCTCAAGCTGCCAAATGATGTGCTAGGGTAGGGTGCACTTTGCTAGATGTTTTTAGTTAGAAATTCCCTTCCAATAAAAAGCCCTAATTTTCTTGTACAGTAACAGTGACGTTTTTTGGATACCCAGTGAAAGGTGCTCTATTCAGTTTAGCTCTAATACGATGTTAAATTCGGAGTTGATATTAAGTTCTTTTCAATTTACTAGAGAATAATAGCATAAGGATCATTGAAATAAACACAATCACAAGGTACACAACATTTTATCCTGGGAAACCTTCATGGGGGAGAAAACCCAACAAAACTTCCTTAATAATAGATTGCCAATACAATGCCAATACTTAGACAAAACCACCAAGACTAAACATGTGCCTCTCTCTCCTCCTTGTAATTGCAGCTACCTCCAAAACTTGTGCACTGGATGAGTGACTTGAGTGAGTGAATGAATGAGGTGATATCCTCACTTATTTACACTAGCTGAGGGGTGCTAGGGTTATGTCTCTTCACTAAGCAGGTCCGACTTCTTCCAATAGTGGTTAAAAGTTAAAACCACTTTAATAAACCCTAAAGGCCAACTTCTTAAATACCACCATATACATATGGTTTGACCAATCCATAATAGGGGATTTGGACTTACACAAGACCAGGCATGATCAATCCACAAAAGGAGATTTGATCTATATAATAATATCTCAATTATAATTAGAATATTCTTCATAGTTACAACATTTCAACACCCAAAATGATATTTGCAACATTCACCGGAACACACACAAACAAAAGTGCATCCTTAAAAACCAAGGGGAGTAATAAATTTCAGTTGGGTAGGACACAAAATATTACATAAACAAAACACCCTGTCTTTATTATCTTGTCAATGTGTATACTATATCATACATGTTGTTTGAATAATTTAACATACAATATTCCACAAGTGCCACTTTGCTTTTACCATTGTTTGGAGACCTGACAATCATTTAGCAATTTTCCAAATGCATAAAAATGTGAAGACTATCCAATATCTGCACATTTGAATTTGCAAACTTTTAAATTAGTCATCATATATGAATTGTACATATATCACAACATTCAACAACCCATTGCAATGTCAAATCAAAGGTGAGGGATTAGGTATTAAGACACGACCAAGGTTGTGATGTGCCAATGATGAGCAATGGATAACCTATCATTCGCATATTAAAGGAAATTAACATATAAAAAAAATCACTATTAGGGAAACTTCAATATTTGATTCAGTTCCGGAATGAAAAACTATGCACGAATGAAGCTTTAACTAAATCCCATTGTTGATCATTTCCTGCGAACTGGTGCTTAATCTATGTATAAATCTTCCCACTCAATGGTGTGCCAAAGTACCTAGCTCAATTGTCATCCAAGGATCTAAGAATTGATTTAATCACCTTCAATTTCAGAGGATCTAAAGACCAATATTTCATCTTCTTGTAAAGTTATCATCGTTTGCATGATTCCAATGTGGGAGATCTTGCAATTCTTATTTTTTTGCAGAAACAATTTCCTCTTCCTAAATTTCTAGGTTCTTTGCCAACCCATGACTATTCCTCTTCCATCGTTGTCACGATATCATGTGGAAATAATCATAACTAATTGAAACCCTACTCATATTAACCCATGGATATCCTTCAACATCTTACATGCATGAATCATTTGTTCAATTTAACAAACTAGCAATTTGTTCGGGCTTAATAAAATATTTAGTATAATGCTCATGATTCTATATACTTTAGAATCGATTTAAATCAATAACAAACAGCCACATTTATTATTAGTGAGTTATATAATAAAATTCAACTCTCTTTGTGAGTCATTTCCCTTGAGACTCTTGGTACTTCACCTACATGCCTTATGATGCACAAAAGAACATTGAGAATATTGGAATACACCAGTTCAATATTAGGGATTTTTCTCTTCAATATTGTTCTACATATGTTGTGTGTGAATTTATTTATGGTATCAAAGTTCAATTTATAGAGCTTCAAGGGACACAAGTTGAAAATTTCTTATGGTTGAGTGAGCAACATAGTTTTTAAACTTGGAACCGAACATTGACTCAGTCACCTATCAACTCAGACATCGATTTGGAATCGGATCGACTTGGACCAGTCTTATTTCAACGACTCGATTCAATAAAAAATACATTAAATAATTAAATTTTAATGAAAACAATTATTTTAAAGCTTTCAAATCATGATTCCAAACCATTAGAGACAAAATATGCAAAGTTTTCTCATCTATATACCATGTAAGGGTGTATATATCAAAATGGCACCGATTTCAATACATATCAGCAACAAAATAAATAATCAGTGAGACTCTAAATGGACTCTACAGTCCATGAAACATGCAACAACTACAATTTAATAATCTACTACATATTATTGATCAACGTGATCAATCATCAAACTCATCACCACTGCTAGGAATGGGATCATCATCAACAGCTATGCTAGCTACAAAATCATCCTTCGACTCAAAGTCTTTAGGCTCCTCATTATCCTTAGGGACATCTTCCACTGCAGTAGATGAATTTGTAACGCTAGCAAAAGCACGAGATACCCGAGCTGCACAAGTTTGCTGAGCTACACAACTAGTGCTTGCATGTGTCATACTTGGTGCTTTGCTTTCTTCGGCTTCACCTAATGGAACTGAATCCAAACCCAAACCCAAGTCATCCATATCTTTATCAGGATCAAACTCTGATGGGTGAGACTCCTTTACCCATTCTGAAGTTGGATCAATATCATCCAACACAATGGGATCTATATCAGGTCTTTTGTTTAGCAACTGGTTGCATCTTAGCCAGAGATTGTACTGCACGAAGACGAGATCATTTAAACATTTTTATTCCAAACCAATTGCATTCACATCCAGAAGCACTGTAAGTTTGGCTCAGGACTCCAACTGCAAATTTTTACAATTGAGGACATTGGCTACCAAATGACTCCCGCCAATGTGCTGCAAAGAAAAAGTTAGTTGAACGAATTAAATTATGAATTTGGCTAGAAAATCAAGTATTTAAAAACAACTGAACTTAAAGAAACTTTGGAATTGCTTACCTGGTTGATCCACATTTCTTGTGATCTTTTCCAGGTTTTTTCCAAAGGTACTTGTGGCTCTACTAAAAGCATTGATTTTTCGATGCACTTCCAGTTTCTCTATCTCATCAGGGACCATGCGCTCCAAGCACTCGTACAATCCATGTTTGACCTCCCCAGTAAGAGCATCTCTGAACTGAGCTTTGTAATGATACCTCAGGTTCAAGAAATACACATTTTCATGTATGGGGCAATGGAGTTGATTGTTCCATTTGTTATCAATGATCTCCTAGATAGGCTTGTTGACCGCCTATTCAACTAGGGGGTCAACTCCAACAAATATTTTTGTAAACGAAATTTCTGCACCCTTGCGTGGGTTAATAATATAATAGGTCTACATGGATTATGGTTAGGTCAGTTACTTTGGTATTTCTTCATTAGGAGAGTTCCTTTCACTGATGGTTTTTTATCCTTAGGTTATTAATTTGTCTTTTCAGCCTTATTAATTTCCCTTGAGTTTTTCCCTCCCACCATGCAATAATTCCTCCAAAGTGGTGAAGGGTGTTCTAATGGACTTTTCCTATGGTATTTAGTGTTTAGGAATGATTTAAATGACCATGTATGACATCTCAGAAAGTTTCGCAGAATTTCGTCGAGTCTAGATAGGTTTTTTTTAATTAATCAAAATTACCTAAGGTTGGGTAATTTTAATTATTTTTGAGAAAATATTGTAAAAACTAGGTCCTTGGGATTTTGATAGGATTATTTGTGCTCAAAAGAAATGGAATGAGACCCCTATACCCTTGGACGAATTTTCATCTCAGTCGAACAACTTTTTCTAGGTGTTTGTCCACCAGGAGTCTTGGTCAGTCAAAACAACAATTTTAATTGCTAAGTCATGACATAGGAAAAATGTCATTTTTGTATTTTTGAGAAAATGGGGTAAATTAAAGATGGATAAAGGTGAGAGATATTTTTCCTAACCTTTCCTAACCTTTTATAACCCTCAAATCACCCTCTCACCTAGCCATTAAGCAAAAACGTCAATTTCCCTAGAGAGGTGTGCCCCCCCTTCTAGAAAGTCTCCAAAAAGTAAAAAATAAATAAATAAATTGATGGGAGACTTATTTTATCCCTTGGTGTGCCTCCCTAGACCCTACAAATTATCATTTGACTAGTCAAAGCCTTTCCAACTCACTCCAACTCATTACCACTTCATCCATCCATTCCAAAACCCTAACTTACCAAAACCCTAAAAGTGACTTTTCTTTGATGTGTGACACTTGTAACTCATCCAAGTGGGGTAACTTTTCTTTGACTTTTTCAGATCTCAATTTTCTGCTCGTTCATTCCATATTTCAGTTGCTAACAATCATAGATAGGTCATTTTAAATCAATGTTTATTTGGATACTTGTATGTAAAAAAAATCTGCATAAAAACATAATTTTTTCTTGATTTGTTTTGTGTTGTGCGGCATTTCCAGCAAGCAATAGCTTGCTGGTTTTTGCAGGTTCTTACCAGGTTTAGGGGTTATGCTGCCCACTTTTGGTCACACAACACTTCAAAGGCTTATCCTTTGATTGGGTAACGAAAATCACCCTTTCACTACCTCTTTCTAGCATTGTAAAGTCATTTTTTTGCTTCCAACCCCCTTAGCACAAAAAATGAAGGCTTGCCTCCACCTTGTGCCATTAAGAGTGATTTTTAATTTTTTCTTTTCATTTCAAGTCATTTGTTTCATTGTTGACTACACCTTGGGTGAGATATTGGCACGGTCAACCCCCCAAAATCGTGAGGCTAGGTTAGTTGTGTGTGTTTTTAATATGCTCATGCTCATGGCTAAAATATTCTAGAAGTAGATCTCACACTCAAATAACTAAATCTTGGCTTAAGCCCATGGAGGCATAGATTAAATTTCATGCTTTAAGTTTTTCAAGTTTCATTTTCATAGCATATCTCTTAATGCAATACACTCATGACTAGATAATGATGGTTTAAAAGTAATTGTTTTTCATTTGCAAATATCTTATCTTTTAAAGCATCTACTTTCATTCAAGTTTGAAGTACACATGGGCATGTGAATGGTGTAGGAACAACACTTCATTCAACAAGTTTTTCTTAAGTTTCTTATATGTTTTTAATGCTTTAATCGCATGATTTAAGAACAATTTTCTGGCTAGATAAAAGTTTCGGTTTTGGGCTTATTTCACTGTTTTTAGGCAAGTAAAAGTCACCTAAACTCTCTTAAATACTTAAAAATACTTAGTCTATAGGCATAACAACTTACTAGACATAATAGGACACATTAATTCACCATCTTCTCCATCTAAAACGGGGTTTGAGGAAGGCAACACAAGGTTTTAGGCCAGAGACAGTCTCACAGTGCGTGGCATCATTTCCGGGAGTACTCGGATCTTTAGGGTCGACCTGTGAAGCTAGGGTAGGCCTTGTTGCCTCACTTCTTGAGCATCCAACAGCCATTTGGTAATTGGTGGAGGAGAATTTTGGGTTGACACTTAGCTAGGAGTAACTCAATATTTAATAATCTTTAAGCAATTCATTAATCACTAAGCATTTGGGGCATCATCTTCATTGATACATCTTATGGTTGTTGTCTAAGAAATACTTACAAGCACTCTTCACTTTTAATTTTACATGCACATCTATTTATTTTTGCTTTGTGGATTAATCATCTAAGTGTCATCTTATATGTATTGTGGAGCACTTATTCTTTAAAGTATATCTCATTTGTTAGTGTTCTTTATGGTGTGATCCCTCAAGAGGTTGCGCATCCCTTTTGGAGGAACTTTCTAGTTGGGTCTTGAGTGTTGTGGTTGCCATTGATAAGCAGTCCAATAGAGTAAGTGCTATTGGGGAATTCTTGGCTTGATGTGTTGATGATATTCATGCTTTGAACTCCTTTAATTCATGCACATTAAAGCACTTGGTTAATTTGTCTCTTTGTATATTTTGTATCTTGCCACTCTTAGAATTTCTTGTTGTAATTTTGTATCTTGTTGTATATCTCTTGTTCATAATTGTTGTAACATCTATCATTTTGTTTTTCAGTTGTAAGTATTTGTATCTAACATTGTTGTGGAATAGTTGTACTTATTTGTAATCTTTTGTAATCATTTTGTAATCTAAACCCCTCAAACATTAGTTGACCACTTTGCCCAATCTTAGGCACTTGTATTAGTTGTCCTAGGAAAAGGCTTGTTTGTCATAACTAAACCATTGCATCTTGCATTGCTTCCTTTGCATCATAGGTTAGTCTTCTCCCCCAACCTTGTAACTAACTAAAACTAACTCCTAGAACATAACGTAAATCACATCTAGTAACTAGGGTCTACCCCCCTTGGCTTCCCTAGGAGTAAGCCTAGAAGGAAAAGGTTCGGTCAAAGTGACAGCGTGGGTTGTGAACCTAGGCATTGTGCCTCCAAGGACACACTAAGTGACTTAGACTTAGCTCACGTTTTCAAGTGTGTATAAGGACGGCAACAAGGCCCATACTTAGCTACTCTATCCTTGTAGCATGTCCTTATCTACTCCTTTGACTGATCCATAGCCTCATAGATGTAACCCATGGCCAATGTTTCCCCATCCACCAACTGCAACACCTTAACAAGGGGCTTAGCAATTTTCACAACCTCTGATCCTTTTTTCCAAAAAGTGTTTTCAAAAACTCTTTTTTTGATGTCTTTTCAATCTTGTTTGCAAGCCCACTAACATCCATTCTATTCATCATTGTTAAACATTTTTTTTAAATTTTGTGCCTGAGAAATGAGAGATTGCAACATAAGGAAATGAGTTGCAAATCTAGTGATGGTAGGCCTAACAAGCTCATTTCCCCCGATGTTTTTCCTCATTAGGCTCAATACCCATGAATGGTTGTAGATGTATTTTGTGATACACTTGGCATGCTCTACAACATTCTTGATCCAATCATGTTTTCCTATGTCCTCAAGCATGAGGTATATGCAATGTGCAACACATGGGGTGCAAAATATGGTCCTATATTTGGCCTCTAACATCTTACTGGCAAGAACATAGTTAGAGGCATTATCTGTAATGACCTGAACAACATTTGTCACCTCCACTATCACAACAATCTCATCCAAAAGATCAAATAGCAATTTTTCATCTTTCACCTTAGAAGATGCATCAATCAATTTCAAAAACATAGTTCTTCGAGGGAAAGAGACAAGGAAGTTTATGATTGTACGGTTCTTTCCATCAGTCCACCCATCTGACATGATGCTACAACCTATTATGACCCATGAATCTTTAAAATCCTTCAAATATTTATCTATGGACAAAACCTCTTTTTGCAAAAGAGAATCCCTCAAGTCATACATACTAGGGCCTTTGAAGCCTTTCCCACAGCAATAACAAAATCCTACATAGGTTGGTAATAAGGTGAGCGAACAACATTGAAGGGGATATTTGCATCATACCACCATCTAGCAATGTATTCAAAAGAAGACTCTTTGTTTTGCTTCTTACAATGACTATCTAAGGTGGGTTGAATTTGATTTGGTTGAGAGCCACTAATAGAGTTGGGGGAAGGTGGAAAATAGTTTTTAATATTCTTCTTCTTTTTAGGTTGTCTGTCAAGCTCGGGTGGGGGAAGGTGGAAAATAGTTTTTAATATTCTTCTTCTTTTTAGGTTGTCTGTCAAGCTCGGGAGGAACATAATGAAAGGGGTCCATAACATCAGTAGAAGAGATAGATGAAGAGCCTTCAAATTCAACACTACCACTTTCTCTCATTGCAGAAGTGAGTTGTCTCTTCCTCTCAATTTCAGCATTTATTTCCTTTTGCCTAGCCTTCTCTTCTTCAAATTTCTCAAACCGATCAAGCATTTCCATTCTCATCTGCCCAATCTCTTCACATGAGAGAACTTGGCCTCTTACACCAACGAAGTGTTCTTTTATCCTATGAATCCCCCACACCCACCCCCTTGATGAGCTTCTTGCGATATTTGCAATACATAAACCCATCAATCATATCAACATGTTTTCATGCAATGCCTTTGACTCTTGGGGCCATGGATTATGGATTATGGATTAAAAGAAATCTGCAAAATTTGAAATTCAAACAAGCAATATTAGAATTATTAGTAGAATGGTGATTACCAATATAAAAGCAAGACAAATAAAGTTTAAAGATAAAAATGGCTTGTTCAGTGCTGGAAAATGCTTCAAAACAACACAGTTTTAAATTTGAGATCCATGTTGGGCAGTTGGGCTTAGTTTTAAGTTTTAACTGTCTATGAAAAGGGGAAATAAATAATACTAAATTTAGAAACCTTTTTGTTTGCAATGTGTATGGGCTTGCTTGCCATTCAGGAGTGGATTGTCCTAAATTTTAAGCCCAAATTGTTTGAACAGTTTTTGGAATAGAATATTGACTATTGTTTTGGACAAACCTTGGAAGAAAAAACTAAGGTAAACTTGTCATAGTTTGACCATATTTCAATGACTAATACTAATACTAGACTAGTCGGATCCACAAACCCTGCATAGAACTGACAGAAAATGGTGCCAACGGAAAATACCTATTGTTGATTCTATAAAGTGTTGACATGCAGTTGCCCAAAAATCCAAACGAAAATGCATGTTGTTGAGTGAATGTTGTTGAGTGTAGGCAGTTGATTGGTTTGTAGCTAGGCGGCTACTCTCCAAACTGTGAGTCCAAAACTATTAGCAGGCAGTTGCAGAAAAATCCAAGTCCAAACGCAGAAACAAATGGCCATGACTTGATGGAGAGAGATGCAAGATGTGATGGGGGGGTGTATTTTTAGTTAGAGTGTGTAGGGTTAGATATTAGGTTTTAATTTTTTAATTTAAAAAAAAATAGATTTTCATGTTTTTAGTGTGTTAATGGGTTCGGAATCAAACCGGCTGAGTAGGCATGGACCAGCCGGTTCGACCGATTTGGTATCGAACCAGCTTCAACTTGGACGATTCAATACCAAACTGGTCACTGAGCCAAGTCAAAGGCCAATTTGACTTGGCCAACCATCTGCTCGACTGGTTGAGTAGTTTGATATCGATTCGGACTGAGTTTAAAAACTAATCTTAAAACACTGTTAGTAGAGAGCCTTAACTCAAAGATCAAAAAACATGATATAAATGAGGTTTGTAGGGCCTCCTCCCAAGAGGGGATATGGGCCCACATAAGTAGGAGGCACTCCCCAAGAGGGTTATTTAGCCTACATATCAAAGTCGACTAGGTCGACCTTAACCATATGTTGACTAGGTCAACCTTAACGATTGAGAATATGTGTTTCTTCCTTGGAGGTCACAGGGTTGAATCTAGAGGGGGAGTATGTAGTAATGTACACCTTCCTAGACTAAGCAGTAAAATAGTTGCACAGAGGGGTCCCTTAAAAACAAACAAGGGGTCTCATACATCAATATTTGGTGTCTAGCTAAGCTATGACCATAAATTAGATTATTATTATTTTTATTATTATTACAATAAATGATGGCCTTAGCCATAAATAATGCCTAACCAAATGCATTAATGACACAATAAGAGTTGTTCATAGCCAAATGTGAGAATTACACCATTATCAACATTGGCCCTTAAGATTAACAGAGGACTATAGAGGGAAATGATGAAATACAAAAAAGAAAATAAGTTTATGGATTCCCACCTCAATACAAAGGTTGGTTGTGGCATGTTATCACAGGATTTGTACTTGTGCAAAGCCCCACCACAAGTTCCTAAATCTTGCATAACTATGGAAAATCCTACCACTGTGACCTTAGTAAGAAATTGTCTCATTTTAGTGATGGAGGAGGTCCACCACGGGGGAGGCTTCTCTGGTGACCTCAAGGGATCAAAGTAGCAAGTATTGTAGCCAAGCCTATCACCCCCTCTCTTGATCACCTAAAGAAAGGTCTAGGTCAATAAAATAGTGGTATAAAGTTGTTTGAGTAACTACACGGAGCAAGAACACTTTATAGCAAAAATATGATTATTTACAAGTACAAACATGCAATAACTACTCGAAGACATTAGACAGTGAAAATTGCTATGGATGTTATGAATTTTCAGCACTGAACAATGTTACAATAGTGGTAAGTAAATTATAATAGCAACGATAATTATCAATAAAAAATGCAACAATTGACAATGTGAAATTAGCACACATCCACTAGAGTAATATCCAATTGTTATATGCAACTTCTAAGCATGTTAGGCCACATTTCCAAGAGTGTATGTAGCAAATAATAGTGTATTCAGATGGTTGTAACAAACTTCTGCAACAACAGCAAGTTTACAAGCAAGTTAGTTAGTGTTAGTGTTAGCAAAGTTAGTAGAGAGCTTGAAAGAGTTGAAAAGAGTGTTTGTTCATTAATTTCACCACAAGAGACCTATAAAATCGGTGCCTTTGAGGGCTATGGAGTCTTTATAATAGAAAATGCAACAATACTTGAAGATTAAACTAGCAAAAACCAAGAGGAAGGGTTTAAACTCTAAGGTGCTAGCACATTAGGGCCTTAGGTTTTAAACCTTAAAGAGAAGCATTGCTAGAGTGCAAGCTCATTTGGGCTCTAGCAACCTTTTCTCCCTTCGTAATGCTTCAACTAGGTTAAAATCAAATGTCTAGGGATAAAATCCTAAAGTGCTAACACTTTAGGGCTTGACGAGTCTAACCCTAGCAAGGATTCCTTCACCAATTTTGGACAAAATTAACCTTGTGAGAGGAGGAAGCACTTATTCTCCTCTCTTAGGGTTTCACCAAGCAAGACGTCTATCATGAAAAATTAAAATTACAATGAAACATTAATAACATAAAGATAAAATTGCAGAAATTTCACTTAATTCACCAAGAGAGCATGAGATAAAACCCTAATTGTAGAAATTCCATCCAAAAATCAGCAAAAGCATCCACAATTTGATCCTCCAAGCAAGTCACATGAGTAGAAGAACTAGATGGCCCACGAGAGGGAGAAAATTTCAGATCTGCTCTCACAAATGGTGAGATGTGATGATCTAAAAATGTAACGAGGTTTGTGTTTATATATGAGGCTTCCTCAATATAATTTGTCCACGTGAATTTGTCAACAACAAATTAGAAGAGGGCCGACCCCGACCCCTTCATTTTCCTCTACAATATGACAAAATGAAAAATACATAAAAGAAAACCCTAAAAAGGGTGACGTCATGCCCTAGAAGGGTGACATAGGGCTCAAAATTGTGATGTCCAACCTCAAGGGATGGAACGTTGTGCCTCCAAAGGCCATGTGTCATGCTCCAATGTGTAAAGGTGCCATGTGTCTCCTCAAGTCAAGTCACCTCCGGAACCACACCATCCATCAAACCCTAGCCTCCAAGGTGATGTCAAAGGCTAGAGGGTGATGTCATAGGCCTCCAAAGGCCACATTCAAGTGCAAGAGGAGCACAATCTTGTCCTCCAGTGATGCATGTTATCACACAGTTTGTAGCAAGGATAAAATCTTGAGGTTTGAAGGTCAAACTGGCACAACAGGAACCAATCCCACCCAATGTCACCACAATGGGATGGTTCTTTCTCTTTAGGGAGGTGAGGCCTAGGGGAGACATCCCCAGTGACCTGGGGTTTTGAGAAGGCAAAAAGGATAATAAGACAAGGATAAAATCCACACCCCCCCCTCACAAGTCACCATTGAACAAATAGTCCTGGCTAAACAACCAATAATAAAGTAAACCCCCCAAAGATATACTTGCCTGGGACAAAGCAACAATAAATATTATATGAAAGCTATTTCAATGGGTTAGTACTTCATATAAATATATGACTATCTGATAAACATATAAGCAATTTGACAATAAATGTTGACGAAGTCATTGTTTATCAATAGTAATGAAAATTATATCACTTCACCAATAAATATTGGAACAATATGGAATTCAATGTAACCAATCAACACTTCGTTCAATAAATCCCTTAAATCACCATTCAATTTCTTATAAGACAAAATGTTTTTTGTGCAAGGGTATTAATTGCAAGAGATGATGGTAGCACTTGGTTAGTAGGGTTAGTTGATAATCTAGGGTTAGTGTAATTAGGGTTTCAATCAATGTGTTGAGATTTTTTTGTGATAAAGGTCACTTCAACGCATGAGGTCTTAGGATCAGTGTCTTAGGGTTAATGGAGTCAATAGTGTAGGATGGAAGAGCTGATGGAGACAAGGTAAGTAGGTCAAGGACTAGAGGGAAAGGCTTTGGAGTGTTGCTAGAGCAAGGCCCCAAATTCAAAAACCTAGGGGAGAGAGGCTCACCTTGGTGTAGGTAAACTAGGCCTCGATGCTCTCTCCTCCTTCCTTAAACTCAATGGCAAAACGGCTAGCTGAAAGATGAAGCAATAAAAAACAAGACTAGAGGGTTTGATGAAGCAAGGTGCTCCTAGAGCAATGCCTTTTCAGCAAACCCTAGAGAAAAATGAAGCTAAGTGTAGTAGACCTAGGCTTAAGACGTCTCTCTCTTCTTGGCCTCTAGATAGTACGACTAGCAATAAATGAAGAGAGAGAGAGAGTGTAGCAACGACTAGGCTCTCTTCTTCTTTGATGGCTGAAAATATCTCTCAAAGGGGACATGTGACAAGGACCTACTTGTGTTCTTGTCACCTAGGGTTTTATTCAGAAAAATTTATAAACATATGCAAGAAATGAAACTACAACCATTCATTCAAGAAGTTTTGCAGAAAATTACTTACATATCACCAAGAAATATCAATGCAAACCCTAGTTGTAACACCTTCCTTCAAGAGAAATGTTAAGACATGCCAAAATAATCCTCCTTAAACAAGTGTGCATCATTAAATCAACCAATAACCCAAGAGAGGGAACAAATTTCAGACCTCCTTATGGAGTGAGTAAGTTGTGATGATAAAAATGAAGGTGAAAATCCTTCATTTATACCATTCCATGACCTAATTTTACTTTTTAGGTCGTGTAAAAGGCCGACAAAGCCAAAATACTAAAATCATATTATTTTACATTAAAATGTTAAATCTAAACCCTAATCAAGATGAAAATAAATAATAATCCCTTTTAAGGGAGATGGCATCCCCTTCTAGGGAAAATGGGGCATCCTGGAGAAAACCGTTAGCCCTCCTTGGGCTTCTCCAACCTGCCACACATGCCAATGCTACCTAGCCTGCCTCCCAAGACATCCATGATACTAGATGATTCCATGGTCAATATGGTGACGTCCTAGGCCTTCCAAGGCCAACGTTCCATTGAAAGAGGGCCATCCCCCCTAGGTCAAGCTCTGTCGGGGTGCCTCTGGTGGAACGTCCTCTTCTTCTCCGGTGCAAAGATCCTGATCCATATTTGTCCTATCTCCACCCCCTGATGGGGTCACAACATCCATTTGATGGGATATTCATCCCCATGGAGGTCCAAACTAATCATCTCCCCATGTGTACTGGTCCAAATGGTACCTGTCCATTGGGCATGGTCCTGCACATCAAAAGCTACGCCCTCCATGGGCTCATCAGTCACAGGGATCATATCAATGAAAATAACATCTCATCATCAATATTACTAAACATGTGCATAAAATCCCTAATACATCAGTTAACAGCTCAAAGACGCTACGCAAGCCTACAATACAAGTTTGGAGAAAAGGACAAGGCACCATATTGGGCTAGTGTCCATAGAAGAAGGAAAGTTCCCGGAAGAAACCTCATCCAAGACATGTAAGTGGGTGATGTGGTCAAGGGATGTCCAAACATGTGGGTGCAATGATGGCCAAGGATGAAAAAAATGTTACCTGTGGGTGCCTTTGTAGAAGGCGAGATGTACCTGTCATGGATGCATTTTTTCCAAGCCTATTCTTTCCTTTTATTATTTATTCTTTTGTTCTTTTATATATATATATTTTTTTTTCAAGAGATAATCAGGGGACACTACCCTGGCGTGGTGACTAGTGGTGACAACATTACCCACAAGTATTTTCACAGAAATGAGAAGGTTGGCTCGTGATGAGACCCCCTTTCCCTTGGCCATGCATCCAAGATTCATTGCCATGGCGTGGTGACCAGCTAATGGCAATGTCATACTATTAGATACCCATGGACCTAATAGGTTGGCTCATGATGAGACCCCCTACCTTCTGGTTAGGCCTTGTTTTATTATTTTTTTGGTTCCCTCTTGTTTCTTGCTGAGAATCCTTTTATTGTTTTCTCGGGGATCCCAGGGTGAACATTCTCGAGGTTTTATTTTTAGGATTTTATCTTTTAGTAGCTTACTTTTACCTTCTAGGCCTTTAGCCCCTTCTTCCCATGAGATAAGGTGCAATCTTGAAAATAGGTCAACCCAATGTCTGGACAAGTGGAATGGGATAGGTGAGAGGGAAACAAGATAGAAAAGTGGTACTATGAAGGGGGCGGACGATGGATTTTTAGAAATTCCCCCCAGTGGAAAACCAAAACCTACAGATATAGGCTTGCTAGGGGACCCTGTCAATCCTCCCAAACATGGTCAAGTGGACAAGTGTAAGATCCAAGTAGTTGTTAGAAATAAAAGGAATCAGATGCATACATTTGATGGTTTTGATGATCAAAGTGACACATACCATGATACCAAGACTAATTACCTAATGGAGCAAGAACCTTCTCTTACATAGGACCAAGTCGATGGTGATGGATGTTGTTGTTGTTGACAAGATCAAGATTCTAGAATAAAGAAAAGGTGGGCCCTCCAGGGCCATGCTAAAGTCAATCTTTCTCTCGGTACTCCATGTCTAGGACCTGTGGGCCTCGAGACATGATCTCTTAGTTATCCCTGAAAGTGGGGGATAACATCTGGCTCCAACTCGGGGACATGTGCTCACCGTAGAGCGCATGAGAACCTCAGCATCTCTGGCATAACATGTTGACCTTCTCGATCTCAATAGAAGAATTAGTAACAAAATTGGGGTGGTAATGCCACCCAAGCATACATAGATATATATCAAGACTGAAATAAAACAATCAATAAAGGTGAGTGTGAAATCAAACTAACATGCAATGCAAATGGTATAATGCATGAATGCAAAATGCCTACTTCCCTGTACTTACCAGTGAAGTTAGGTTCCCCCACCTTGGTGGGGTTTGAGGAGGCATCCATTGATTAGTAATGGGCACCTTCTTCCTTCTAGAGCGAACAAATAGTAGGAGTCATTAACTGATTATCGTCCAACCTTGAAAGGTTCGAGCCATGATTGAGTGCTTCCTTTGAAATTAGTTGGCTCTCCCTTCTAGGTATCCCACATCCATACTACATCTCCTTCCTTGTACATCCTGATCTTGTACTTGGTTGTCCCTTGGACAACCTTGGTGTATTGTGCAGAGGGAGGAGGGTGGGCTTCTACTGTAAATGCTTCCTATTGGGTGGGATGAATCTGTACGTCGTCATCTGGTCTTCTTAGTATTTTCACAGTCCCAGTTTCCTTGCCTTTAAATTCATCCAGGAATTGTTGGTATTCTTCCTTTTTGGGCCATTTAATCTAATCAAGGTCTTCTTCTGTCGCGAAAGGCATATCTTCAGGAGAAAATTTATGAAGAGTTTGTATGATCTCATCATGTGAATTGTCATTTTTGATAGGGTGATTAGCTTCTTGCACATGGGTATCAGTTACTAGCTCATTTAGGAGATGACCTATTATTCCATCTTTCAAAGGTAATTCTATAAAAGAAAGGTCCATCTCAAGGGTGTCGCCCAACATTGAAGCAAATTTCCTAGACAACAACATTCCCCACACATCTGGGACGTCTACTATCATGATGTCAATGTGGATTACTTTCTTAGGGTATTCTTTAAGGGAAATTTCCACATTCTCAACTACTCCATGTGTGGGTATGGATTTAGATTCAAAGCCACACACATTCCTTTAAGGGCATGTGACCTTCAACCCTAATTGTTGCATGAATTTAAAGGGAATTATGTTGGCTCCTTCCCCTGTACACAACGTGCATTTGTTGAGGCTCTTGTTGTTCATTATTAAAGTCATGAAGAAGAGAGGATTTTCACCATATTGGACCTTGAAGTGATTATCTTGCAACATGATAGGGCGGTCCATGGGTCCATCTGATCCTTGAAAGAAATTTTCAAAATGCTCTTTAACAGATGGAACCTTAATGACTTATCTTAGGGGAATGGTTACATGCATCTTGGATAGTTCCCCTTCAAAGTCAAAATTTAAGTCAACCCTCTCAGTCTTGGATGTTTTAGGAAGGAGCACATCCAAAGAAGGGGGTTTTGTTTGCTCAGTGGTAGGTTGGCTCAGTTTCTATCTTCTATACACATGGAATTCTTGTTTCTTCAATTTTTCTTTTGATTCTTGGTCTAGGTTGTTTATTAATGCCATTCTATCTTTCCTAGCCACTTCTCTTATGGTCTCTTGATGTTCTTCAACAGTGATATTTATCTGAGGGCCTTCCATGAGATGGCCTATATTGTTTACTTGTTGATGGTCATTATCACTATAAGGACATTCATGCTCCCAATGTGCTTCGCTGCATTCAAGGCACCAAGGGTTTTCATCAACAACGTTTGTAGGGGCTAAGGTGTTTGGAACCTCTTGCTCATTCTTTGGTTTATAAAATTGGTTCCCCTTTTGAAATTTCCCTTTGTATTGGACCCTGGGTGCTTGGCTTTGGGATCTTTCTAATTTGACAATTCTACTCATCATTTGTTCTTGATTCTTCATGTTACCATCCATAGAGGCTTGCAACTTGGCTATACTGGCACAAAGGTCTAAGGTAGTTTCATTATTATGGACTATATTTGGTTTGGTGTCCACTTTCCCCCTTGGATTTGTGAAAGTCTCAATCTTAGATGAGAGGAGGTTAGCCTCGATTATAGTAGTGAGCTCTTGGGCTTCTTGAATTGATTGGGGGTTTTTTCTCTTAGAAGATACCCTAATTGGCCATTGAAAGACTTGGTGTAGATGTGGATAAGGTAATCATCTTTCGGGTGATGGCTTGTAGGGATATTTTGCAGCAAGGTCTCAAACCTAGTATGGAACTCCTGAATAGACTCATTTTCATGTTTCCAAAGGTTATTTAGTCAATTCAGGAGCATGTTAGGGTATTCTTTGATACTCCACCTCTTGAAAAAGACTTCTTCTAGTCTGTCCATGGTTTTAATGCTACCATCGGGAAGGCTCGGGTACCAACGCCTTGAAGCATCATAGAGGGTAGCGGAGAACAACTTCATGAATAAGTCTTCATCATCATCACTAATGGGATGAAGCTGAAAAAATGCCCAAAAGTGACTCATGTTCTCTTCGACACTGATTGCATCAGTACCGGTAAATTTAGGCAACCACTTCTCGTACTTGGCTGGCATTTGCCTAGGATAGCCTAGTATGGCCGACATGTCTAGTGGTTTGAAAAGAGTAGATGATTGCTGGTTGGATTTGCTATAGTGGTGGCATGAGAACTAGACATGGTTTTCAAAGGAAGAATCTTTCCAAAAAGTGATTTTACAACATGGGAGTTCTTGGGAGGCTTCCTTCTGAAAGATAAAGGAGGATTATTGAACCTCTTTTTGGTTTGTGGAGTTGCCAGATAGTTTACTTGAAACTACCAAAGAAAAAGGGAAAACACCCTAGTGGAGTCACCGGGTAAGCTTGTAAGATAAGGCTTCTAGAGGCAAGGATTACCGAAAAGTGTCGTATTGAGGAGAATTGACTTAGTGTTCCCCACCAACGGTGCCAAAATGTTATCACACAGTTTGTAGAAAGGACAAAAGCTTGAAGTTTGAAGGTCAAATTGGCGCAACAGGAACCAATCCCATCTAATGTCACCGCAATGGGATGGTTCTTTCTCTTTAGGGAGGTGAGGCCCAGGGGAGACATCCCCGATGATCTGGGGTTTTGAGAAGGCGAAAAGGATAATAAGACAAGGATAAAATTTTCCCCCCTCACAAGTCACCACTGAACAGATAGTCCTGGCTAAACAACCAATAATAAAGTAAACCCCCCAAACATATACTTGTTTGGGACAAAGCAACAGTAAATAATATATGCAAGCTAGTTCAATGGGTTAGTACTTCATATAAATATATGACTATCTGATAAACATATAAACAATTTGACAATAAATGTTGACAAAGTCAATGTTTATCAATAGTAATGAAAATTATATCACTTCACCAATAAATACTGGAACAATATGGCATTCAATGTAACCAATCAACACTTCATTCAATAAATGCCTTAAATCACCATTCAATTCCTTATAAGACAAAACTTTTGTTGCACAAGGGTATTAATAGCAAGAGATGACGACAACACTTGGTTAGTAGGGTTAGTGTAATTAGGTTTTCAATCAATGTGTTGAGAGTTGATTGTGATAAAGGTCACTTCAACACATGAGGTATTATGATCAGTTCCTTAGGGTTAATGGAGTCAATAGTGTAGGATGCAGGAGCTAAAGGAGACAAGGTAAGTAGGTCAAAGACTAGAGGGAAAGGTGTTTGAAAAACAGGACCATGGAGCAATAAAATAAAATAAATGCATAAACAAAACATAGAAGACACACAATACAAGAGAGACACATATTTACGTGGTTCACCCAGTGTGGGCTACGTCCACCAGAGAAATTGCCAGGTCCTTCCTTTATTATTATCCAACAAATGAAGGGATACAACCTACAACAAAACCCACTGTAACTTCCTCTTCTTTCTCTCACAGTCTCCTCTCTTAGAATACAATATTCACCATCAACCCTAGCCGTGATACATTTCCCTCAAGAAAATAGGATTTCCTTCTAGGGAAAAAAACCCTAACATAATCTCTACCATTAGATCTACGACCTTATAATGAACGGTCCATATTTACAATGAAATTACAATATACTTTTACAAGGTAATTTTTTCTTTGGGGGCTTTGTCCCTGAACCCCCACTGGGGGCCCGCTTTCCCCCAGACCCCCCAGCCGGGGGGAAAGCCCCCCCGGACCTCGCAGAGGGGGTAACCCCCTTTGCACTCCCCCACGTGGAAGAGTGTACATACTTCTGGGGTGTAAATACTTCATGGGGTATAAACACGGCTGAAAGCAAGGACCTATGAATCAGGAAGATAATCAGGCTCCACAACCAACAATCTCCCACTTGGAGACTAATCTCAACAACTCCAC
>ML780536.1:738584-791451 GCA_009831015.1 Picea engelmannii | reverse complement strand
CTGCAACAGACCCACCTTCTGACATCTTCATATTAAATAATCTCTTCATTAGAAATACCTTATTCGACGCCGAGGGTTTTTCATACAATTTGGCCAACACGTCCATCAAACCCTTCGTTGTCTTTTCTTTCAAAATATTGAAATCCACTGACGCTTACAGGCTCAGCCGTATCGTTCCTAGAGCCTTTCTGTCAAGAATATCCCATTCTTCATCCTTCATGGTCGTCGACTTCTTTTCTACTCCTCTCAATGGTAGGAATAGATCCTTCTGATATAAATATTCTTCCATCTGCATCTTCCATAACTGGTAGTTTTGGCTGTTAAATTTCTCGACCCTAAACTTTCCATCTTCCAACATTGCTCCCACTCGAACTAGGAACCCTCTTTTCCTGCGAGTTACCTTACGCTCTGATAACAGTTGTTAGAAAAAAAGGACCACGGAGCAATAAAATAAAACAAATGCAAAAACAAAACACAGAAGACACACAATAAAAGAGAGACACGGATTTATGTGGTTCACCCAGTGTGGGCTACGTCCACCAGAGAAATTTTCAGGTCCTTCCTTTATTATTATCCAGCAAATGAAGGGATACAACCTACAACAAAACCCACTGTAACTTCCTCTTCTTTCTCTCACAGTCTCCTCTCTCATAATACAATATTCACCATCAACCCTAGCCGCGATACATTTCCCTCAAGAAAATAGGATTGCCTTCTAGGGAAAAAAACCCTAACATAATCTCTAAAGTTAGATCTGCGACCTTATAATGAACGGTCCAGATTTACAATGAAATTACAATATACTTTTACAAGGCAATTTTTTCTTCGGGGGCTTCACCCCTGAACCCCCACTGGGGGCCCACTTGCCCCCAGACCCCGCAGAGGAGGTATCCCCCCTTTGCACTCCCCCGCGTGGAAGAGTGTACATACTTCTAGGGTGCAAATACTTCATGGGGTATAAACATGGCTGAAAGCAAGGACCTCTGAATCAGGAAGATAATCAGGCTCCACAACCAACAAAAGGATTTGGAGTGTTGCTAGAGAAAGGCCCCAAAGTCAAAAACCTAGAGGAGAGAGGCTCACCTTGGTGTAGGTAAACTAGGCCTCGATGCTCTCTCCTCCTTCCTTAAACTCAATGGGAAAAAGACTAGCTAAAATATGAAGTAATAAAAAACAAGACTAGAAGGTTTGATGAAGCAAGGTGTTGCTAGAGCAAGGCCTTTTCAGCAAACCCTAGAGAAAAATGACCCTAAGTGTATTAGACCTAGGCTTAAGATGTCTCTCTCTTCTTGGACTCTAGATAGTACAACTAGCAATAAATGAAGAGAGAGAGAGAGTGTAGCAACGACTAGGCTCTCCTCTTCTTCAATGGATGAAAATCTCTCTCAAAGGGGACATGATACAAGGACCTACTTGTGTGCTTGTCACCTAGGGTTTATTCAGAAAAAATTATAAACATATGCAAGAAATGAAACTACAACCATTCATTCAAGAAGTTTTGCAGAAAATTACTTACATATCACCAAGAAATATCAATGCAAACCCTAGTTGTAACACCTTCCTTCAAGCGAAATGCCAAGACATGCCAAAATAATCCTCCTTCAAAAAGTGTGCATCACTAAATCAACCAATAACCCAAGAGAGGGTGCAAATTTCAGACCTCCTTATGGAGTGAGTAAGTTGTGATGATAAAAATGAAGGTGAAAATCCTTCATTTATACCATTCCATGACCTAATTTTACTTTTTAGGTCATGTAAAAGGCCGACAAGACAAAAATACTAAAATCATACTATTTTACATTAAAATGTTAAATCAAAACCCTAATCAAGATGAAAATAAGTAATAAACAATTTTAAGGGGGACGTCAACCCCTTCTAGGGAAAATGGGGCATCCTAGAGCAAAACGTTAGCCCTCCTTGGGCTTCTCCAACCTGCCACACATGCCAATGATGCCTATCCTGTCTCCCAATATGTCCATGATGTTGGATGACATCATGGTAAAGATGGTGATGTCCTAGGCCTTCCAAGGCCAACATTCCTCTGAAAGAGGGCCATCCCCCCTAGGTCAAGCTCTGTCAGTTTGCCTCTGGTGGAACGTCCTCTTCTTCTCTGGTGCAAAGCTCTTGTTCCATCTTTATCCTGTCACTGCCCCCTGATGGGGTCCCAACATCCATATGATGGGCTCTTCAACCCCATGGAGGTATGAACTAATCATCTCCCCATGTGTACCGGTCCAAATGGTACCTGTGTGTCGAGCATGGTCCTGCACATCAAAAGCTACATCCTCCATGGGCTCATCAGTCACAGGGATCATAGAAATGTCAATCACATCTCATCATCAATATTACTAAACATGTGCATAAAATCCCTAATACATCAGTTAACAGCTCAAAGACATTACACAAGCCTACAATACAAGTCTAGAGAAAAGGACAAGGCATCCTATTGGGCTAGTGTCCACAGAAGAAGGAAAGTTCCCAGAAGAAACCTCATCCAAGCCATGTAAGTGGGTGATGTGGTCAAGGGATGCCCAAACATGTGGGTGCAGTGATGGCCAAGGATGCAAAAAATGTTACCTATGGGTGCCTTTGTAGAAGGCAAGTTGTATCTGTCATGGATGCATTTTTCCCAAGCCCATTCTTTCCTTTTATTCTTTATTCTTTTGTTCTTTTATATTTTATTACTTTTTGTTCAAGAGCTAATCAGGGGACACTTCCCTGGCATGGTGACTAGTGGTGACAGCGTTACCCACAAGTATTTTCACATAAATGAGAAGGTTGTCTCTTGATGAGACCCCCTTTCCCTTGGAAATGCAACCAAGAGTCATTTCCCTAGCGTGGTGACTAGCTAATGGCAATTCCATGCTATTAGATACCCATGGACCTAATAGGTTGGCTCGTGATGACACCCCCTATCCTCTCGTTAAGCCTTGTTTTATTGTTTTTCCGTGTCCCTCTTGTTTCTTGCTGAGAAGCCTTTTATTGCTTTTTCGGGGATCCCAGGGTGAAGCATATCGAGGTTTTATTTTTAGGCTTTTATCTTTTACCATCTTGTTTTTACCTTCTAGGCCTTTAGCCCCTTCTTCCCACGAGATAAGGTGCAATACTGAAAATAGGTCAACCCAATGTCTGGGCAAGTCGAATGGGATAGGTGAGCGGAAAACAAGATGGAAAAGTGGTAATATGAAGGGAGCAGACGATGGATTTTCAGAAATTCCCCCCAGTGGAAAACCAAAACCTACAGATATAGACTTGTTAGGGGACCTTGTCAATCCCCCCAAACATGGTTAAGTGGGAAAGTGTAAGATCCAAGTAGTTGTTAGAAATAAAAGGAATTAGATGCATACATTCAATGGTTTTGATGATCAAAGTGACACATACCATGATACCAGGACTAATTACCTCATGGTGCAAGAACCTTCTTTGACATAGGACCAAGCCAATGGTGATGGATGTTGTTTCTGCTGAAAAGATAAAGATGTTGGAAGAAAGAAAAGGTGGGCCCTCTAGGGCCATGCTAAAGTCAATCCTACTCTCGGTACTCCATATCTAGGACCTGTGGTCCTCTAGACATGATCTTCTAGTTATCCCTGAAAGTGGGGGATAACAATGCCAAAGTGCCTCCAAAGGCAACGTCCTCCATCCTTTGTGCACAATAGTTATGGGGTGATTTTCCCAGCCTGTAGGATTTCTACCCATGTATGTGGCATATGACTAGCTTGCTCAAAACCAAGCCCATTTTTCCATCATCTAAGGTTTCAAGGGTGTGAGAGATACTCTCTGAGGGTGTTGAGTAACCGGATAGTTCACTTCTCTCCATCACACGTACCAAAGTCATGCAATAAGGAACAACGTCCTGGGCACAACCCAAGATATCGCTCAAAGAACCATGTCAGAGCCATTCAAAACAAACCAGAATATAAGACAAAGTAAACCAATGCTCATAAAACACGTTAGTCCTTAAATCATGCAAAGTAAGTTGATGCCTAAGAAACAATCCATGTAAACAATTCACCCCAGTATCCCCTTCAAGTATCACCCAAGCCTATACCTTGTGAGGGTTACCAAGTTTAAGTATGGGAGGGCCTTCATCCAACCCTATTAGGTGTGCCACCTAGACAAGAAACAAATAACCCAGGTAGAGAGATAGGTCCCAAGGGTGACAAGGGAAAGTAAAAACCCATCAAGAGAAAGTGTGAGTGTGATATGGTTTTAGGCTTACTTCATGACTTATGATATCCATTTCTATGAGTGCCTTTGTAGAGGCAACACTTGTTTTCTTAAGATACCCTTTCCTCGGTACTTTTTTCATTCTGAACCTTTTCATACCCAGTTATCATTTGCAATTACCCTTTATAAGATTTCAATCTTCAATCCTTTAATTTTTACTAGGTAGTATTCATTTATAATTGGTGCATTCAATCGCATCCGGATAGGGGCGATTACCATTAGAGGGGGTAGAGCTCAAGTTGTCCTGAGACGTTTATGGTGGCCTTTATAATTTAGCAATAACATATACATAGAGCAGTTGCATCATCCTCTGGGCCTTCAACCCCTTCTTCTCATGAGAGAATGGATCATAGCCAAAGTTTAGGATATGTGAAAGGCTTCATGATGGAAACTGTTAAGTATGATCGAGAACATAACATTACTCTTGTGAGGGCCCCCCAGTATTACCCCTTTCCCTGGGCGGTGACAACACGAGACTAGGGCATAGAATATGAACACCAAGGTGAAACAAGGAAATCAAGACAATTTCTCAAGCAAGTGATCCACTATCCAACTTCAACCACGATCCTTGTCCACATGCCTAATAAATTAAACAAAACACCTTGCATGAAAAAAGGACTAACCATACCTCATGGTAATGTTGGCTTACCATGCCCCATATCTTGGGTTGCTTGAATGTGATGAGCCTTGGTTGATGCAATTGGGAGGTAAATTAGGGGGATGCTAGGCTTCCATCTATGGACATGTTGATCATCATCATCATGGTGTAGATCATGTTCTCCATTGCGAGATTCAAGACATGATCTCCTCCATTTACCCCTAGGCATGGGGGGGGTAACATGGCCAAAATATTAAGAGTGGGTTTATGTATACCTAGCTCAAATACACCTAAGCTTGGGTTTTTCAATACCCATCTCTATATAAGATTGGCCATGGCCAAAATATGAATAAGAGAGGGTTTATGAATACCCATCTCAAATACAATTGAGAGAGGTGGAATACAACTGAGGAAGCCCAACCACACCCT
This sequence comes from Picea engelmannii, assembly GCA_009831015.1. Taxonomy (NCBI): domain Eukaryota; kingdom Viridiplantae; phylum Streptophyta; class Pinopsida; order Pinales; family Pinaceae; genus Picea; species Picea engelmannii. Next base: position 786,194 of record ML780536.1, on the reverse strand, counting down.
AAGAGTGGGTTTATGAATACCCAACTCAAATACACATGAAATACCCTAAATACAAGTGAGTGAGCTCAAATATAATCTAAGAGTGGGTTTATGGATACCCAACTCAAATAAAGGTCGATATACAAAGGTGAGTTTGTTTATGGATTACCAACTCAAATTAGGGTCGACCATATTCACAACATCCACCTTAAATTGAACAAGAGACCTTGGAGAGAAGGAATTACATCACAACGACCCTCTTAATGTTGAACATAGGCCACTAAGTGAGGATATAACCCCACCTAAATTCCATATCTCCAACACCAACATGAATCCACAATATGGTGAAGATATCCTATGGCAGACATATAGAAGAAGGATCCATTGAAGCATGTTGATCAGCTGAAGATACAAAGGGTGGCACAAGTTGTATCTAATCATGAAGCTATCAAATGTAGTACATCCAAAAAGGATCTCCATCATAGTGTGGAAGGAAGAGATCCACTAAAATACATTGAGAAACATATATAAACAATAGTGGAATAGATCCTACAAACTTGTGAGTAGAAACTGCATCAAAGAAGGAGAGAAAGTACATAGCTCCCCCATGAGAACAAGTGTTCATAGGTTGAAAAATGTCACTATAAAGTTACGAACCAACTCTAATAACTAATATGTAGGCCTCATATCACTATAACATGAAGCAACCATTGGAAAACCACCAACTCTTGGAACATAAACAATGTCTCCAAATGTGGCGGGGTCAATAATAAGAGCATCACATCCTAAAACTAATAGGGCCCAATATGCAAAGTGAACCGCCATATGCGCACCATAAGAGAAATCCTTAATAAGAAGCAAAGGAAATAATCAGAGTGGACCATGAATAGATATTAGAAACTCCGTCAAATATAACATTTGTAATGGAAGGACCATAGAAACTGTTGTCGTCCTTATACACACTTGCAAACGTGGATTAAGTCTCAATCCACTTAGTGTGCCCTCGGAGACACAATGTCTAATTTCAAGCCCACGTTCACCTCGACTTGAACTTCTTCCGTCTAGGATTACTCCTTGGGAAGCCAAGGGGGGTAGACCCTAGTTACTATGTGAGTTATTAGATGTGTTCTAGGAGTTAATTTTAATTTGTTAGAGGCTGGGGGGTAATCTAGCTTGTATGAGAGTCAACAATGCAAAGTGAAAGATTTCAATGAGAAGCGACCCTTTCCTAAGTCAACTAAGACTAGTTCCTAAGGTTGGGCAAGGGGTCAACTAAAGTTACAACAAGAGATTACAAAAGTTTACAATTAAACACAAAACAATTACTTTACAAAACAATTGAATAAATAAATGATACAACTATCTATACAAAAGAATACAAAGAATGCTAAAGATACAACAACAATATACAACTATTAACAAATGAAATAGGCAAGCACTAACTAAACTAACTTGACTTGATTTGTGCAGGGAAAGGAAAGAGTACTCAAAATATAATCACCGCAACACAACAACCCAACAACCCAAACAATGAAGTTCCTTCACAAGATGCGCAACTTCAAGGGGTTGTCTTTAATGGCATCAACACAACTACAAACCCAAACAAGAAGTTCCTCCACAAGATGCGCAACTTCAAGGGGTGATTAAAGATAAAGCAAGTAAAAGCCTCCACAGGCAAGAGATGTGCAACTAATAGTTAATTATCCACAAGAGCTTAATTAAAATTGCATGTAAAGTAACTTAAGTGAAATGCTTGCAAAATTAAAGAGATTAAGAAATTATACCAAGTTGAGGTGGATTAAGTTCTAGGATTGATTAAGTTGATTAAGTTAAAATGTGAATCCTAAAACTATGTGACTTCCCTAGAACTCTCCCTGCTTATACCAAAAAGATTGTTGGGTGCTCAAGAAGTGAGGCAAACAAGGCCACACCCTAGATCCATAGGTCACTCTGAGAACCAAAGTGCTCCACAAGGGGGACACCTAGTGCCTTGAGACCATCCCTGATCTAGCACCCCTTGCTTCTTCCTTACGTTCATTTTTTGGTGGCAAAGTCGAGATAGTTAAAGGTGCTCTAATTAACTAGATAAATCGAAATCCTATGGATCTAAGGTAAATTGAGCCTTAAGAATTATTGAGTTAAGTTGGGTTAAGTGATCGCAAGTAAAGTAAAGTAAATTTCTTAAACTTGAAAGAGATTAAATTATTGAACTTGAAAACAAAGCAAATACTTGACAATAGAGAAATAGCTTGAAAAACACAAGTAAGTTACTATGATTCCACGACTTAAGAAATGAAATGAAAAGAGCTTCTAAAATATAAAGATATCACATGAAACACAAGCACTAGAAGCAATAAACCACAACTAAATTCCTAGCCTTACGATATAAGATGGTTGGCTTGGCCAAACTCTTTTCTAGGTGTAGGAAAACAATAAAGACTAACAGAACTTGAAACGAAACTAATCCTAGCCACACAACCTTGTCAACAAGTGGGGAAAACTAGAAATGAAAAGCAATGTTGAAAATAAAACTAATTAACTAGCCTTACTATATAGGATGGTTGGCTTGGCCAAACTCTTTCCTAGGTGTAGGCAAACTAGAAATTAAAAACGTAGAAAATTTAATTTTCTTGAAAAATGTAGGCCCTAGAGACTCTCTTGGGCTTGCTTACAACTTGAGAAAGGATTAGAAGGGGGTATTCAATACACTTTCTTAGGATGACTTCACTTGACTTTAAATGGCCCCAAATGGGTTGTTCCTCCATGAATCTGTCACAAACCTACAAAAAAACAGCAAGTAAAATTTGCTGGAAAAGCTGCAGAAATGACAAAAATTATGCAGAAAACTTATGTTATTGGAAACCAGAAATTTATAGTAAAAAACCAGTAGTATATGTATTCATTTTTGGTCTATTTCAGAACAAAAATCCACCCAAATATAGAGGAATATGAGAAGAAAATCATAACAAAAAATATTAGAGGTTTTAAGTGGATGATGAGAAAGATTTCCAGATCTAAAATCTATCTTCAAAACCCATAGGTGACCTGCAAATTTCTTGAAACAATGCTACAGAAAAGAGAAAGGGGTGAGCACATTCATATAGTAAAACAAAATACTTTGTTAAATCTACAATATATATTCACTAGATCTATGATAATACTACCAAAAGATCTACCTAAACAAAATACTTTGCTTGGGATCCCTACTCTAGATCTACAACAAATCAAAGCAAGAAATAAATAGAACAAAATCACCTCATTAAGCAATATGGCACCAAGAAGACTCTTCACACCATGTATCCTCCAAAGATTTCTTGTATTAGAAACAAGCTATGACAAATACTTTCCCAAGCTTGAGAAAAGAAAGAGAGAGCAAGAAGAATGAGAGAGGAGAGTGGGAGAGAATGGAGAGGAGAGGAGAGGTTTGGGTAGAGTAACCTTGCAATGAGAATTGATATGTGAAATGAGGGAGGGGAGGCCTTTATTTATACTTGGGAGCCAAAAGTTACCCCTCTTGGATGAGTTACAAGTGTCACACATCCAAGAGAAATAGACAAAGTCAAGATAAAATCACTTTTAGGGTTTTGGTAAGTGAGTGAGGGGGTGAGGTGTAAAGGGGGAAAACACCTTTTCCTATGGTCAAACATTAAGTTACACACCAAGGAGGGTGAATTTAGAGTTTAGGTGGTTTTTTTCACTTAAATGTTTTAATTCCCACATGTCAATTAGCTAGAGAACACCACTTTAAGTTATTGGCCAAGCAAAGGGGAGTCTTTTAAGTGGAAAATTACTTTTCCAACTTAGGAAAAAGGTTAGGAAACCTTTCCCACTCTCTCTCCTGACTTTTTTCTCATTTTACAATTGTTGTTTTTTTTAATTTAGCCAATTATTTGTTGATTTTTGACTGACTTGGACTCCTCATGGACAATGACCTAGCAAAACTTGTCCAATTGAGATGAAACTTGGTCCAAGGGTATAGGGGGTATCATTCCATTTATTTTGAGCACAAATACCTCTATAAAAATCCTAAGGACCTAGTTTTACATTTTTTTATCAAAAATTGATTAAAATTACCATTAACTAGGTAATTTTAAAAAATTAAAAAAAATATCTATACTCGACGGAATTATACAAGACTCTAGAAGATTTCTAGCATGGTCATTTAAAATATTCCTAGATAGTGTATACCATAGGTCTCGACCATTAGAACGTCTTTCACCACTTTGGAGAATTATTGTGGGAGTGAAAAACTCAAGGGTAATAAAAGAGGTTGGTTAGGCCAAATTAATTACCGGAGGAAAAAAAACACTCCATGAAAGGAATTTCCTAATGATAAATTCATAGGAAACTAACCTACAAGTATTATCCATGCAGACTCATTACATTATAATCTCACACGGGGGAGCAGAAATGTCAATTACAAAAATACGTGTTGAGGCCAAAAACTTCCTTGTAGAACCAACAAGTCTTCAACTTGGTAGCACCATTAGGTGCATATCTTCATGGTACATGGAGTTGATCCCCTAGTCGAAATAGGTGGTCAACACAAACAATATACCAAAATATGGGCCCATGTACTTGATCCAAAAGACGTGAAACGAAAAACTAATGTAGTCATACCATGAGATAGAGTTTGCACAATAGATCAAACCCATATGTAGAGTGCTCCATAGGATGGGCATTGTAACTATGTCAGCGGTATTATCTAAAAGATACCTATCGCAAAATGTTACTGTTGCAAACTCTTCAATCCCTTAAAGACAACTGAAGCAAGCCTTGAAGACAAAACTCTCCATATGACAGTGATTGCATATAGAGTTCTCCTATATCAAATCCACCCAAATATAAGTAGCCCTATTGAATATGGAAAAGAGCCATTATGAGCTCATTAGATTCAACAAAGAAGTTGGCTTCATAAAGTCTTCAAGGAATCCCCTATATAGGCCAAATAAGGAAATAGCATTGTCTCTTCCAAGAAATCTACAGTGTATTGTATTTGTATTTAGGGAAACACAAGCCTTAGCCAAAAGCATAACCCCAAAGAAATAATACTACAAAGAATGAACAAGAAGATAACATTGGATTTTTATGAGGGAAAAATAGTAAGAAGAAATCACTAATATTGTAAAGAGGGTAAAATCCTTATATATACCTAAGGAACCCTAAAAGAGAAGAGCAACCCTTGAAAAAGGATAAAACCCTAAAAGAAGAGATCTAAACCCGCATCCTCGTAGGTGATGACAAGAAAACTTAGACTAAACGTTGAAATGAGAACCTAAAAGACATTATCTAAGAAAAGTTGGATCAATCGATGTGAGACCTTGAAGATGGGTTAAAACCCTAGTATAAAAACCTAGGAAACCTTAAATAAGAGATGATCTAAGAAACCCTAGATATGCAGCCCTTAAGGAAATTTCTCTAGGAAAAAATATAAAAAAATACAATATAAAATCCGTAGTTATGCAATAAAAAAAAAGTGATGCCACCTACCAAAACTCTTCAAGTTGTTGCTGAAAAATCAAGTCCAAACCCTAGTTCTGTAATCACAAAAAATAATAATCCCATAGTCCCAAACAGCGGCTAAAAGAATACTGGAATAAATCAGAAAATAAATCATATTGCTAGGCACTCCAATCCCAACGAGAAAGAACTCTAGCATTAGTGTAGAAAACACGCACAAACAACTCTAATAAAGTGCCTCTTCAGCCAATGAAACACAATGAAACAACCTCAATATTTCTACGATTAGGGTTTCTTCCACATGCCAAGTCTAATCACAAAAATATTAGCATGAATAGAAAATAAAAAACCTTAAACATAGAAGCAACATGAGTAGAGAAGTTTCACACCTACTCTAATAACATGTTGAGATCACAAAAAGAACAACAGGATCGAATGGAACCAAAACACCAACCCAAAAACTTGTGAAAGAAGGAGAAAAAAATAGCACTTAAGAAGTGCACTAGGGCTAAGCCAAAAGAGCCTCAAATAGAGAAAGATTCCCAAGCATGAGTGTGCTACACATGAGATGCTCAAATGCACATAACATAAGAAAAAACGCAAACCACAAGAAAATCCCAAATATTTTGTTCCTATAGGCTTAAAACACTTGTATTAGAGAGCCTTAGCTCAATAACCAAAAAAGATGATATATGAATAAGGTTTAAGTTTTGTATTTATATACAACTCAAATAGGGATCCTCCCAAGAGGGATTATGGGCCCACATAAGTAGGGCACACTCCCCAAGAGGGTTATTGAGCCTACATATCAAGATTGACTAGGTTAACCTTAACCATAACCTAGTATTATAATAAATGATGGCCTTAGACATAATTAATGCCTAACAAAATGCATTAATGACACAATAAGAATTGATCGTAGCCGGATGTGAGAAATACACCATCTCAACAAATAATGAAGCAAGGAGGAAAAGAAGAAAGCATTGATGTCTTCCTCACTTGCTTGTAAAATGATTTATAGGAGAAGAGAGAAACAATAATACAAGTAAACTAAAGATAGAAGAGTCCAACACTAGCACAACATCCAACAAAGAACCAAATAAAATCTCCAAAAATCAACTCCAAGAAGTCTCTAGGTGAAGTGGTTCATCTCCAAGGGGAGAAATAACCCATGCATATGCCAAGGAAATCTCCACAAGTGCACCTTCTCTCTCTATAGATAGTATCGATATGAATATAGTAAATGGCACTACAAAAAATATATCCCAGTAAAATCCCCCATCTCCCTAAATAACACAAGTACTTATAACATAACTCCCATTCACCCAAAATAGCTCCACAATTGGTGGATGCATGGAGTAAAATTCTATGGAGGGCACACATATCTAGGTAGGAATAGATGAGGTATCCAAGGAATAAACCAAATCTAAATATGGCATGAGTATGAGACAATAAAAAGATCACAATAGAAGGTTGCTATACCAAATATAGGAGACCATTAATGATAAATTGGGTAATAACTATTCTCAAATGGGGGCACACCTCTCTAGGCCATAAATATCAAGTACAACACCCACTCATTTGTTCAAGCAAGTTCCTCATGAAATGCACTCCATCTCTAGGAATAGTAACTCCTCCAAATAGAAATTTTACCATAAATAGTAGAACACCATAAACTCATGTCAAAAGGAATGTAAAAATAGCAAGGGCCCAAGTGGGGATCAATAACCTAGGCTAAATATAGCAATGAATGAGACCTACCAATAGTGTGAGCAAGCTTCCTCCATAAATGCACCCTAGATAAAATTCAACCCAGTGCAAATGGAACTTTCTGGGCTAGTGCACCTTCGGTTTCCAAAAATAGGAATTGCATCACCTTTGGAACCTGTTGTCATCCTAATACACACTTTCAAACATGGAAAAGTCTCAATCCACTTAGTGTGTCCTTAGAGGCACAATTCCTAAGTCCAAACCCACTTGTCACCTCGATTTGGACTTCTTCCATCTAGGCTTACTCCTAGGGAAGCTAAGGGGGGTAGAACCCAGTTACTATGTGAATTATTAGATGAATTCTAGGAGTTAATTTTAGTTTTTTAACAGTAGTGGGAAGCTATCCTATATGAGAGGCAACAATGCAATGCAAACCTTTAATGAAAAGCAACCCTTTCCCTAAGCCAACTATGACTAGTGCCTAAGGTTGGCCAATGGGGTCAATTAAGTTACAAAAAAGATCTAAATACAAATGAACAATAACTTTACAACTTGATACAAAAGAATTACAACAATTATCAACAAATGAAGAATAGATAGATGTTTTAATAATATAAAAAGATACAATTACTTACAAATGAAATGAAATAAGCATTAGTTATATCTATTACACTAGTGAAGCAATAATTGAATTAAGAACTTAATGGATTTTGCAGATAAGTAAAAGGAAATAGCTCAAAGATGCATTCACCACAAATACACAACTCACAACCCAAACTTGAAGGCCCCAAAGGAGAGGTGCGCAACTTCAAGGAGGGCAACTCATGAACAAAGGAAACAAAACATGGAAAGAAATCCACCAATCGGCACTAGTGCGCAACTTCAAAGATGAATCAACTTGAAAAAAAAGCCACCAAGGGCACTAGTGTGCAACTTCAAAGATGAATTATTCAACCACAAAAATGCTCAGTTGAAATGTAAATGCTTGATGTAAAAGTTGCAGGAGATAAAAGATCATACACAACTTAGATTAGATTATGAAATTAAATCTTAGATTGTGTTGGTAAATTTTAAAGTTGAATTAAGTGAAGTGAAGTTGAAAACCTAGACTAGGTGCCTTCCCCAATACTCCTACCGCTTTGGCCAAAATGATTGTTTGGTGCTCAATAAGCAAGGGAAACAAGGCCTTACCCTAGCTCCACAAGTCAACCCGGAAAACTTGGGCACTCAATAAGGGGGACACCTAGTGTCATGAGATCATCCATGATATAGCACCCCAAGTAGCCTCCACAAGCTCCCTTTTTAAATTGATCCCCCTAGAGCTACAAGTAGATTGATTTGGCAATTAAAACTATTTGTGTTGAAATCTTAAATAGATGAAATAAAAAGTGCTTAAGGAAAATGTACAAGAAATAAAATATGCTTCCAAGAGCTTGTACAATAACAAAAAAGGAAATGCTTCTGACTAACATGACATATACACAATGAACTTGAAAGGAAAATGAGACTAGAAGCATAAACCATAAACCATTTAGTATGAAAAACTAGCCTTACGATACTGCATGGGTGGCTAAGTCAATCCTCTTTGCAGGGTGTAGGCAAACAAGTAAAGAAAGTAAAATAACTTGGAAAGAAACTACTCTACTTGCAACCTCAACAAAGGCACAATATGGAGGACAAGCCTACCGGTTTTGTGCCCAAGTGGGTGAAATGAAAAACATAAATGAAATAACTTAACTTGAAATGAAAGCAATAAATCCTAGGCACACAACCTTGCCTTAAGGACAAGTGGGGAAAACTTGAAATGAAATAACAATTCTGAAAATAAAACTAACAACTAGCCTTATGATTTTTCATGGGTGGCTAGGCCAATCCACCATGCAAGGTGTAGGCACAAATAATTAAAAAAAAGAAAAAAAATAAATTTTAGAGAGAAATGCAAGCCCTAGAGACTCTCTTGGGCTGCTTACAATCAAGGAAATAGATGAGAGAAGTGAGGAGTTTTGTTACCCCAAGTTGGACGCTCTTCTTGAGTGTTTTGTGGCCCAAAATGGGCAGCACCTCCCCTTGTCCTGGAGATAATCTGTAAAAATCAACAAGCTAAAGCTTGTTGGAAATGATGAAAATGTACAAAACTCACAAAAACATTTGTTAGTGAAAACATAAATTTTTACCATAAAAATCTGAATATATAATATGATTTTATGCCTATTTTAGAATTTAAAAACAACCAAAAATCCCCAAAGAATGATATAAGTTAGAACATAAAATAAATGGAGGAAACCCTTGGTTGAACAAGAAACTTCCCAGATCTAAAAATTGCTTCTCCAAACCCTTAGTGACCTACAAATGAGTGAGATCTTTCTACAAAACAACTAAGACGTGAGTACACGAAATGGAAATTGCAAAATACTTTCCAATACCATACAAATAACTCACTAGGTCTACAACAATACTACCATAAACTTAACCAAGAAAAATACCTTGCTTGGGATCTCCTAAATTAGATTTGAAAGCAAGAAAAACCCACAAGAAACTATGGCAGCAATATCACCTCAAACAAAGACCATGAGGAGCATCAAGAAGAATCCCAATGCACCATGAAATTCTCTCCAAAGATTTTATTTATTCCAAAAGTGTGCATGCAAATACTTGTAGCAAGAAATTACAAGAAGAAATGAGGAAGAAAGAGAGAAGAGTGGGAGAGGAGTGGGAGAGATTTGGGCATAGTAACAATACACTGAGAATAGATGTGTAAAATGAGGGAGGAGAGGATTTGTTTTATACTTGGGAGCCAAGAGTGACCCCTCTTGGATGAGCTGCAAGTGTCACTCACCCAAAAGAACTCACCATCTCAAAGAGAATGCACTTTTAGGGTTTTGGTAGTGAGTTAGGGTTTGAGGGTTGAGTGAGGGAAGGGGGAAAACACCTTTTCCTATGGTCAAACATTAAGTTAAACACCAAGGAGGGAGAATTTAGGGTTTAGGTGGTTTTTTTCACTTTAACTTTTTAATTTCCACATGTCAATTAGAAAGGAAACACCACTTTAAGTTGTTGGCTAAGCAAGGGGGGGTTCTTTAAGTGGAAAATTACTTTTCCAACTTAGGAAAAAGGTTAGGAAACCTTTCCCACTCTTTCTCATGACTTTTTGCTCGTTTTACAGTTTTTGGCTTTTTTAATTTAGCCAATTATTTACTGATTTTTTACTGACTTGGACTCCTCATGGACAACGACCTAGCTAAACTTGTCCAATTGAGTTGAAACTTAGTCCAAGGGTGTAGGGTGTCTCATTCTGTTTCTTTTGAGTACTGACCTAGCTAAACTTGTCCAATTGAGCTGAAACTTGGTCCAAGGGTGTAGGGGTTCTCATTCCAGTTCTTTTGAGTACTCACACCCCTATAAAAATCCCCTAAGACCTAGTTTTTACATTTTTACATCAATTTTAATTAAAATTACCATTAATTGGGTAATTAAAAAAAAAAAAACAAAAAAAAAACTACTTAGACTCGACGGAATTCCGCAAGACTCTAGGAGATGTTTAGCATGATCATTTACAATATTCCTAGACCCTATTCTCCCATTGGTCTCGATCATTAGAATATCTTTCACCACTTTGGAGGATTATTTGAGAGAAAAACTCAAGGGTAATTAAAATGGCTAGTTAGTCCAAATCAATTACCTGAGGAAAAAAAACACTCGATGAAAGGACTTCCCTAATGATAAATTCCTAGAAAACTAACCTAAAATATGATCCATGTAGACCCATTACATTATTATCCCACGTAGGGGAGCGGAAATTCCAGTGACAAAATGAAGTGTCGGGGGCAAAATTGTCTTGTAGAACCAATAAGTATTCAACTGAGTTGCACCATCAGGTACATAGCTTCATGGCACATGGAGTTGACCCCCTAGTTGAAATAGGTGGTCAAAAAAACCCACCAAGAATCCTCTAGACACTACAAAAATGGATCAAACCTTAAAAAATTAAATCACTCCAAATGCATTGAAATTTGACACTGATATTGTGCACCATATTGGTCCCCTAAACTTAAGGCTAAAAATAAACTAAATTTTTACTATCTAGTAATGAAATTTTTAAGCATGAGAAAATGTCCATACTGGGTATCCAAAAATGTAATTATTTTTCCATTCACCCAATAACCAAAAGATTTCTTAGAGAGAAAGAAACCTCTAACCTATAGCTAAAAATAGCCAAAAATTTGGACTCCTCTAATTTGCCTAAAATTTGAACCATATGCATATCTCCACCAGTGTTATTAGAACCAGACCAGAAATGGAAAAATTGGTCAATCTAATTAGTTTCAGGGCCATTCCATTATGATTCGATGTTCTAGATCATTTTTGGTTGGTTTCGTACCGAATCAGCCAATTCAGTACTAGAACTAGCCAGTTATGTATAGAACCGACGTTAAAGCACCAAACCGGGCAGTTCCGTACAGAATGACTAGGGACCACCAAAACTTGATTTTATTTTTTTTAAACAAATTAAGTTATTTGCAAGCACAATAGCTAACCCTGGGGCCCTACTAACATTATTTAAAGAGGTCCCCACCCCTCCATTTCACCCACCCTAGTAATTGATGGTAATTATAAATTCTTAAAGTAAAAGGATGAAAATGAAAGATAAAGGAGAATGTCATCCTTTTAATTAAATTTTTAATATTACCATTAATTGTTTTAAGAGGTTTGAGAGTGGTTCGAACATCGTTGGATTTCATATGGAGAAAGTAGAATTTTAGATCCCATTCAAAATTCAGTAGGCTTAACAGTTTTCAGGATTTCAGGATTGGCAGGATTGCAGAGTTTTCACTACAATCTGTCACGTATGAGGGTATGAAACTGACATTTAATAAAGAGAACCAAGCCCTCTATGTACCTTGATCTTGGTTTCATTGATTGTTAAACTGCACTGTCATGACCCTAATAAAAATGAACCCTTCACTCAAGAAAAATAATTGATTAAGCATGTTAAGATTTTTCTATCTTTAATGCTTAGAGGGTGATACTGATGATGGGGATCCCAATATAGGCAATGATTTTGATGATATGTAGTTATTTTTTGTAGAATGATTTTTTTTGGAGTCTAGAGGCCATTTAGAGCCTCTTTGTTGATGTATTTTGGTTCAGAGATGGATTGCACTCGGTGCCATTTCAGTTATATGCACCCTTTCTATATACATGAGAAACTTTGCATATTTGTGTATAATGGTTTGGATTCATCTGGATGCACATTGTTATCACCTAGCCTAGGGATAACTAAGGAGATTATGTCTCGAGGCCAACAGGTCCTAGACATGGAGTACCGAGATCTAGATCGACTTGCGCATGGCCCTGAAGAGCCCATCCTTTCATTCTTCATCGCCTCCACTTTGTCAGCAACAATAACATCCATCACATCGGTTTGGTCCTGCAACAGAAATGGATCTTTCTCCATGAGGTAATGAGTTCGGGTATAATGGTATGTGTCACTCTGATCCTCAAAACCTTTGAATATGTGCATTTAATTCTTTTTGCTTCTAACGTGTGCTTGGACATTATGCTTTTCCACTTGACCACACTTGGGGGAAATGAAAGGATGCCTTAGTAAGCTAGTACCCATAGGGTTTGAGTTTCCACTGGGGGGATTCATGAAAGGCCATCATCTGCTCCCACCATACTTACCACTTTTCATCTTTCTCCCACTCATCCATCCCATTACACTGGTCCAGGCATTGGGTTGGCCAAATATCTAAGGGTTTTACCTTACCTTGTGGGAAGAAGGGGCTAAAGGCTCAGAGGGTAAAAGTAGCTGGAAAAATACAAAATCCAAAAGAATGAAACCTTAAGATGCTTCGCCCAGGGATCCTCGAGAAAGAAATAAAAATATTCTCATCAAGAAACATAGGCACCCATAAAAAATAATAAATCAAGACCTAGTTGGAGGATAGGGTGTCTCATCATGAGCCAACCTATTAGGTCCATGGGCATGTAGCGGTATGTCACTACCAACAAATAGTCACCACGCCAGGGTAGTGGCTCTTGGTGGCATAGCCAGGAGAAAGGGGGTCTCATCACGAGCCAGCCTTCTCATTTCCATGAAATGCTTGTGGGTAACATTGCCACCACTGGTCACCACACCAAGGCAGTGTCCCCTAACTATCCTCTTGAAATAAAAAGCAATAAGAATAAAAGATAAAAGGCATGAATGGGCTTGGAAACATTTGCACCCATGACAAGGTGTATCTCACCCTCTTCAAAGGCACCCACAGGTAAGCTATACATTTCCCTGCTATCACTGCACCCATTGCCCAAACATCCCTTACCACCTCATCCACTCACATGGACTGGATTTGAATTCTCCTGGGAACATCCCACATCCAATGAGCATTAGCCCAATCCTAGCGTCCCCTCAAAACATGTCTTGGAGATTAGTGTAACGTCTTTGAGCACTTGTCCGGGTAAAGGGGGTTTCATGCACATGTTTAAATAAATTGATGATTAGATGTGATTGACATTGCTATGATCCATGTGACTTATGAGCCCATGGAGGGCGTATTTGTTGATGTTGCAGGTCCACACCCAATGGACACATACATATCGGGAGATGATTAGTTCAAACCTTCATAAGGATAAAATCTCACCTGATGGATGTTGAGACCCCAGCCAGGGGCAAAGACAGATCAGGGGATTGCACCAGAGAGAGAGGATGGCATTTCACCAGGAGTAGCCCAGCAGGCCTAGACCCAGGGGGGTTGTGCCCTTTCCACCATGATGTATGCCTTGGAAGACCCATGTCGTCACTCAGGTCACCCAACATTTTGGATGTTTTGGAGGCATTTGTGTGCCAAGTTCCTGAGGCCCAAGGAGGCCTAACGTTTTTCTCCAAGAGGCCAGCGCTGCCCACAAAGGGCCTAACGTCACATTTACAAATTATTTTAGGGTTTAATTATGACATTTAATGTAAAAACTGGATATTATGTGTAACAGACCATGTCGGCCTTTTTGACCTAATTCTGGTCTTTGTAATTGTATAAATAAGGCGAAAATCACTCTTATTATTGATCATCTTTCACTCACACTTGTGAGGACTGAAATTTACGCCCTCTTTAGGGTTTCTTGGCTGAAATTTTAGGCGCACTTGTTGAAGGAGGCTAAATTTAGTGTATTTTGGCAAGCGTCTTGGTGGATGTGTTCAAGTAGGTATTTTCTTGATTATTCTTGATGTATGTAAGTGAATTTTTCTACAGTTCTTCTTAATTGAATGGTTATGGTTTATTTATCTTGCATTTAGATTCAAGATTATGAAATTGCTTGATTAAACCCTAGGAAGACTAACACATGTTATTGTCCTAGATTCAAAAGATTTCACCTACTAGATATTGTCAAAAGGCCAATTTTCTTGAAGCATGAGCTAAGGCCTTTCCATTGCAACACGCTAGTATCTATTGCTTCATCCTAGCCATTTTTGCTTCAACATTGAGTTAAAGAGCGAGGAAATCTACTAAGGCCTAGGGTTACCTACACCTTAAGTAGATAGTTTCCCCTAGGGTTTGATAATTGGAGCCTTGGGTTACCAACACTCCACTCTATCATTTTCTCTCTCCATTATCATTTTCCTTCAACATTTGTTGTTGCATTATTGACTCCATTTTTCCCTAAAAAAAGCACTAGTCTAAGTCCTCTCTTGAGTAATTGATCAACACAACCTTCAAAACCTACTCTTTGAGCAACCTACTAACACTTTCTAACCCTAGAATAACCTAACCTACTAACAATATTATTGTTGTTACTAAAGTAAGATACAACCATTAGATGAAACATTAAAATCTCATAAAAGCAATTGTAAAGGTTGATTTATACCTTGTCTTATTTGCTTCTACCAAATGCTAGTGTTATGATTTCAATGGTTAATCATTCTTAGTCATTTTGAAGATATTTTCAAGGCATTTAATGTGAAGTATTGCTCTATAAATATTTTTGTTATAAATTTTCGGTTAACTTCATTATATTCAGCAAATTTCTTTTATCAAGAAAGTCTATGGTTTTATGAAGTGCTAACCAGCAAGTGTACTTGCAAATATATAGTTTTCTTGTTGCTTTGTTCTGGGCAGGTACACTTTGACATATTATCTCTTCATTGGTTATAAAACCAGACTTTCTGGTGACTTGTGAGAGGGGATTTTTATCTAGCCACTTTCACTTTTCCTTCTCAAACCCCCAGGTCACCGGGGACGTCTCCCCTGAGCCTACCACCCTAAATAGAAAGAGACATCCTATTGAGGTGACAGTGATAGGATAGTCTCTCATTACACCAATTTTCTCTCCTTTAACCTTTTCTTCTATCAAAGTACAAATTGTGCGATAACACATGAATGATTTTTTTTTCAAAATTTGAATATTTTATGTTTTGTTCGTTAACCGGTTTTTTGGTCTGGTTTTTTTCCAGTTTTTTTCTGATTCCAATCTTGTTCATGTTTTTGGGGTCGACCGACCAGATTATAATAACATTAATCTCCACTAAGTATCATCAAATATATAGTCAAATCCTAAAAAATGTGATTTTCAATAAACGCAAAATTTCCAAAAAAGTGAATCTTGAAAATCAAGAAAGTAAAATCCCATAGTTCTAACTATACCCAAAATAGTCTTTGACCTCCCATTCCTACTCTAAATGTTGCAAGAAATTTGGATGTATGGGGAACCTACTGCCAACCGAAATCCTATGTAACTAATATGAGAGTATGAATGTGATGTGTCCTCTAGATGTACTTGTTTGTGAACTACCTGTTAAAAACCTATCCAATCCCCAACCCTTTAGCAATAAAATATCTGCGACCATGTGCCAAGTTTGACTAGCACTCACTAACCATCGATTCAGAATGGTGGACCAACCAACTAGTCCATCCCATAATCTCTCCATGATCCATCCTCCTAAATGCCCAATATCAATTTTTGAAGAAGTTATTTTCGGTGTTAACATGAGTTTTAATATTCCAATTATACCCCATCCATATAAAACATTTGAACACTGAAATCCCCATCCACTAAGTCACCCAGGTAATCGTCTGTGATGCATGCCAGTGCTCTAGAAGAGTAACCTCAATTTTTTGTCATTGTCTCTAGATATTCATGCCTTGATGATAGTTAGCTTCTTCCTTAGCAAATGATATCTTCATCTAGGGGGAAACCACATTGTTTTCCTTTAACTTTCACTTTATTCAAGGCAAATTACAAAGATTTTGTTTGTTTCACCTTTTAACATCATTTTTTTTTCCAAATACTAGAATGGCGAATTGTTCTTACATAATGCACATACACAATGGAAGAGAGAGAACATAGCCTGGTGGGGTAACTTAAGTGGTTGAGTGCTTTGAGCTTCATGTAGGGGTTGATCCCCTCAACTAGTTGGTTGGAGTTTTGGAATAAATGTTCCAACTATATATATAATCTAATAACAATCTAATGTAGAAGTCATATTAATATAAGTGACTAATAAAAAGATAGAGATAAGTTAATTAGATATTAGTAAATGAAGTAGTTAGGTTGTACGTCTAACACAACTACCTAGCAAATGAAATAAAAGGGGATCAACCCATTGTATTACATGACTTCATTGTAATAAAAGTAGATATTTTACATGAGTTCGTTCATAATCATGTCTGCATCTTTCATGTGCTTAAAATTTTAACATGGTATCTGAGCAGAAAGACCCTAAATAAATCTATCATCATTGCATGTTCAAAATCAAAATGATTAAATAAGGTATCAATCTTTGTGCAAAGACAAATATTTGAATTTTGCAAATCTTTGTTTTTCAAATCAACGTAAAAAAAGGAAAATTTAGTTTGAAGGTTATACTCAAAAGAAGTGGCACTATATATTTGTTTTGGATAAAGTTCGTGATGAAGATTAAAACATATTTAATGTGGCAACATATTGATTGAAATAGGGTTCTACATGTGCATTATACAAGCCACAAATAGAGCTTATATATGATTGCCAAGGAAAAGAGTAATTGTCATTAGAGAAGTTGCCATACTATCGCTCTGCTACCAAATATCAAATTTGTTATTCGAGAAGAAGAAATATGTGAAAGCCTTAGATATCACTCAATAGATGAAAATACAGGAGAAATAGATGTAAAACACATCAAACTTCCCAAAACATCATATATCATAAGGCTTTCTTTCAAACCTGTGCAAGCAACACACAGAACAAGAAGATATTGAGATTCTTTAACACATAGAAAAGGATATCATACTGATTGGAATGCAGATACACTAGAATCGGAGAAGGTTTAAGTTGGCATGGATTGTTTTCCAAGAATCCAAGTGATTCAAGAATTCATGAATTGCACTAATTTGGGAGTTCAAGAATTTGAGGAGTTTACGAACTTGGGAATTCAAAGAGTTCCACTTGTTATCCACCAAGTTGCACTAGGATGGACCTGCAGTTGAATCACCAAATATTGAGCAAACAATTGCTCAAAGTTCAGAGTTCAGAAGTCCAATCGATCAAATTGACCACCTTTTTTTCACATTTCCATCCCATGTGGGGAATCGTAATAAGATGAGATTAGCATGATGATTTTGTAAAAGTCTTATCCTCCTAATAATTGATCATGAGTACATACTCTAGAGTGCTTTTTTTCACTTGTTAATTATTTCTTACCTGAAATTCATTTTAGGAAAATTATAATTTCAAAGTTTTTTCACTCAAATACCTCCAAAGCTGGAGTATGTACTGATGGTTAGGCCTTAGCTTGGAAATCCAAGTCTAGTGTATAAATTGTTTATATTACCATGCTAGGTCATTATTTTGAGTCATATGGAAATTGTGCCAAGTCCCCCATAGGATTTTTTAATGTTTTGAGTTAATAAAACATTTCCCACAAAACGAGATTTTTTAATTGTAATTTGGTCATGAATAAAAATGTGGTACTGGGAGGCATCATATGCCTTGAGGGTATTCATTTTTTCACTAAGAATACCCACTTTACCTAAGTATCCACTTTGTGAGTGAAAATAAGTGATTTTTGTTGAGTTTTGGTGTACCTTGGGAAGTGGTCCCCTTGTGGTTGTGAATCTCTAACCACAAGAGGGAAATATTTGTGACTATGTACCTTGTACTTTATGTCTAATTCCACATTGACTTCACTTAAGTCAAAAAGGTGGAATTGGTCGCTTAAGGCAAAAGTAACAATTAATCACTAAGTGGGTGAATTGAGGGACATAAAGTGAACTTAGGAAACTTTACCCAAAGTGGGTTTCTAAGTGAGATTCTTTTGAGATGATATCACCCATTGATGAGATGTGGCTTGGAGTGATCTAGTCCATTCATCTTTAGGCTTCCTTATGGATGGTTCAAGAGGGACGCATAGGCTCGTGAGAGGCTCATTCACTCATTTTTTCACTTGAAGAGTTTGAGAGAGAACTTTGAGATGAGGATGGAGGCTATGGTTGAGGAACGCTTGGGTGCCTCCTTTCATGGAGGCTTAGACCGTCATTATTTTGGGGTGGTTGTTCTTTCTTGGAGTTGGGCGCACACTTAGCAGGCACTAGCTACACTTGGAGGATTGCAGATATGCCAGATTCATCATGGAGGTAGCACACAAAAACTTCCTTGTGTGCAAGGGTTTCTTCATCTGAGGTCAGAGGGTCAAGGGTGCATTGTTTCAGTGGATAGAGCAAGAAGGGAAGAGGGCGCACTAAGCTTGGGCGCATTTCTCTTCTTGAAACTCCAAAGAATCTCGAGAGGATTTACTATTGTATCAGGTTCCATTGTCTTTTCTTACTTGTTGTATTCATGCATTAGACATCACATATATACACTCCCATTCTAAACTGGTTTTCCTCGGGGGTGTTTCATCCAGGGTCATGTTGACCAAAACTACATGTGTTCATTTTTCATGTATGCTTAGTGTGTAAATCAGTTGTAGGAGCTTGTAAAGGTCCTAGAGGAGTGTTATATATTTTTAGGTTTGCATGTACTAACACTTGGTTACTAAATCTATTTTCCAGGGCACCTTAAAAGAGCATATTGTTGATGATTACAACTGCGTGAGACATCCTCCAGGACACATACCTGAGAGAGAGCCCCTAAGTTGGGTATATGGTGTTGATGATTACAACTGCGTGAGACATCCTCCAAGACACAAACCTGAGAGATAGACCTTGACATGGGTGTGTGGTTCCTATCTGAAACAGAACTAGAATGTAGAGATGGCATCCTCCTTACATAGAGTTGAGAAGAACTACAGATGATTGTCCTATGTAATGCAGTGAGAAAGGAGATCTGTTGAGTTGGACGTGTCTGTGGCTGAGTACAAGGTGAACGTGTGAATTCCCATGAGTTGGGTGCATCGTTATGAGACATAGATGAAGATGATGTATTATCCTCCTCTCAGCAAAGAGTTGAGATGATAAACTCGAGATGATTCTCCTGTGTAACACATCGAGAACGGAGATTTGTTGAGTTATACGTGCCTGTGGTTGAGAACAAGGTGAATGTGTGAATTCCCATGAGTTGGGTGCATCGTTATGAGATAGAGATGAAGACAGTGTATTAGCCTCCTTTGAGTAGAGAGTTGGGATGATGAACTCCATATGACTCTCCTATGTAATGCAAGGGGAAAGAAGATATGTTGAGAGGACGTTCACCTGTGGATGGGCACAGGTGAATGTGATCCTAGTGGTTGAGCACTAGTGAGCGTGGTTCTCTTGTGAGACGCAGTGAGATAGAGATATGGACATCCCTATGGATGTGCCCCTAGTGGCTGAGCACTAGTGGGTGTATGCGGTCCCTTGCTATATTGTTCAAAAGTCAGACCTACCTGTAACTCTAATTGTAATGTAAAGGGTACAGGTCGGCCCCACCTTAAAGTAATTGATAATAAATGTAAAAGATAATTAATCTGGTTATTATTAATTATATTCTGAGTTAGAGAGGTCGGCCCTGTTGTGCCAATAGACACTTATGTTAATAGGTCAAGTCTAATATAAGTAAAGGTAAATTCCCCATTGAGGAATCATATCTTGTGTGCAAGTTTGGAAATTTCAGCAAGTACATCTTCTTGGGAAAAGTGTGCACCTCTCTTGGGTGCTAGTATTATAGGGTTTGAAAGCACCCTCTTGTGTGCTAGGTTTTCTTGGTGGTGAAGGTATTTCTATTGAAGAATATTGTAAAGGATTTGGTTGGGTTTTCTTCCCTTGTTGAGAAGGGTTTCCCAGGATACTTCTTGTGTTCTTGTGTATGTTGTTTCTTCTTGTGATCTTGGTTGCTGTAACATAATTGTTTATGGTTTAAGTTAAATGCTAAAAAGGAATGAAATTCATGCTTAAACCTTGCATATTGAAAAATCAGCATGGTGTCAGAGCACAGGTCTTGAAGAACCCATTGCACAAACAACTTTCAAACATCCTCTCTCTCCTGCAGAAACTGTACGACCCTCCTAAGGTTCCTAGAAAATTCGTACGACCTACCCTTCTGGGAGTTTTCAGCACTTGGAACTTGGACGTTGGGGATAAAAAGAGCATAGGTGTGTACAACCTCCTTCAACTCACCTCCATAAAGTCTCAAACTCTAATTCCGATCATTTTGACTTTTTGGCCCTAGGGTTTCGCTAATTTCTGCAGAAAATTTTAGAATTGGGTTTCTACAACTCTTTGAAGGAGCTATTTAGCTCACCAGTGCTATCCTATCCTTCAAAGGATTATTTTTGGCAGTCATAAGTCTAACAAAACCTAAAAGTTCTAGCCTAGCCTTGTCGTTAGGTTTTCTAGCCTAGTTGACAAGGGTTTGTGAAGAATCCAAAATTAAATGAACAAAATCATGATGGGAGACAAGATTGATGGTTCAAGAAAAATCAGTTACAAGAAGACAAGACCTCAAGGAAATGAAGACATAAACATCTCAACACTCTTAGGTATGATCCCTACTAATGATGATACTTGGTTAATTGACAATGGTGCCTCTAGGCACATGCCCGGTCTTAGAGATCACCTAACAAATTTTGTTGAGAAAGAGACACATCTACATGTTGTCCTTAGAGATGATGCCAAATATAATGTGAGAGGGGTTGGAACTTCTACCTTCCAACTAGATTCAAATATGCAGCTTAAATTAAAAGAAGTATTATATGTACTTGGAATGAAGAGGAACCTTGTCTCTATTTCTGCCTTGGAAGACAAAGGCTACAAGGTTACTTTCTCAAAAGGAAGAGTTCTTGCATGGCACAACGACTCTCATATAAATTATACCAAGGTAATTGGTGCCCGAGAAAACAAATTGTACATATTAACCATCAAACCAGTCTAGGCCCTGCTACATGACACTATCAACTCTAGTGAGCTATGGCATAGAAGACTTGCTCACATTCATTATAGAGCTCTCCCAGCTCTAGGGAAAATGGTAACAAGTCTACCAGAAATACAAATTCATCATAAAGGTGTTTGCAAAGGTTGTTCTCTTAGCATAAATGTTAAAGGATCCTTCTTAAGCAATGACAATAGATCCAAGGAAATCTTGGACTTAATACATTCAGATCTGTGTGGGCCAATGATTGTTGCATCTCTAAATGGGCACTTATAATATGTACTCTTCATAGATGATTACTCCAGGAAAACTTGGATTTAATTTCTAAAGAACAAGGATGGAGTCCTTGCAAAATTTCAAGAATTCAAAGCCCAGGTTGAGAACCAGACCGAAAGAAAAAACAAAGTATTAAGATCAGATAATGGAAGAGAATACACCTCAAAAGATTTCAACAGTTTTTTTATTGAAGCGGGGATCAAGAGGGAGTTCAAAGTTCCTTACAACCCTCAAAAAAATGGGGTTGCAGAAAGGAAAAACAAAACTATCATCGAGGCAACCAAAGAAATGATACATGACCAGAGTCTACCTATGAATCTATGGGCATAAGCATGTATGAAAACAATGTATGTTCAAAATAGAAGTCCTCATCAAATATTGAACATTACTCCAGAAGAATCCTTCACCAAAGTGAAGCATGAGATTGGACACTTCAAAATATTTGGGTGTCTAGTATATTTTCATGTACCCAAAGAGAAGATATCCAAGCTAGAACCTTCAGGGAGAAAGGGAACATTTGTAGGATACAGTAAATCCTCCAAGGCATATCGAATCCACATTCATATTCAAAGACAAATTGAAATAATCAGAGATGTTACCATTATAGAAGTAGCCTTCCAAAGATCTAGAGAAGCTCAGATGGAAATTGATAGTGAGACAATGCCTTCTCCCCCTTCAATAGTTCAGAGGGAGATAAGCATTATTCCAGTTGATCCACTAGCTCCAATTGATCCAGTTTTTCTAGCCGATCCAGTTGCTCCAAGTGACATACCCAGAGAAATTACAGTTGGACATAAAAGGCCTACTTGGGCCTGACAAACTCTACAAGAAGAAGAGGGACATAAATCCCCTCAAGGAACAACTAGAGAGATCAAGAGACCAAAGTGATTATCAAGCTACCTTTCAGCCATGACCCACATCATTGACTCAGAGCCATCTTGTCATGGAGAAGATTCAGGTGAACAAGTATGGAAAGATTCCATGACTGAAGAATATCAATCTATATTGAAAAATGATGTTTGGGATATTGTTCCAAGACCAGAGGGAAAGTCTGTAGTGACTTCCAAATGGATTTATAAAGTCAAGAATGCAGCTGATGGAAGCATCGAAAAATACAAAGTGAGATTTGTAGACAGAGGGTTCTCACAAGTAGAGAGAGTTGACTATGACGAGACTTTTTCTCCAGTAGCCCGATACACCTCCATTCGATCTATCATTGCACTAGTTGCTTCCATGGGTTGGAAGCTACATCAGATGGATGTAAAGACACCCTTTATCAATGGTGAAATTGAGGAAGAAGTTTATATCGAGAAGCCAGAAGGATTTTTTATACACAACGAAAGATCTCATGTGTTGAGGTTGAAGAAATCCCTATGTGGTCTAAAGAAAGCACCACATGCTTGGTACAAGAAAATGGATGGATTTATGATGAGTATGGGCTTCAACAAAAGTGTTGTTGATCCAAACTTATATTATCACATTGATGGCAATGAGTGTTTTATTTTGGTCCTATATGTGGATGACCTTTTCCTCACTAGTTCAGAGAGACTCATTGTTGAATGCAAATGAGCATTGACTACTAAATTTGAAATGAAGGATTTGGGGTTGATGCACTACTTCTTGGGACTAGAAGTATGGTAGAGGATAGATGATATTTTCCTGAGTTAAGGAAAATATACTGTGGAGATATTGAAAAAGTTCAATATGATAGAATGCAGGTCCATGCCCACTCTAATGGTGATGGATTTGAAGAAGATGAGTGATACTGATTCAAGAGAGGTAGATCCACACTTATACAGACAATTGATTGGATCACTGATGTATATGGTTAACACCGGACCGGATATATGCTATGCAGTGAATGTGCTTAGCAAGTTTATGAGCCAACCGAGACAGACACACTGGATAGCTGCAAAACATGTATTGAGATACTTACAACGCACAGTTGGTTATGGCCTAAGATATGCCTCCAGTGTGGACTTGAGCCTATAAGGATATGTCGATGCAGATTGGGCAGGGAATGCAATGGATAGAAAAAGTACCTCCGGTTGTTGCTTCACCTTAAGGTCTGCCATGGTTTCCTAGTGTAGCAGAAAACAGATCTCTATGGCATTGAGCACTACAAAGGCAGAGTACATTGCATTGAGTGTAGCAGTCTGTGAAGCAGTGTGGCTTCACAAACTTATGACTGACTTATTCGATCATGAGATGGATCCTACTACTATTCATTGTGATAACCAGAGCTAGGTAAAGCTCTTTGAGAACCCTGTGTTTCATGAAAGATCGAAACACATTGATATAATGTGTCACTATATCAGAGACATGGTGGAGAGGAAGACAATACACATGCAGTATCTTCCTACCCATGAGCAGATCATAGATATATTCACCAAATCGCTTGCCAAGACAAAGTTCGAGTATTTTCATTAGAGACTTGGCCTGCTGGAGAATGCCTCCCTAGATGAGAGGGAGTGTTGATGATTACGGTTGCGTGAGACATCCTCCAGGAAAAAAACCTGAGAGAGAGCCCCTGAGATGGGTGTGTGGTTCCTATCTGAGATAGAGCTGGAATGTAGATATGGCCTCCTCCTTATAGAGAGTTGAGAATAAATCCATATGATTCTCCTGTGTAATGCATCAAGAAAGGAGATCTGATGAGTTGGACGGGCCTGTGGCTAAGCACAACGTGAACGTGTGAATTCCCATGAGTTGGGTGCAACGTTAGGAGAAAAAAATGAAGACAATGTATTAGCCTCCCCTGAGTGGAGACTTGAGATGATAAAATCCAAATGATTCTCCTCTATAACACAGTGAGAAAGGTGATTTGTTTATTTGGACATGCTTTTGGCTGAGCACAAGGTGAACATGTGAATTCCCATGAGTTGGCTGCATCATTATGAGATAGAGATGAAGATGATGTGTTAGCCTCCCTTAAGAAGAGAGTTGAGATGATGAACTCCAGATGAATCTCCTGTGTAATGCAGTGGGAAAGAAGATCTGTTGAGAGGACGTGCCTGTGAATGAGCACAGGTGAACGTGATCCTAGTGGTTGAGCACTAGTGAGTGTGGTTCTCCTGTGAGACGCAATGAGATAGAGATATGGACATCCCTATGGATGTGCCCCTAGTGGCTGAGCACTAGTGGGTGTATGAAATCCCTTGCTATATTTTTCAAGAGTCAGACCTACCTGTAACCCTAATTGTAATGTAAAGGGTACAGGTCAACCCTGTTATCCCCACTTTTTAGGGATAACTAGGAGATCATGTCTAGAGGCCCACAAGTCCTAGACATGGAGTACCGAGAGCGGGATTGACCTAAGCATGGCCCTGGAGGGCCTACCTTTTCTTCTTCCATCTTCCTTATCTTGTCAGCAACAAAAACATCCATCACCATCAGTTTGGTCCTGTATCAAAAGAGGTTCTTGCTCCATGAGGTAATTAGTCCAGGTATCATGGTATGTGTCACATTTGATCATTAAAACCTTTAAATGTATGCATTTGATTCCTTTTATTTCTAACGACTGCTTGGATCTTACATTTTCCCACTTGACCATGTTTGGGGGGATTAACAGGGTGTCCTAGCAAGCCTTTGTCCATAGTTTTTGGTTTTCCATTGGGGGGACTTCTAAAAAACCATCATCTGCTCCCATTATAGCACCACTATTTCATCTTATTTCCTGCTCATTTGTCCCACTCCCCTTGTCTTGGCATTGGGTTGACCTATTTTCAGGATTGCAACTTATCTCATGGGAAGAAGGGGCTAAAGGCCCAGAAGGTAAAAGTAAGCTGGTAAAAGATAAAAGCCTAAGAATAAAACCTAGAGATGCTTCACCCAAATATCCCTGAGAAAGCAATAAAAGGATTCCCAACAAGAAATAAGAGGGACCCAAAAAAATAATAAAACAAGACCTATTCAAAGGATAGGGGGTCTTGTCACAAGCCAACCTATTAGGTCCATGGGTACCTACCAGTATGACATAGCCACCAGCTGGTTACCATGCCAAGGTAGCGACTCTTGGTTGCATGGCCAAGGGAAAGGGGGTCCCATCACGAGCCAACCTTTCATTTTTGTGAAATTACTTGTGGGTAAGGCTGCCACCACTGGTCACCACACCAGGGTAGTGTCCCCTGATTATCTCTTGAACAAAAAGAAAAAGAAAAGCCATAAAAGGATAAAAAAATAATAAAGGAAAGAATGGGCTTGGAAAGAATGCATCCATGACATGCACAACTCGCCTTCTACAAAAGAACCCACAGGTAACACTTTGCATCCTTGGCCCTCACTGCAACCACATGCTTGGACTTCCCCTAACCACATCACCCACTCACCTGGTTTTGAGGAGGTTTCTCCTAGAAACTATCCTTTTCCGATGGGCACTAGCCCAATAGGACTTTTTGTCTTTTCTCCCAGATTTGTATACCAGGATTGTGTAACGTCTTTGAGCTATTGACAAATGTATTAGGGATTTTATGCATATGTTTAATAATATTGATGATGAGATGTGATTGGCATTGCTATGATCCCTGTGACTGATGAGCCCATGGAGGGCATAGCCTTTGATGTGCAGGACCATGCTCGATGGACAGGTACCATTTGGACCGGTACACATGGAGAGATGATCAGTTCGTACCTCCATGGGGATGAAGAGCCCACCATATGGATGTTGAGACCCCATCAAGGGGTAGAGACAGGACATAGATGGATCAGAGGATTTGCATCAGAGAAGAAGAGAACATTCCACCAGAGGCACCCCAACACAGTTTGACCTAGGGGGGATGACCCTTTCTTAGTGGAACGTTGGCCTTTGGAGGCCTAGGATGTCACCACCTTGACCATGAAATCACCCAACATCATGGAAGTTTAGGGCAGGCATACTAGGCAGTAGTGGCATGTGTGGCAGGTTGGAGAAGCCCAGGGAGGGCTAACATTTTTCTCCAAGACGCCCCATCTTCCCTAAGAAGGGATAACGTTTCCCTTGGAGGTAATTTTACTCTCCTTTAAGCTTGATTTAGGGTTTTGACTTGACAATTTACTGTAAAAACAGTGTGATTTGATATTATGTCCTTGTCGGCCTTTTTACCTGACCTAAATGTAAAATTAGGTCAAGGTTTTGTATAAATGAGGGATTTTAACTCTCATTTTTTCAACACAACTCATTCACTCCATAAGGAGGTATAAAATGTGTGCCCTATATTGGGTATTTGGCTGATTTAAGGAAGGCGCACTTGTTGAAGGAAGATTTTTTTGGCATATTTTGGCAATTCTCTTGAAGGAAGGTGTTACAACTAGGGTTTGCATACTATTTCATGGTGATATGTAAGTGTTTTTTCTACAAAACTTCTTGAATGAATGGTTGTAGTCTTATATTCTTGCATATGTTTATAATTTGATTATTAAAACCCTAGGTGACAAGCATACAAGTAGGTCCATGTCTCACGTCCCCTGATAGAGAGTTTTTTAGACATTGAAGAGGAAAAAGAGAGCCTAGTCGTAGCTACACTCCTTTCTCCTCTTCTCCCTTTGCTAGTCGTACCTGTTTGAGCTCAAAAAGGAGAAGACGTCCCAGGCCTAGGTTATCTACACTTAGGGTCATTTTCTTCTAGGGTTGATGATAGAGCCTTCCTGTAGCAACACTCTCCCTCATTTGACTCTCTTGTCTTGACTTTATCTTTCATGCTAGCCATTTTTTCCATCTAAGGAAGGAGGAGAGAGAATGAGGCCTTGCCATAGAAACACTAGAGTGAGCCTCTCTCCCCTAGAGTTTTGTCTCTGAGGTCCTACCATAGCAGCACTTCAGAGCTCTTCCCTCCAGTGCTTAGCCATCCTCCTTCAACCCTTGTGTTCCCCTTTAATTTGAATCCATTTTACTCTAGAAGGCATTGATCCTAAGACCTCTAGCGTTGAAGTGAAATTGATCAAAACAACTCTCAAAACCCTTTGAAATCTTATACCCTAACTACACTAACCCTAGATCTAGCTAACCCTACTAACCCTAAATGTTGACGTCACTCTTTTCTATTGTATCATTGATGCATCAACGTTTTGTCTTTTGAGAAATTGAATGGTGATTTAGGAATAAGTTAATTGAAGTGTTGGTTTATTACATTGAATTCCTCATCATTTTAATAATTGATGAAGTGACATGATCTTTATTGTTATTGATAAACATTGACTCTGTCAATATTTATATTCAAATTGCTTATATTGAATATCAGATAGTCGTTGATATATATGAAGTACTAACCAAAGCCTGCATATATCAATTTATTGTTGCTTTGTTCGTGGGAAGGGATCCTACTTGGTTATCTTTATTGGATATAAGTTGAACTATATGTTTTGGTGGTGATCTATGAAGGGGGAAACTTGTCATTGTCTAATTATCCTTTAGCCTCTTCAAAACCACAGGTCATCAGGGACGTCTCCCATGGGCCTAACCTCCCTAAAGAGAAAAAACCTCCCCATCATGGTCACATTGGGTGGGATAGGTTCCTGTTACGCCAGTTTGGCCTTCAATCTTATAGCATTTTTCCTAGCTACAAAATACGTGATAACATTTTGGCATCATTGTCGGGGAACATTGAGTCAAACCTTCCTCAGACGACACTTTTCGGTAAGCCTTGACTCTAGATTTTTATCTAACAAGGTTACCTGGTGACTCCACTAGGGTTTTTTCCCTTCTCCTTTGATAGTTTCAGGAAAATTATCTGGCGACTCCACTAATTTTTTTTAGGGTGCCACCTTACTCTCAAAATCTGTGATATTTCCAAGTTATGGGATCATGGCACACTGGGAACAAATTTATCCAAGTATTGATTTTAGAAGTTTTCAAGGATACCCAAATTACTTTGATACAAAATGACTAAACAACTCTCTAACATTTTTGGGCCTCCCAACTCCTCACATCGTAAATGTTTTGGAGTATTTGAGCGAGATAAAGTTGGGAGGAATGGATGCTCTTATAAAATTATTCATACTCACTCTGCCATCCTACTTGAAAGATCAGTTTAAGAGTTGTTATGAAGATAGGGGTATATCATCTTTCATACACCTCATCAGTAGGTTCATTGACCTTACCAAACCATGCTGCCAAACGTATGAATATGCCCTTCATAATCTCACAATTGCCTTGGAATATGGGGGATTCACTATTGAGATTGTGGAAGATCTCAGAAATGATTATCATGTTCAACATCAAGAACCCTTTAATGTGAAAAAAGAGATCCATGAAGAACGTTGTCAACCCCTTGAAAAGGAGCATATTTTTTCCCATGATTCAATAGAGTGCAGTGAAGACATGACTAAAGAAGTGAATTATGAGGATGAAGAACCAGTAACCGCTCCTTAGCCTGATGAAGCCCTCCAAGATCCTATCCCTCCTGCACAAGATGAAGAGAATGAGGTAAGTCATTTTCCTTTCCAGTTTTTTGATGATACCTTGTTCTATGACTCAAAGAGTGAAGAGGAAATGGAACCCTTGGACAAGCTTGATCCTCTATGTCTCAAGAYTGAAGATGTGGAGGCAGATCTTCCACTTGATGAAGTTATCCGAACACTTGAAGCTCCTGYAYAGGAAGRATTAAACAAGGTGAGYTATTTCAAAAYTTTCAATGATTCTTTATTTTATGATGTAGAGAGCAAAGAAGTATCGGATGTTTTAACCCCTTCATGTTATGATGAAGATAATGACTTTGTTGATAATTTTGATGAATTCATACATGTCGGGAAACATGGATGGGATATGATTAGATATGATGGCGATCCCATGTACAACATTGATGGTCCTTTCCAAAGGTTACCTTTGCATTTATCACATGAAGTTACTAATAATTTTGACATCTGGCAACAAGAACCTGACCTTATTCAGACACCCAGGGATGAGCTAATGTTATGCTCTCTAAATAATTTTTGGTCATACCTTGAGGACTTTGATGACTGTTCTTCTGAGAACTTGGATTTATTTTATGAAGAAAATTATCAACCATCGTTATGCTCAGATATTGATAAAAATGAGGAAGTTACTTCCCTGAAGAAGGATACTTGTGATAATATTTTCCACCCTCCTTTGATCACTTTACCTTGCTTTGTCACTAAAGGTATGGTTTGGAAACATGTCCCTTTTACCAAGTCTCTTGTAAGACAAAACCTCATTTTGGATTTTAGGGGAAAGTTGAGTAACTCAAGAAGAAACTTATTATCACAGTTTTCCATCTTCCCCTTTATGAATGGTCAGTCATCCTTTCAATTTTTTCCAATCCCTTCTCAGACCTCAAGTTGTGAAGACGTCCAAGGTAGCCAGCATTCATATTCCTCGAGTTGGTCTTTTGAACCTTTGAATTTTCACAATCCATTTCTGAGATGGATTGAGCACTCTCCTGAGGGCTTGACTTGGCACAATTTTAGCCCTCCCACCCGCCTCCATGAGTTAGAATTGGTGATTTCCAGTGATATGATATATATTCTAACTCGTGACATTTTTGTGCTTGATTTATCACTATTTTGGTTTATGATGAAGCACAAAGGCAGGAATCATGGGACATTGCTGGATTGGCTTCCCTAGTTGTCTGACTACACCCAACATTCCAACCAATAGGTAAGTAAAGATAATAAGTTTTCTTTCACATTCTTACTTATTGATTTCTTTATTTTAGTATATATATATATATATATATATATATATATATATATATATATATATATATATATATATATGTGTGTGTGTGTGTGTGTGTGTGTGTGTGTGTATGTATGTTGGGGTGGAATTACCACCCCAATCTTGTTACTAATACTTCTTTCAAGATCAAGCAGGTCTGCAGGTTATGCTAGAGATGCTGAGGTTCTCATGCGCTCTACGATGAGCACATGTCCCCAAGTTGGAGCCAGATGTTATCCCCACTTTTTAGGGATAACTAGGAGATCATGTCTCGAGGACCACAGGTCCTAGACATGGAGTACTGAGAGCAGGATTGAAATGAGCATGTCCCTGGAGGGCCTACCTTTTCTTCTTCCATCGTCCTTATATTGTCAATAGCAGCAACATCCATCACTATCGATTTGGTCCCGTATCAAAAGAGGTTCTTTCTCCATGAGGTAATTAGTCCAGGTATCATGGTATGTGTCACATTTGATCATTAAAACCTTTAAATGTATGCATATGATTCCTTTTATTTCTAATGACTACTTGGATCTTACATTTTCCCACTTGACCATGTTTGGGGGGTTTGACAGGGTGTCCTAGAAAGCCTTTGTCCATAGTTTTTGGTTTTCCACTGGGGGGACTTCTGAAAATCCATCATCCGCTCCCATCATAGCACCACTATTTCATCTTATTTCCCGCTCATTTGTCCCACTCCCCTTGTCCAGGCATTGGGCTGACCTATTTTCAAGATTGCACCTTATCTCTTGGGAAGAAGGGGCTAAAGGCCCAGAAGGTAAAAGTAAGATGGTAAAAGATAAAAGCCTAAGAATAAAACCTCGAGATGCTTCGCCCAAGGATCCCCAATAAAGTAATAAAAAGCTTCTCAGCAAGAAACAAGAGGGACCCGGAAAAATAATAAAACAAGACCTAGTCAGAGGATAGGGGGTCTCATCACGAGCCAGCCTATTAGGTCCATGGGTACCTAGCAGTATGACATAGCCACCAGATGGTTACCACGCCAGGGTAGTGACTCTTGGTTGCATGTCCAATGGAAAGAGGGTCTCATCACGAGCCAACCTTTAATTTATGTGAAAGTACTTGTGGGTAACGCTGCCACCACTGGTCACCACACCAGGGCAGTATCCCCTGATTAGTTCTTGAACAAAAAGAAAAATAAAATAAATAAAAGAATAAAAAAAGAATAAAGGCAAGAATGGGCTTGGAAAGAATGCATCCATGACAGGCACAACCCTCCTTCTACAAAGGTGACCACAAGTAACACTTTTCATCCTTTGCCCTCATTGCACCCACATGCTTTGACTTCCCCTGACCACATCACCCACTCACATGGTTTTGATGAGGTTTCTCCTAGGAACTCTCCTTTTCCGATGGGCACTAGCCCAATAGGACTTTTTTTCCTTTCTCCCAGATTTGTATAGCAAGCTTGTGTAACGTCTTTGAGCTATTGACAGATGTATTAGGGATTTTATGCATATGTTTAATAATATTGATGATGAGATGTGATTGACATTGCTATGATCCCTATGAATGATGAGCCTACGGAGGGCATAGCCTTTGATGTGCAGGACCATGCTCGATGGAAAAGTACCATTTGGACCAGTACACATGGAGAGATGATCAGTTCAGACCTCCATGGGGATGAAGAGCCCACTAGATGGATGTTGAGACCCCATCAGTGGGCAGAGACAGGACACAGATGGATCAGGGGATTTGCATCGGAGAATAAGAGAACGTTCCACCAGAGGCACCCCGACACAACTTGACCTAGGGGGGATGACCCTTTCTTAGTGGAACATTGGCCTTTGGAGGCCTAGGACATCACCACCTTCAACATGATGTCACCCATCATCATGGACGTTTGGGGCAGGAAGACTAAGTAGTAGTGGCACATGTGGCAGGTTGGAGAAGCCCAGGGAGAGCTAACGTTTTGCTCCAGGATGCCCCATCTGCCCTAAGAAGGGCTAATGTTTCCCTTGGAGGGGATTTTAGTCTCCTTTCAGCTTGATTTAGGGTTTTAACTTGACAATTTACTGTAAAAACAATGTGATTTGATATTATGGCCTTGTCGACCTTTTTACCTGACCTAAATGTAAAATTAGGTCAAGGTTTTGTATAAATGAGGGATTTTAACTCTCATTTTTTCAACACAACCCATTCACTCCATAAGGAGGTCTGAAATTTGCACCCTATCTTTGGTATTTGTTTGATTTAAGGAAGGCGCACTTGTTGAAGGAATATTTTTTTGGCATATTTTGGAAATTCTCTTGAAGGAAGGTGTTACAACTAGGGTTTGCATACTATTTCATGGTGATATGTAAGTGTTTTTTCTACAAAAATTCTTGAATGAATGGTTGTAGTCTTATATTCTTGCATATGTTTATAATTTTCTGATTAAAACCCTAGGTGACAAGCACACAAGTAAGTCCTTATCTCATGTCCCCTAATAGAGAGTTTTTCAGCCATTGAAGAGGAAAAAGAGAGCCTAATCGTAGCTACACTCCTTTCTCCTCTTCTCCCTTTTCTAGTCATACTTGTTTGAGCTCAAGAAGGAGAAGACATCCCAGGCCTAGGCTATCTACACTTAGGGTCATTTTCTTCTAAGGTTGATGATATATCCTTTTTGTAGCAACACTCTCCCTCATTTGACTCTCTTGTCTTGACTTTGTCTTTCATGCTAGACATTTTTTCCATCTAAGGAAGGAGGAGAGAGCATGAGGCCATGCCATAGAAACATCGGAGTGAGCCTCTCTCCCCTAGGGTTTTGTCTCTGAGGCCCTACCATAGCAAAACTTCAGAGATCTTCCCTCCAGTCCTTAGCTTTCCTCCTTCAACCCTTGTGTCCTCCTTTAATTTGACTTCATTTTACCCTAGAAGGCACTGATCCTAAGACCTCTAACATTGAACTGAAATTGATCAAAACAACTCTAAAAACCCTTTGAAATATTAAAACCTAGCTACACTAACCCTATCTCTAGCTAACGCTACTAACCCTAAATGTTGATGTCACTCTTTTCTATTGTATCATTGATGCAGGAACGTTTTGTCTTTTGAGAAATTGAATGGTGATTTAGGCATAAGTTAATTGAAGTGTTGGTTTATTACATTGAATGCCTCATCATTTTAATAATTGATGAAGTGACATGATCTTTATTGTTATTGATAAACATTGACTCCATCAATATTTATATTCAAATTTCTTATATTGAATATCAGATAGTCGTTGATATATATGAAGTACTAACCAAAGCCTGCATATATCAATTTATTGTTTCTTTGTTCTCAGGCAGGGATCCTACTTGGTTATCTTTATTGTCTATAAGATGGACTATCTGTTTTGGTGGTGATCTGTGAAGGGGGAAGCTTGTCATTGTTTGATTATCCTTTAGCCTCTTCCAAACCACAGGTCATCGGGGACGTCTCCCCTGGGCCTAACCTCCCTAAAGAGAAAGAACCTCCCCATTGTGGTAACATTGGGTGGGATAGGTTCCTGTTACGCCAGTTTGGCCTTCAATCTTATAGCCTTTTTCCTAGCTACAAATTGCACGATAACAGGCCCCACCTTAAAGTAATTGACAATTAATGTAAAAGATAATCAATACGGTTATTATTAATTATATTGTTAGTTAGAGAGGTCAACCTTGTTGTGCCAACAAACACTTCTGTTGACAGGTCAAGTCTAATATAAGTAAAGGTAAATTCTCCATTGAGGAATCATATCTTGTGTGCAAGTTTGGAAATTTCGGCAAGTATATCTTCTTGGGAAAAGTGCACACCTATCTTGGGCGCTAGCCTTCTAGGGTTTTCACACACCCTCTTGTGTGTTAGGTTTTCTTGGTGGTGAAGGTCTTTCTCTTAAAGAATATAGCAAAGGATTTGAATGTTTTTTCTTCCCTTGTTGAGAAGGGTTTCCCAAGATACCTTTTGTGTTCTTGTGCATGGTCTTTCTTCTTGTGATCTTGGTTCCTATAACATAATTGTTTATGGTTTAAGTTAAATGCTAAAAAGGAATGAACTTCATGCTTAAACCCTGCATATTGAAAAATCAACATGTGGTTCCTATCTGAGACATAACTAGAACAATGTGTTGGCCTCCTCCTTGCAGAGAGTTGAGATGATACTCCAGATGATTCTCTTGTGTAACATAGTGAGAAAGAAGATTTTCTAAGTGGGACGTGCATGTGGTTGAGCACAGGTGAACGTGTGAAAACCCATGAGTTGGGTGCATCGCTCTAAGAAAGAAATGAAATGATGTATTAGCCTCTTCTGAGCAGAGAGTTGAGATGATGAACTCCAGATGACCCTCATGTGTAACGCAGTGAGAAAGAAGATCTGTTGAGTTGGACATACCTATGGATGAGCACAGGAGAACGTGATCCTAGTGGTTGAGCACTAGTGAGTGTGGTTCTCTTGTGAGACACGGTGACATAGAGAGACATCCATGTGGCTGAGCACAGATGGATGTGCCCCTAGTGGATGAGCACTAGTGGGTGTATAATATCCCTTGCTATATTGTTGAAGAGTCGGACTACCTGTAACCCTAATTGTTATGTAAAGGGTATAGGTCGGCCCCACCACAATGTAAAATATAATTAATATGGTAATTATTAATTATATTATAAGTTATTGAGGTCGGCCATGTTGTGCCAATAGACACTTCTATTGGCAGGTTCAGTCTAATATCAATAAAGGTAAATTCCCCATTGAGGAAACACAACACAAGTGTGAGTTTGGAAATTTCAGTAAGTACTTCCTTCTTGGGAAAAGTGCGCACCTTTCTTGGGAGCTAGTCTTCTAGGGTTTGTGAGCACCCTTTTGTGTGCTAGAATTTCATGGTGGTGGAGGTCTTTCTCTTGAAGAATATAGAAAAGGATTGGTTGGGTTTTCTTTCCTTATTGAGAAGGGTTTCCTAGGATACTTGTGTATTTGTGCATGGTGTTTCTTCTTGTGATCTTGGTTTCTGGAACAAATTGTCTATGGTTTAAGTAAAATGATAAAATTGGAATGAACTTCATGCTTAAGCCTAGATTATTGAAAAATCAATACATATAACCATTAGTTTCGGGGCAGAAAAGTACTTGACTGTTTGTTGTCCTTAAATGGCAGCAAAGGACAACCTTGTTGACATAACTTAGAGCCCAACAAGAGGTCATCTGACAGGCCTGTTGGGCACCCTCATAGTTCCACAGAAATCTACAATTTTAATCACTCAAAATCAATTTCTCTCACAAAAAGACAAATAAAAGGCAAAAAATCAATAAAAATCAGCAAGCCTATTATTTAGAAAACATCTCTTAGACATGTTTTCCTCATGTCTTGAGTTCAAGAAAGATGTGGCAAGTTAACTAGAGAGGAAGGAAACTTGATTGACGATTTGTCCAAGGGTGGAGATCCTAGGACAAGAGTCTACCTACCTTGATGAGATGGTGCACTAAGAGAAGAGGGGTGTCAATCCCAAGAGGGATGACTTGCTCTCTTCACCTACCACTCCACACATGGAAAGTTAGCACTCCTTAACTCCTCTCTGACTCAATAAAATTCATCCCACTACTTGGAGATGTGGCATGTCATCTACTCCTTCCTTGCCACTCATCCTCACTTGAGACATGCGCCCTCTTTCACTTGGCTCGTGCCCTAGCCTTGGGATTATCACCTCTTGTGCTATAAAATCAAGTTGACCCTCATGTATTTGGATAATGGGAGTTAGACCAATGCTTGATGTATTATTTTTTGTAAATATTTGATGCTATTGGACTAAATAAAGAGACTTTGGAGGTCTAATATATGGTGGCTTGACTCATGTGTGGATGAATGTTATCCAATTCTTGAGGTGATCTTGTTTCAATTCTTCTTGCTTATATACATAGTTAATATTGGCCAATTGTAAGGATATTGTTATCTATTTGGATAGGATTACTAAGCTTTGTTGAATTTTAATCCTCTTGTTTATTTACATTATAATTTTAATGTGCATATATTGTTTTTGTTTAAACTAACATGCCACTTGAAGTTCTTGTGTAGGTAACACCAAAAGTTTAACAATCATTTGCAAGTTTTGTGAAGCATACAAGATCCATTCAAACTTGTAGAAGTAGAAAAGCTTGTTGGCATCTACTACTCTTCCAAAACTTTGAAGACATTATTCCCTCTTCTTTCCATTGAAGAGACCCCATCGCCCAAGGAGTTCCAAGCTCAAGCACAAACGATCTCTCATTCACAAAAGTCATTCATTCTTTTGGTTACTTCTATTCTCATGCACTAATTAGATCTAACTTTGAATTTGAAAAGTTTAAATTTAGTTCTTCCTTGGTTGCATGCATTCTTACTTATATCTAGATCCAATTTTCAATATCTAAAAAGCTAGATCTAAAGTAGAAGTTTCACTTTTTGCAAGTTCCTTTATCTAAAATTTTAAAGCCATAAACTGATTATTTTAAAGAGCAATTTTCATTGTGTAATCAATCTAGTTAGTGTCATTTGCTTGTTATTTTAGGACAGCAAACAAAGGTCACTAAAAGAGCCTTCTTTTAGCTTAGTTTTACTATCAAAATCGTCCAAAATTTTCATTTTTATACTTAGAATATTTTTTTTGCAAATTTGGGCTTTAAGGTTTATTATCCAAAGGCACTTCTAAAGTGTCTTTTGGTGCAATTGATCTCTATTTGCTTGCTGGGTTTTTTCAGGTCGCTAATAAAACAAGTGGAAACTCTTCTGAATTTTGAAGAAATCGAAGCATTTTTTACAATGGGAAGCACCCCTTTGAAGACTAAACCTTTTTGAAACATTGTAAATCTTGTGATCCAGAGATATAAGGATCACAAGGCTCCCCAAAAGGAAATCAAGCATTGTAACAAAAAGTAATAAAATAAATGGGGTACACAGTCCCCACTTTTATTTTTTCCCTTAAGGGGGGACTAGTGTTGTGGTGTGATTATCATGCATGGTTTCCTTTTTTGCTTATGTTCTACAATTTCACATCTTAAGGATAAACTAAAAGGAACCTCAATCATAAAAACTACAAAGCAATCTTAGATTAAGATTTCAATTTTTGCAAAGTAGAATACTAATTGTTATATTAGATTTCCTTTCAGTTATCTACTTTCAATTTTACTTTTGAAAATATATTAATCCCCTCAACTCCCCTAAGTAGGCTCACGCCAAACAGGGGCTGGACATTGTGGATTTAGTAATTACACAAACATTTTACTTTATTGCAATTTTATTTTCTTGCAAATAAACCCGTCCCCTCAGCACCCCTAAGTAGGCTCATGCCAAACAAGGGTTGGACAGTGTGGACTTAGTTTAATTAGAAAATCTTGTGTTTTTCTGCAACTTTCATTTTATTGCAAATAAACATATCCCCTCAACTCCCCGGTGTATGTTCTTGACCCTTCCATTGCAAGCTTCATCTCGATCTTTGGAAGTAAGTTCCATGCAGAATCAAGATTGGTCAGTGCAGATTTGGTCTAATTAGGACAATCTCTAAAGGTTGTTATTGCTTTGTTTGGAAACTGCATAAAGGGAGTGTGTGAAGTCAGATAGGAACTTTGAGATCTAGGTTCTCCCCGTGTTGGACATCCAACACCTTTATTGAGCTTGTTGGTGAAGTCATTTGAGCTTCGACAAGTTCTCCGCAAATTCCAAGCTGAGGGATAGCCTCTTAAGAGGCCACATTTAAATTAGTTTTATTTTCAAGCAACATTCATAATAATATCATTCAACATTTAATAATCACTCAACATTAAGTTAATTTTTCTAAAAATATACAAGCAACAG
Organism: Picea engelmannii; assembly: GCA_009831015.1. Classification (NCBI taxonomy): domain Eukaryota; kingdom Viridiplantae; phylum Streptophyta; class Pinopsida; order Pinales; family Pinaceae; genus Picea; species Picea engelmannii. The sequence goes on along the minus strand of ML780536.1, from coordinate 748,027 downwards.
ACTAGCAAGTCTCATGTTTTAGCAGCAACTCATGGTACATAATCTCGCAACAATTCATTATACTTGGCACTAGTCTACATTATTTTTCTTATCATTTTACTTCAAGTACTTGTATCGTTTTTTGTAAGTTGTATCATTTATACAAAGTATCTTGAATTCTTTATTTTCAATCATAAGCAATCTTATTTTACATGCCATATATTTTGTTAGTATAATTTCCATTATATGTTGTTGTTGTAATTTTATCTTGTTATTGTTGTTATAATAAAAACTCCTAGATTATATTTCTTGTTCTTATACTAGATCAAGCCTTAGATTTATTTTTCTTTAGGGACTACCCCCATTGGCTTCGCTAGGAGTTGTCCTATATGAAAGATTCGAGAATCAAGTGATAACACCTTGACTCGAGACTTCTCCCCATGGACACACCCAGTGGATTAAAATTTTTTAAATGCTAAACCCGAGGTGTGTATAAAGAAAACAACTCCACTGATTCATGAGTCTGGAAATTAGGGAATACTAACCTCATGAGGATTTAACTTGGCATGGATTGTTGTCCAAGAATCCAAGTGATTCAAGAATTCAGGAATTGCACTAATTTGGGAGTTCAGGAACTCGAGTTTAGGAACTTGGGAATTCAGAGAGTTCCACTGATTCAAGAATTTGGGAATTAAGGAATACTACCCTTATGTGTCAAATTTTCAACTAGGGAAATTTAATGAATACAATTTCAAATATGAGAATTACTTCCAAGTGACCTCAAACAGTAAACTAGGGTTGTTATCACTGAATAATTCTACACTGAAATTATGACAGAAAATTACAGCAGCAGAAACAAAAAGATCAAAGAGAAATCATCCATACACATGAGACACGAAAAATTATGTTCTATAAAATTTTCCAATTGAGAAATTCTAAGGACAAAATAGTCCTAGAAAAATTATAACTTTCAGCAAATTCTGAAAAAACCCTTCCAACTTGCAAACATTTTGTTGTACCCTACTGACATCACCTTGCTAGTTGTTGATGTCACCTATTGTACAACCTACTGACGTCATCCATACAAACTGTATGGACTTCTGACGTCAGTCGTATGAACCGTATGACCTATTCATACCACACATGCGGTTGTCCTTCCTCAGCAGAAAATCATAAAACAAAATGTCCAGAAACCCTAGGCCAAATTTGTCAAAGCGAAGAATTTCCTTTGCTGAACTTTTTCCTCCCAATATCCTTGGCACAAGTTCTCACTCAATTATGTTGACTCCATAATGTCACAAATATCCTCACAAAGAATCATGAATAAGACAAACTTCTTGGTCTGAGAAATGACCTTCCTGCATTGCTTGGAAGAGATCAAGGAAATAACACTAGGTGGGACTACCTCGGGTATCCTGTACAATTTCATTTTCAAAGTAATAATAACACTACGAGGCCTAGACTCATTTACAACATGATGTTTCCATAAATAAGGTTGGCCCAAAATAACATCACAAACTTCAAGGGGAGAAACATCACACAATACCTCATCTCTGAATGACTTAATGTTGTATGATAGGCGACACTATTGGTTGAAGCAAATATTTCTTCCTTGATGGAGCCATTTGATGGTGTAGGGATGCAAGTATGACATTGTCGATAGGGCTAGCCACTTGACAACCTCTACTGAGATGAGTTTCTCCTGTATACCACTACCAATGATGAATTTCAGTGGAGTGACGTTCACCCACATCTGTGAATGAAATAGGTGCTTTCTTTCCTTTGTCTCATCAGGTTCACCAAGATAGATCTTTGTGGTAGAAACGGTGGAACTAGGTTCCACATCAATGACCTATCTCCCATTTTCTGGTTATGACTCAGATTTGGAACTTGCATCTGATTCAAAGGATTTTTCCTCAACCACTAATGAGTGCTTTGAGCGGAAATGAATAGTGTTGTGCCAGGGGCTCTTATGGAAGTCACACCACTTCCCAGTATCTTTCTTCGTCTTCCCATTGTCCTTCTTTGCTTGTGTCTTGGGCTAGTTGTCTTGAGGTTTCCCATATTTTCTCTTTCCTTTGTTCTATGGGTTGGGGATTCCCTTTACCTAATTTTTCTATGAGGGGTTCCTAGACCCAAACTTCCATGTATTTTGTTTAAGCTTCTGGTCGATTTTGATGACATATCGATAGGCCGCGCCCAAGGATGAGTTGTTCAAAACCTCCATTTATGTCTAGATGTATCTATGCATAATTCTGCGGTACTTGAGAAGCATATGTAGCTCATAATATTTGATACCCACCTTGTTGTGCAAGGTATGGAATACATTGGTGAACTCTGACACTGTTTGGTCTCTTTCCTGCAACAATGTGGTCCATCTTGGATACAAGTCATCATAACTTCCAACAGGGTAGTATTGTTCCTTAATAACATCCATGAAGGAACCCCAAGTGGGTGCAATTGAAAATAATTTGGATCCCTCTATTTCCTTTTTCTCACAGAAAGTCTCCCACCAATCTTTGACATGGGGGACGACCATGAGGAGCACAAATGTAATATTTTCTCTATATGAAAAGTTGTGGACAAAAAAAAACCCTTCTATAAGGTTTAACCATATATCTATGACATTTTCATCTCTTTGACCTTCAAATATAGGAATATCAAAATCGATTTGCACCTTGAAGGGGGTAACACCTCCGCTTGAGGTGGATGCGCCACTTTTCGACAGCCGTCGAAGGAATTTTGTAAAGTTGTCCATCATCGCGTTCCTCTGTCGCTCAAGGGTTTCCTCGAGAATTTTTTTGAAAGGATATCTTGTGGAGTCATATTTCTTTTCACCTACCATGGATGGTTTCTTGGGAATGTGAGAGCAGTTTTCCTCAAGAGAAACAAGATCGAGACCCAACTCTCTATACCATGACCGCGTCGGGGACATGCATTAAAAAACGACAAGGAGAAAACCACTCTGATACCACTAATCCCTATTTATGAGTGGAAAAAAATGAAACCACATGTTTATAATATTAACATAGAGACACGGTGAACAATAATAGAGATACAGTAAAAATTAACTTCTATTAAATAAAAAATATGCTGAAAACTGTAAAATACAAACTGAAAACAAGCTTGCTAGAATGGTGGCAGCTTATCTCTGAGAAGAGATGTGACATATACGATCATTCGCAAGAAGATGATTACAATGAGGCTCTGAAGGAATTTTAACAATAAACATTAATTCCAAAATCCTAGACATCCAAAAACCTAACCCTAGGATATGAAGCGCCAAAAGTCATGTGGGCCACGTTGGGGTAAGTTAGTACATGAACTTCCCAAGGTCATAACTTTTGCATACACTCTCTGTTTAGGGTGAACAATAGTGCGTAAGAAATGTATTGATAAGGATATTCATTTATGGGGCTCAATTAGATCCTTTGAATATCATTGAGGTGCCCGATCATGAAAAAAATGTCATTTAGGCCCTTGAAATGGCCCCCAAAGTTTGGGATCCGAAAAACTGCTAAAAATAGTAAGTTACCAAAAACCTGTTTTGAGCCAATTAGAAAAGGTGGGTGGCCATTGAGATCCTCATGGATCATATTTATACTACCAAAAGTGAGTAAAAACCCTTACAATTCAAACCCAAAACCCTAACCCTAAGTGGATTAGGTTTGTCCACATAGTAACTTCTTGCACGCGGCTGGTCCTCAATCCAACTGTTCCTCGTTGTGTTGTCCTTCTTCTACTTTTGAATATTATTTTCCTCATGATTATTTTCCTTATTTCCTGGTGTGCACTGCCTCTTTGGTCCATTCCTTAGTTTTCTTCATTGTTTTTTGTGCTCTTCCTTGTTCCTCACACTTTGTTCCCAAAATAACCTTCTCCAAAATACCCTCTTTGTGGTGATGAGGTTTTCTCTCTTTTTTAATGTTATGATATTATTGATCATAACAAAATGTTCTACTTTTACACAATTAAAGAATTTAAAGGGAAACTTACATTTAACTTTTATGGATCCTTTCTTGAGTTTCCTCACAAAATAGGCTTCCTTTGCATCTGATTCACTATTAGATATATCACTTGATTTGTTGTCTCTGTCAATTGTCTTCTTTGAGGCTCTAAAGGTTTCTTCTCTCTTTGATGGTGTAACACCCATGTTTCCCCCAACTTGTAAATATAAATATAACTTGCCAAAATACTATGGGCATATTGAATATGTGTGGATGTTGGAATTGATGAACATTTTTGTTATAAAAGGTAATGTATGTATTTTTGTTATTAAATAAAATAAATAGTTTTGCGTAACTGTTGAAGGGGATTTCCAAGGTAGACCATGATGCTTTGAGAGAGATGGTGAAGTGAACCAAAAATGGTTGAGATGACCCCCACCAAACCAGTACCTTACTGTATTTAAATTACTTAGACCTAGAACAACCCTCTGACTCATAAATAAGTTACGAGTCATGCTGGAAGTTGGGAAGTCCTCCTTAATATTTAATGAGGATATGGGAAGAGTACCCAACTGAAAGACTTCCTGACTTGATGAAGAGATGGGGATTCATACCCAGGAAATATTAATAAGGAAGGAAATAAAAGAAGGAGATTCTTGGGTAGAGGAAAACTGTGAAGAGATGATTCGAGAGACCATTCTTTCGGAGAGAAAAAGAACGTGTGCAGTTCTTTGGTACTAAAAAGAACTAAGAAACAAGATCATTCTGGTTGTAAGAATTTGTTGGCATTGTTTTCATTCCAAGCTGATAAATGGGGCTATAGAGAAGATGAGTGACTGTGGACGTACTCGTTGAAGACCCCCTTTCTTGGTAGAGAGAAAACTATTTTTCCAAGTTCCTATGGGAGGAGGAGAGTAACCTATGTCCCTGACTATCGTGAACAAGAAAGGAGAGTAACCTCCATCCTTAACTGTCACTGAACAAGAAAGGAGAGTCTCTCTAAGATCATCATGGTCTATATAGGGTGTGGCCAACGATAAATCCGTTTAGGAGTGGTTGTGCCTATGGTTGGGTGGAAACAAGCACGCCTTTCAATAATTGCTTCACGAATTTTGGTTTCCTAATAAATATTTTTATGATTTTTATACTAGAATTGAAATGATAGTTGAATGTATGTGTCTATGACTAAAAATTGTATTGTATGATTAAAGTAGAAATTCTTATGTTTTTCTGTGAACCCATGCTTTTGGATGGTTTCTATTTTCTTCAGCTTAGCAGCTAGAGAGCTATGAGACGAAGGTCTGTAAATGAGACTAAGGATAAGTTTATGGTTCTTGTATTGGTCGATAAATACATTTATTTTTTTTAGAACTTAAGTCTAGTGAATGGAAGACGCTTCCTTCAAACACGTCGTCGGTGTGACCAAGGGCTCATGAATATGACCCTAACTAAATCATGGTAAATAGGTGGGAGTGAAGGCACGAGACCTATCAGAGGACCCATATGACTAAGATATGGGAATTCTTCGCTAGGCCCAAAAGGAACGAAGCTATTCTGGCTTCAGAAATTTGGGATTTTAGAGCTCCAAGATATATGACTTCACAACCCTCGAAAATAATCGAAGGCAACATGTTGTTTCAGTTACCTACGAGGTTGAAATAAATTTAGTAGTTTCCCTAACCATGACTATGGGATCTATCCCACTATTAAACCCTGATCCACTTATCAGTCATGAAGTAACGCGAGCCATATATCTAAGGTCCCTCGGGGTCTTTCCTAACTGTTAGATATAAGTCATTGTTATTCCATCATTAACTACTCTGGGAGTAATGGACTGTTAGGGAGAGGGAACCCCCAAATGCCTAAGTCATGAAGTGAAAAGGACCGTTGATCCTAGGATCATTCGGGATCCCCTACGACCGTTAGAGCTAGACCATGGTCAACCTAACGTTGACCACTCTGAGAGAAAAGAGTAAGGTACATAGTGGATTCCCAAAACACCAAAGTTAAGAAGTAACGAAGGCCATAGATATATGGATATACATGGACACATCTCGACCATGAGGATTAAGGGGCATTGGGAGGATGTCAATCCAGAGTGACGTGGCACGCTGACATCACCCAGGGTGACATGGAGCCATGCTATATGTGCCACATGTCACCTTAATTGGTTTTTTTCACAGATCCTATGTGCCCATTAGAACATGACACATGTCACCCATTGATGGGGCTACATGTCATCTATGCCCTTGGCCATGTGTCATTCCCCTAGAGCATGCTCGCTTGACTAAAATTTGGTGGAGTACCCGGGACTCCGAGAGTTCAGGACTTCAAGAAGATTGGGAGGCTGAAACATTGAGGTTAAATTGATCGAAGGCCCAAAACCCCTTGTCCCTATCTCTGCATATAATGCATCATCACTTGTAAGTCTAGACCCTTTGGGAGTTCAGGAATTTGGGATTCCGTAGGAATGGAGTGGTATGTTTGAATGGGTCGAAACGGACCAAAGGCCGGATCTACGTGGAATGATTTTGAGGTCCTTCGGGAGTTCATGATTTCAGGACTTTGTAGGATATGTGTGTCAAAAGAAAAAGGGGCGTTCAATGCCAAATGTCGAATTTCCCTTAAGCTTATGTTTCAAACAAGGATGAAGTCCAGCCGTTGGATTTGACAGTGGATGGAATTCCACCATAGATGCAGGAACATAGGAAAATCTCTAGGACTTCATGAAACTTGGGATTGTACAAATGATATGGACCTATGTGGGCACCACATGGCCCTTAACTAATAATAACTGAAGAGATTTTGAAAAGTGTATCTCCTAATCTAGAGCTCCAATTTGAACAGGGTAGTAGTTGTTAGATAGATATTGATGAGCATAAGAAGATGAATATCCCCAAAGAAAATATTCGAGATGATTAAAGAAAGCGGAATTTTGATGCTCCATCCCTTTAAAGGGTACTTAGGGGTTGGGTGTGTTACAAATTGGTATCAGAGAGGGAAACAATACTTGGCCTGGTTGGGCTCATGAACGAGTCGCTTAAAAATATTGTTAGAGAAATTTTAAGGGTAACACCCTACCTTACCCCTTTCATAAGAGACCTATTTAAACCACTGTTGAAGAGAGGAATGGGAATTTCTACTGTTGTTATATGTTTTGAAATTTTAAATTTTGTGTTGTTATTTTTCCAAATAAATAAGTTTACTTCACCTTATAAATTGTATGTGATGTTCCCAAACTAGTAGGCCATTAACTAACATAAAATGTTTTATCAACACTCAAGCAGTCAGTGGATAGTAGGAAAAATGCAGCATAAAGGATGGTGACACACCAAGAATTGGGGGAAATCTCCCACAATCGAGAGGAAGAGTCTGATGAGAGGAGCGCAGTGTAAACCTCACCATATTTGGCTGAAACCATAACAAGACTCATGGAAGATATACATATTTGCAAGGATGACAATGAAAGGCTAATAAAAGAACAAGAAAAACAAACTAAAATTAATGTAGTCCTACTACAAAGCCTATTAGATATACAAAGGAAGTTGCAACATGGACCAATAGCCATTCAAGTGGACAAACATTATAATAAGAAAACTCAAAGTCCACATGAGATACGAAATCATTGTTAGAAAAACAGGACCGCGGAGCAATAAAATAAAACAAATGCAGAAACAAAACACAAAAGACACACAATACAAGAGAGACACAGATTTACGTGGTTCACCCAGTGTGGGCTACATCCACCAGATAAATTGCCAGTTCCTTCCTTTATTATTATCCAGCAAATGAAGGGATACAACCTATAGAAAACCCGTTGTAACTTCCTCTTCTTTCTCTCACAGTCTCCTCTCTCAGAATACAATATTCACCACCATCCATAGCCGCGATACATTTCCCTCATAAAAGAGGGTTTCCTTCTAGGGAAAAAAACCCTAACATAATCTCTACCATTAGACCTGTGACCTTATAATGAACGGCCTAGATTTACAATGAAATTACAATATACTTTTACAAGGCAATTTTTGCTTCGGGGGCTCCGCCCTCGAACCCCTGCTTGCCCCCGGACCCTGCAGAGGAGGTACCCCCCCTCTGCACTCCCCCACATGGAAGAGTGTACATACTTCTGGGGTGTAAATACTTCATGGGGTATAAACACGGCTGAAAGTAAACGATCTATAAATCAAGAAGATAATCAGGCTCCACAACCAACAATCTCCCACTTGGAGACTGATCTCAACAACTCCACCGCTATTGTATATGCTGGAATCTGAACCTTCTTGGACCTGGAAAATTTCTCATATTCATCTTCATTCTTGAAGACCAACTGAAACTAAGCAAGAACTCAGTTTCTCCCTGGTTACTCCCTTTGTTAACATGTCTACAGGATTCTGGCTACTGTGTATCTTTTCCAGCTTCAATTGTCCATCTTCCAAGGTGGATCTTATGAAGTGGTACCTCAATTGTATATGATTAGTCTTCGAATGGAAGGCTGAGTTCTTTGCAAGATGAATGGCACTCTAACTGTCACAGTACAACCTGCTATTCTCCTGCTTCTTTCCCAATTCCTCCATAAACATTTGTAACCAAATCATCTCTTTACTAGCCTTTGTAGCAGCAACATACTCTGCCTCTATTGTTGAAAGTGAAACAACCTTTTGCAGTTTTGAAATCCAACTTACTATTGTTCCACCTATAGTAAAAAAATACCATGTGGTGATCCTCCTGTTGTCTTTATCACCTGCCATATCTAAATCAACATATCCCTGTAGAAAAGTGTCTGAACCTCCAAAACATAATGCATGTGTAGTAGTACTTCTCAAATACCTGAGAATCCACTTTACTACCTCCCAATGTTCTTTACTTGGATTGTTCATATACCTTCTCACAACTCCCACTGCATGTGCAATATATGGTCTTGTGCAAACCATTGCATACATCAAGCTGCTAACTTCTGGTGAATATGGGACCCTGGACATGTATTATATCTCCTCCTCTGTCTTGGGACACATTTCCTTAGTTAATTTGAAATGGCTGGCCAAAGGTGTACTAACTGGTTTTTCATTCTGCATTCTAAACCTCTCCAAGATCTTCTCTGTGTACTCACCCTGAGACAATGTCAGTTTGCGATTTTTCCTGTCTCTTGTTATTCTCATAGCAAGGATTTTCTTTGCAGCACCCAAATCCTTCATTGCAAATTAATTAGCTAATTTCTTCTTGAGCACATTTATATCCTGCATATTAGACCCTGCAACAAGCATGTCATCTACATACAATATCAAGATAATATAGCTTCCATTTTCTAGCCTTTTAAAATAAACACAGTGATCAGAATGACATCTATTATAACCATCTTCTGTCATAAACCTGTCAAACTTCAGATACGACTGCCTTGGAGCTTGCTTTAGGCCATATAAGCTCTTCTTCAAACTCCATACCAAATTCTCCTTCCCTTTGACCTCATACCCCTGTGGCTGCTACATATAAATCTCTTCCTCCAAATCCCCATGGAGAAAA
>ML780536.1:709123-736778 GCA_009831015.1 Picea engelmannii | reverse complement strand
CCTTTTGTCTTCCCCTGTTCTCCATGTTCAACGCATTTCCTGATGTCTCACCTGTGCTTTTTCGTTGCATTTCCTCACTAAGGATAACACCAACAACATCATCAAATTTTAAAGTATTTGAACCAGAGACAGAGTTACTTACATCCATGACCAAGCCATTCCAGCTTTCTGGCAATGAGCATAAGATTAGAAGAGACCTAACCTCATCATCAAAGTCCACTTTTACAGAACCTAGTTGATTAGTAACCGTATTAAATTCATTTAAATGATCTGCAACAGACCCACCTTCTGACATCTTCATATTAAATAATCTCTTCATTAGAAATACCTTATTCGATGTCAAGGGTTTTTCATACAATTTGGCCAACGCGTCCATCAAACCCTTCTCTATCTTTTCTTTCGAAATATTGAAAGCCACTAACGCTGTCAGGCTTAGCTGTATCGTTCCTAGAGCCTTTCTGTCAAGAATCTCCCATTCTTCGTCCTTCATGGCCGTCGACTTCTTTCCTACTCYGCTCAATGGTAGGAATAGATCCTTCTGATATAAATAGTCTTCCATATACATCTTCCATAACTGGTAGTTTTGGCCGTTAAATTTCTCGACCCTAAACTTTCCATCTTCCGACATTGCTCCCACTCGAACCAGGAACCCTCTTTTCCTGCGAGTTACCTTATGCTCTGATACCAGTTGTTAGAAAACTAGGTCCACGGAGTAATAAAATAAAACAAATGAAGAAACAAAACACAAAAGACACACAATACAAGAGAGACACAGATTTATGTGGTTCACCCAGTGTGGGCTACGTCCACGAGAGAAATTGCCAGGTCCTTCCTTTATTATTATCCAACAAATGAAGGGATACAACCTACAACAAACCCGTTGTAACTTCCTCTTCTTTCTCTCACAATCTCCTCTCTCAGAATACAATATTCACCACCATCCATAGCCGCGATACATTTCCCTCATAAAAGAGGGTTGCCTTCTAGGGAAAAAAACCCTAAAATAATCTCTATCGTTAGATCTGTGACCTTATAATGAATGGTCCATATTTACAATGAAATTACAATATACTTTTACAAGGCAATTTTTTCTTCGAGGGCTTCACCCCTGAACCCCATCTTGGGGAATAGCCCCCCCGGACCCCGTAGAGGGGGTACCCCCTCTGCACTCCCCCGCGTGGAAGAGTGTACATACTTCTAGGGTGTAAATACTTCATGGGGTATAAACACGGCTGAAAGTAAAAGACCTATAAATCAAGAAGATAATCAGGCTCCACAACCAACAATCATGGTCCTTAAAGTGGCCATACAAGGATGAGCACCTCAAAGAAGGCCCCGTTACACATCAACATTACTCTCTTTAGCAAGTGTCGCAAGTGTCGCATGTTGCTCATAAGTGTCACAAATGTCAAGCAAAGCATACTGCCATGATGACGACACTAAGGAGACACTTAAAATGACTCAAAAAATTGATTTGAAGAAAGAGGAATGGATAACTGGAGATAAGAGCCTCTTTCCACATGAAAGGAGCATTTAATTTAAGGTTTTGGGAGAGAGTGCTCCCCTACATCACCCTTAGGAGTGATGGCGCTCCCCTATAAGGTGCTAGGGAGCGTTATAATACCAAACTACCCTTCTGAGGGAGCGCTATGGACTTTTAGAGCACTGGCGCCCCCCTTGAGCCTACTAGGGAGAGCTATAGTGCCCTGATGCCCCTTTTGAGGGAGCACTATCTAATATGGGAAGCAGTTGATCTATTGAGGAGAATAAGGGGAAGATCTTTCAAGTTTGGAAGGCAGTTGCATTCGAATTCCTGGTTCAACCATGATCTTAGGAGAAGGTCCCTGATCTAAAGAGGGAATTCCTCAACTTACCCTAAAGATACCTCAAGAGGTTAGGCCTATCTGAACCTATATAAGAAGGCTCTATGATGGTGAAAAGGAGGAAGAATTGGAAGCATGAAACCTATGATCTCATAGGAAACATACAGTGAACTGGAAGAAAGTGATCAGTAAAGTTGTTGTCGTCCAGATCGTGGATCTTTTGAGAAGGGGTTAGACAAAGGGGACTTGACGAAGCTATCGCATTTGCATCTATGGTTGTAAGCTACTTCTATCATTGTTCTCATTAATATGACACGCTTGGCCTGTTTCTTTCTAGTTTGTGTTTAATTTCACATGTACTTGTCTATGATATATAGATCTATTTCGAGCTAATATCAATAGAGTAGGAAGTGGTTGTACTGTTGTTTGTCTACAGGGATCATCGAGGAGCGAAATATTGGAGATCAACTCGGAGCGTGCAGGGACAAACGTCGACAAAATGTACTTCTTTTCTCCTTCCTCCTCATGCATTAGTTTGTATAGATTTGAAAGGAAGTCAGTGTCCACATTAAGCGTCTTTTGTCTTAAGAGTTAAGAGTCTAGCTCTCAAGAGGATATCTACCTATCCGCAGGGAGATTTTCCTTCAACAGGCCCAACATGGAGAGAAGAGACACTCAATGAAAGAATCCTCTAGTGAGGAAACAAACAACTCCAAGGAATATTCTAGTAGCAAGACTAGTTCACATTACCAGAGAAGAAGAAAGAAGAGGAGACATTCCAGTATTCATGACCCTAAAATTTTTAAGAAATCTAAACCACCCACTTTCGATGGAGAAATTAAGAAGGGGGAAGAAGCAAAATTTTGGTTGCTCGTCTTGAAGAAGTACTTCAAATTCCATGACTACTCTAAAAACTTAAAGGCTCGAATAACCATTTTCAACTTGAATGGAAATGCCTCCATTTGGTGGGAGGAACTTAGGAATGTGAAAGAAATCCATGAGAAGGATTTGTCTTGGAAAAAATTCGAGAAATACTTCAAGAAGAATTATCTTTTGGAAAAATACTTTGATGGAAATACCAAGGCGTTATATGAACTCAAGCTGAAACAACTCACAATAGATGAATATATCAATAAATTTCTTGAGTTGATAAGGTATGTGCCCTACATAAAGGATGAAAAGGTAAATATGCAATGATTTATTAGTGGACTTCCTCAGTCCTTCTAGGACATAATTGAATTTGATGAACCCAAGGCCTTAGAAGATACTATTCGGAAGGCAAGGCACTGTTATGAGCAATTCAAGAATAAGACAGAACGTCATGAGGACTGTGTTAGCACTCCGTAATTTCTCAGGATGAATAAGAATAAGATAGAGATAACCACAAAACCACTTGGATTCAAGGATCTAGCCCTCCAAGACTCAGAGAGGGATCTCTCTGTATGATTTAAATTTGTTTTGATGATATGTTAGGCTATTTATGAGGACAAAAGGTTTGTTTTTAGAGTTTTCGGTTGAGACAAGAAAAAGAGGGCCATTGGGAAAAATGGAGTCAAAAGGTTAAGGTTGATTAAATTAATGAATAGATGAGACAAGGTGTAACAAGGTGAGGTAATCATGTCAGTGGATCATTTGAGTTTGCGAGATGGGAAAAGAAGAAAAGATGAGGGTTCACTTCAAATGTAGAGCAAAGCTTATCTGAATTCTACATTCAACTTTCAGAAGAAAACATAAACATTGTTTTAAGCCAGAGCAGGGTGTCTGAGATAAATCCTGAGCATAATATTCTTATAAACAATAAGGAAGGAAAACAATATGAGAAACAAGAGAATTACAATTTACATCAAGAAATACTTCACCACATAATCATGACACAAGAATCTGGAAACAAAATTCCTTTGTATTCATCCAGAAAAGTCACTTACAGCCCGTTGAACATCTTTAAAACAGATGGTGATATTTCCATACCATCATTCCCTTTAGGTCTAACTGATCAACCCCTAATTTCATATTAAATTACATATTTTATAACTTTTGATTACATGCAGATCCTATAAATTAGGGGATCAGATCTTCTCCTTAATTGTTTATAGATATTTTTGGCAAATACCTAATTAATACAAAATCAAAATAGAGATATGATCTCATCTAAAAAATCGTACCATATATCCTTAGTCTATTATAATATATGAATTTTTACCACTGAAAGGGTAAAAATTGAAATAGCTTCCAGTTGACTATGATCCAAAAGGCAGGGAAAATAAAACACAATCCCAAGAAAAGAGATAAACTTTGACTTTCTTCAAAAAACAAATATAATTCGATATTAACCTTGACAACAACATATTGGAGATGTATTGGCATTGGAAAATAATCCTGGAAATCGTGGAGATCCTTGAGAAATCTATTTGTCCCGATCTATGGAGATCTCTGTGTTTTTTGCTGATAACAAAACTTTCGATAGCTTAGGGGCCAAAACAGAGTGTATTTAGCTCATGATATCCTGGACTTGATTTTCGACAGAAAATTTTGGATTATGCAACTGCCCTTAGCTGGAGAAAACTGTAACTGCTCCAGAACTTAGTAAAAAATGGTTTAGTTTGATCGTTAATCCTGCTTCATCAATTGTGGTCACCTCCTCTCATACCAAGGGCAGATTCAACCAAGGTATCAAGCCTGAGGTGAGCTGTGGGTTTGAGATTTTTATGAACAATCTTAAACCTCAACACCTTATTCATGTTCTTTAATCTACCATTATGTTTGAGAATCTTCTTGTTCTTGTGTTTTGCAGTGTCATACTTGATGGCCAATTGATCTAATGCAAATCCAATTTGGAGGGAATATTTCCTACGAGTCTCATTTTCTTTCTTCAGGTGTATTTTTAACACCTTGAACTCAACAATTTCCTCTGTCAGTTTCTGGACCTTAGTTTGTTTGCTGACCTTCTTCTTTGATGGTGTCCCAACTTCTTCAGGGTTTTCCATTTCCATAGTTGATGGCTTAGCTTCCATTTCTAGAGTTGGGGGCTCTGAATCAGAATCAGAATATGGCAGGTTCGGGATATTTGTTGCTGTAGTTTTTTCTTGGTCCTCTGCCTAATTCCCAAACTCTAACTTATTCTTTTCTTTCTCTGATTTTGATGGAGAAACTTTTGTGGCAGATTTTACAGGAGACAACGCTCTTCTTTTTCTCTTACTAGTATTTGGTGAAGTCAATTCTTGTGAGGGAGTTCCTCCTTTCTTGGGTTGCACTTCTTGTCCAAAATCTCCCCAAAACAAGAGATAATCCCAATTTTGTTCCTCCTACTGAGATCTTTTAAAGCTATCAACTTGATCAAACCATGGTGAAACAAACTACTGCTAGCTATCTGAGGCTTGGCTTGAACTTTGGAATCCATTTTGGTGAGACTCTTGAGAAGGTAAAAGGGCATATTCAGAGGTTGATTACCTGTGAAATGGAGGATATGTCTGAAGTGGTAGAGCATGGTTCTTCCATACCTCCCCTCACCAGTGATGTAGACCTGAATCATCTTTAGCAAAGATTGCCATTTCTCCTCCAAATAGCTCTTGGGGATATCCTTTTACCACTTCATATTCTAATGTTCTTCTTTGAGGAAGGATCTGAAATCAACTTCTTTGATTGAGGTAGTCTTAAACCACCTTTCTTCTTCACCAGGATTATATGTAGCTTCTGCAACAATGGACTCATCAATTTGCATTACCACAGGACCAAGTTGAACCTTAAAGCCATCAAAGCTCTTGGAAAAAGCTTCTATAATACCCTGATGATACCCTTGTAGCTTTTGACAGAACATATATAGCATCCAAACTCCTTGAAAATTTCATAGGCCTCAGGGTGGGCCTCCATGTTGGAAGTATCCTTTAGTTCCTTCCTCAGTAGGGCGCCTCTTGTTGAGCTCTTCATTACCAGAATTTCTGGAAACACTTAAAAGAAAATGTAACATTACCAAGTATCCATGGTATGTGAAGGTGAATGATGTACTCAGATGATCATGGTGGTGTGGTAGAACAATAGGAAATGAGGATAGATTTGAAGGATGAATGGTTTGGGGTACCTTTGTGTAGCTTTAAAATAATCACAAACCGACCATCGACAGATTCAAAACATGGGAAGGTTCATGACCATTTTTTCAGGATCAAGTGAAATGGGTGGGCATGATCTAGGTTATGATTGGTTGATTTGAAAAATAGATGAATGAATCATAATCCCTTTTGAAAATCATATGAATGATACCTGGGATCGGTTTCTGGCAGCATAACAATAAATTATGGTTTGTGTGCAATCACAGAAATGGGAGTGACAAGACCCTTTTTAAACGCTTGAGATATTCAGGACTTTTGGCAGCTAGTGATATGTGTGAATAAGTCGTTTAGCTACCAAAAGTTTTAACTTTCGGTAGTTAACGACTATGATATTTTTCTCTTTTAGCTATCAGAAACCAAAATTTCTGCCACAATGGGAATATAACCCAATTCATGAAAATAGATGATTTATCCATTTTAAATCTTCAAAAATTCATGGAGATGCATTATAGTTACTACTCACCATGTAAAAACACTAGGTATATCTGGGTGTTTGATGTGAAATATGGGATATACCACTGGACCATTACTCCTGAGCACCTTATCATGAAAGCACTCTCACTCTGATCAGAACAACTCCAAAATAGATGATTGGAGAACATATGACTATATTATAGGATCCTAACAATCTAGAAGAAGAAAAATAATTCGTGATTCAAGAAGAAAGGGTTTAAATCCTCAATATTTGAGAACCAAGGGAAAATTTCTAAGATGATCCTTCTTACTAGAAGTGTATATCAACATAATTTTCCATCTCAGAGTGGTAATAAACCCTTTAGAGCAGCCCTAGGTAAGACTGATAACACAAAGAGAGAGCCCTTGCAATGTTGGGGTTGTGGAGAAGAACATATGTTGAGGGACTGTCCACATAGGAAACAGAACAATAAGAGGGTCTAAAATTTCCAAGAGGCTACCATAGTCAATGATGTGGTTAGGAGCATGCCACAAATATATGCAACCTTGGATAATAGACAAGATGACCACCGAGATTCAATGGTGGAGATGGAAGGTATGATTTCCAACCAACTAGTTTCCATTTTAATTTACCATGGTTCTAATCTGAGTTATGTTACCCCTCGAACTGTTGATAAATGTAAATTGAATCAAGTAAAACATGCTAAATAATGGTTGGTACAACTAGCCAACAGAACCAAAAGAAAGGTAACAAAGGTCATATCAGCATGCCAATTCATTATGAATGGATTACCCACCCAAGACACCTTAAACATGCTCTCTTTAGGATCTTATGACCTGCAGATTGGCATGGACTAGTTGGCCACCCATAAAACCAAGTTGGACTATTACAATAAAATTTTGGAGTGTGAAGATGAAGAAGGGAGAAAAATAACCCTACAAGGGATTCAAAATCCTGTCTCAGTGAGACAAATATCATCCCTTCAAGTGAAGAAGTATTGTAGAAAAGGATCTCCTTGTATGCAATACAAGTTTTGAAATCTGTTGAGAACAATAAAACAAGCCTAAAGGACCATCCCATATTAAGAGAGTATAAAGATGTGTTTCCAGAAGAGGTACCCGATCTACCTCTAAGAAGAGATATTGAATTTTCAACAGAATTTGTACCAAGAGTAGTGCCAGTGTCCATAACACCCTATAGAATGAGTACACCAGAGCTAGTTGAGCTCAAAATGCAGCTAAAGGAGATGTCAGACAAAGACTACATTTGACCTAGTGTATCTCCATAGGGAGAACCAACCTTGTTTGTGAAAAAGAAGGATGGGACACTTAGGCTTTTCTTAAACTATTGTTGGGTAGAAATCATCCTTGTTACCATTCTTGGGCTGACTCAGGTTCAGGTCTACTATGGTTTCCAACAAAACCCCTCTAATACTATCATCCCTCCTGGTAAACCAGAAGGAAACACAACATACAAAATGCACTGCACAGTCTCTCCCAAGATAGTTCTTATGGGTGGTTGAAATGCTCAGGTACTTTCAACCTAGGAATGAGTGGGGATATGAAATTGACCTCTATTATATTCATTTTTTTAATCTAAAATTCAACTTATCTTGATTAATCTGTCATTCTTACTCATGCATGTAAAATAACAGATCTAACTACGTCATTCAGACATCTTTCTAACATCAAATCATTAACAACAAAGGAGTTACACGACATTCAATCACATAACACATGATCTATCGTGGTTCACCCCTCCTGGGCTACATCCACAAATATTTTGTTGCTCTTCTCTTTTATTATTATGTTTCCAAAACTACAACACCTTTCGCATTACAACTCTCCATCAAAACAGGTCGAGATCTACAATGAGGCAGACTAGATCACACTAGTCTCCTTATCCTATGATCTAACCCTCAAGATCTACCTTATTTTCTCTCCTTATCTCAACAACTTACAAAATATATCAGAATTACAGTCCTTTAGTCTTCAAACAACATAGTAACAATGAAAAAAAACATGACATCCAACTCCAAACCCCCGACCTAGACCTCCTAGGTGCTTATTTATACATGTTTTTACATCTTCTTACAAAACCCCTAACCCTAGAATGGTTAGGTATTCTTGCATGTGTGCCTCACATGCTTTCATCGTCTGTATGTGTGTTTACCTTGCACATGTTACTTTTGCTTCCAGTTGTCTTTCCCTTCTTTGTGCTTTATTCTCCAAAATTAGTCTTTATTCCAAAGTGGACCTGTGCCCAATAGACCCCCAACACTAATATGTGACTTGTCCCAAGCCACCTAGGCACTGTGCACCCCCTTGACATCCTTTGATAGACTATGGAGCTTGTTTGCTAGTCCCCTTCCTTGTGTTTGTACCTGCGCGGCCTTTTCCATAAGAGATTCTAAGTTTTGTGTTGTGACTTCCTCATAAACCATGGTTGTGCATTCCACCCATGTCTACGCCATATTCTTCTTCTCTACCTCTAGTTGCATGATCCTTTCTACTACTTGCTCTTGGAGGGGTTACATCTGTGTTTGACTCTCTTGTTTGTGCACCTGCACCATCTTTAGTTTGGCCTGCAATCTCTTCATCTCCTAGGTTCCTTTCAAACACTTAGTGATGCCCATTGTCTTCTTCCTCTTCTTGAGGTCCTAGATTTCTACATTTATCCTCTCTTCCTCTTGGTCCCACCACTAGACCTACTCATCTTCCTCCAGCGTTTTCCAAAGCTGTGTTTCTCTATCAAACAATTCTGTTGATGTATTAAATTGTTTCTCCAACTATGCTAGTTGGAGTGTAACTTCTTCTTTCATCTCCTCCCTAACCTCAAGTGGAGTTTTCAGATTCATATTTTCCTTCCCTTCCTCAATTTGTTGCCTATAGTGGTCAATGGTTTGGTCAATGTGATTGAGTTTTTCCTCTGTACTTGGACTCTCGACCTACGTGCTGTCTAGAAGGTGGTTGTAGACTATCATCACCCCCTATCAATTTTATCTGCGTGCTCTTTCTCTTCCTTGGTCTTGAAATTTACTTGTTGGAGCACAAGCTCCAATTCTTCCTTGTCACTTTTGGTTTCCTGCAGTTCTGTTGCATCTATCCTCACGCATGATGGTACCTCTTGCACGATGCTAACTTGGCATTTGTACAATGCATTTGTTGGTATCTTAGCCAATACCATGTTGACCTGCGCCAAATATTTCAGTGGCGTCTATTCTAAGGTTTCATCCATCTACAACATGCTCTCCTTTTTTGACCATAAGTGTTTCTAGTTGGTGCCTTTTCGCCATAACTTCCATTTTTCAAATTTCCCCCTTTTCTGACCGTTGGTCCTTTTTTCAGTGCACCGAGTTTTCCAAGTGAGCGGTATGTCATTTATCCCTTGTGCGTGGACATTTTATTTTCATCTCACTAAGTCCATTTTTGTTGCATGCAGTCTTCTGATGTCTAGTGCAGTAACCCCCCCCCCCCATGTTTTTTTCCTATCATACACTATATACATATCTCTTTTCTGCATGGTAACTTTCTAAGTACTAGGAGGTCAATTGTCCCTATATAGTTTCATTCGACTTCCATTGATCATTCCTCTGAGTTCTGTACCCCCTAAATATTTCAATTGTACAACTCCCTCATCTGTGACAATATTCACTTCATATGGTCCCAACGAATGCATTCTAAATTTTCCTAGGTGGTGAAGAAATTTATTGTCATACACCAAGACTATGTCTCCCTCCTTGAAGCTCTTCCTTTTAATATGTCTGTCATGCAAATCTTTGTCCCTTGTTTTTTGTAATTCTTGGTGAAATCCTGCTAGAATCCTATATTCTTCCATCACCATCAACTGACTTGGTCTTTCTTGTACTGTGCCTCATTCTTTCATGTTGGTGATTGCTACTATGCACAAACTAGGTTCCAAAAATTCTAATGGCACCACTACTTCTTGTCCATACACCAACCTGAATGGTGTCTACCCTGTCAACTTTTTTCTTGTAGTCATGTATGCCCATAATATTGTTGGTATCTTCAAGTCCCAATCATCTGTTAACATTGCATATATTTTCCAATGCATTATCGAGGATCTTATTAAAGGCTTCCATTGTTCCATTTTCTTGAGGGTGATATGGTGTACTCTTTTGATGATAGACTTCATACTCCTCAGTCATAGCCTTGATAGAAATATTGATGAAGTTAGTGCCTTGGTCACTCATAAAAATCCTTTGGCATCCAAATGTAGTGATCACTTTCTTAAACACGAAGTGTGTTGTTTTCTCTGCACTACAATATTTCACTGGTGCTACTTCTGCCCATCTTGTTAAGTACTTTGTCACAGTAATGATATACCTTGCTCTTGATCTCTTTGTTGGTGTATTAATTGGTCTGACAAAATATATTTCCCATTTGTCGAATACTTGCAAGGTTACTTTTGGTCTTAGGGGAATCTCATCCCATCTATTAGGTTTACCAACCCTCTGACATACATCACATCTATGGTAGTAGTTATTTTCATCTATGTGGATAGTCAACCACCATATTCCTTCACACATTACCTTCCGTGTGGTAGCTTTTCCTGCATAATGTCCTCTAGCTATTCCCTCATGAGCCTCTTCTAAAATCCTAGGCCTTTCATGTTCTAGTAGACATCTTCTCAAGATGTTGTCTGCTCCCATATTGTATAAGGGTCCTGTAATCAATTTATAGTCTGTAGCTCTAACTACCATATTTTTCTTTTGCACAGTGTTGAATTCTTGTGGCACATTCCCTGTACTCCAGTATTGAATGATGTCAACACAATATTCACCAACCACTTTGATTGAAAATAACTGTGCATCATGGAAGTTGTCCTCTAAATTTGTAGGTTATTTTCCATTAGTGATCCTTGACAGGTGGTCGAGTCCTACAGTCAACTTCCCTGGCTTGACTATCACTTCAAATTCAAACTCCCGAAACAACAGTAATCATCTACAGATCCTCCCCCCCAACACTAGCTTATTGAATAGGTATTTGATGGAAAAATGATCTGTGAACATTTTAAAATGTTTCCCGAGTAGATAGTGTTTGAAATTGTTCAATACATATACCATTGCTAGGCCTTCTCTTTCTGTAGTATTGTAGTTCTTCTCTGACTCTGAAAATTTTCTGCTTTCAAATTTTATAGGATGATCTAACTCTCCTACTCTTGGTTGTGCCAGAATAGCTCCAATTTATATGGTTGATGAATCTACATGCACATGAAATGTATTTTCCCAATCTGGGAATACTAGTATAGGTGTTGTTACCATCTTCTCGTTTAGAGTGTCTAAGCCCCGCTAACAGTCCTCATTCCACTAAAATTTACTATCTTTTTTCAACACTTTTTCCATCGACGCAGTGATCTGTGCATACCCTTTTATGAATTTCCTGTATTAGTCTGTGTGTCCCAATGTTTCTCTCAACTGACATACTAATTTTTGTGGTCGTAAATTAACAATCACTGCAATCTTGGAAGGATCTACATTCAAGCCTTGTTTTTACACTATATGGCCCAATAGTATTCCAAAAGGTGTTCCAAATATGCACTTATTGATATTTAATGATATCTAACACTTCCTGCACCTTTCCAACATCATCTTTAATACCTCTACATGATCTTTCACCAGACTGTAGATTGTCCAGTCATCCAGATATACTTCTAAAAAATGATGGATGAATTCTTTGAATGAAGCTATGACTACTCTTGAGAATATTGTTGGTGCATCCTTCAGTCCATAAGGCATGACTGAGTATTGGTAGGATCCCCATTCTATGGAAAAAGTGGTCTTGTACATGTCTTCTGGGGATATCTTAATATGATGGTATCCTAAGAATCCATATGTGAATGATTATGCTCCCTAGCCTCCTACATTATCTATTAACTCATCTTTGAAAGAGGTAGGAAAAGGGTCATGTTGGAAATAATCATTCAACTTCCTCAAATCGACACATATCCTTATGAATCCTTGCTTCTTCTCCTAAACTACCATAGGGCTTACCCATTCAGATTCCTCCACTGGTTCTATTATTCCAACTTCCAACATTCTGTCAATTTCTTATTTTACTTTCTACTTATATATTGGGTTTAGTCTATATGGTCATTGTATGACTTATCTAGCCTTAGGTTTTAGAGGTATCTTAATCTCTCCTAGCTCTCCTAATATGCCTTTCATCTATGTAAAGGTTGTTGGGAACAATTCATTAGTCCCAATATTTACTTTCTTCACCTTGAATCGGGGAGTGAATACTTTTGATTCAATAGATGGACCTTCCACCTCTCTTTCTCCTTCAATTTATATAATTTGAATGTTGCGTGGGTCATCTTCATATGGTGCTTGTTCCTACACATGGTAGCATGACAATAGTTCTTTCATTGTCTGTCTATTCTGTTGTTGATACTCTGTTATAATTTCAACCTTTGGTTATTGAATGAGTATTACCAATCTGATCGGTTTGAGTGTTGAATCCATGTTGGGGTTCTCATGTTGAAATGAGAAAGTGACTATAAAATTATGTTGTAATGATGTCCATTCTGCAGTGCCTCTGTGCAATTCTTGGTCTACATACCAGTTTGTTGGAATTTCTTCCAATGTGTGAATAAAGTGATGAGATCATTCTTCTGGTGGTGTCATTCTCCATAATGTTCTGCACTTCTCCAAGTGTTCTGCTGGTGTACCTTGTCCATCATATCTCTGCAGTTGAATTCTTCCCCATTTTGCGTCAAATCTGATGCACAGTAATTGCTTACATTGGTACCAGTCCTTGACTTTCCCTTTGTGTGCACCCCACCATCTTGTAGGTGTTTCCTTGAGTGCTATGTCTAGAGATAAGAGTCTTTTATTCTCTAACACTTCATCTTCGTATATTTTTAGTAATTATTCTAAGTCATTCACCCCATGAAAGTTGGGAGGTTGTCTTATCTATGTACCTACCCATTTTATTGTGCAGTCTATTCTTGCGCACCTTCTTGTGGAGACTTCATGTAATATCTGCTGCTAATTCTCCAAACCTATATCTAGATCTGATGTGAATGATGTGATACTTCTCCAATTGAGTACCCCATCTGGAGTTGGATTCACAGAATATTCTTCTTGCATAGTGGTTCTATATAAATGGTTAATTTCCTCCAGGTCTAAACAAGTGGGTTCTACAAACCTTTCTCCTACTGATGGATATAGTGGTGCAACAACTCTGTACTCTCTTGACTCGAATGTCATCTTCCTCATCTTCAAATTGATTATGGATTGATTTTAAAATGCCCGATCCAAGCCAAGTAATGTCGGATAAGGTGTTGTTCCATCCACTATTTCTATCACTTTGAAATTGGCTTTAGTGTGCACTCCAACCAGATCTACTGTCACACCCTTTAGGCTTCCAATTGGTAGAACCCTGTGTTGATTTGCTAGTTTTAGATGAACATGTGAATATCCTAATGTGGGCTCTCCCATAAATTTCCATGTATTCTTAGGTAGCACATTCACTTCAGAGCCTAAATACATTATGATATCCCCCATGTTGAAATCTCCAATGTTGGCATTCAGTCTGAATTCTCTGCTTGTCCTCCTACTTGTATGCATATGATTAATTGTTTTCTGCTCTAGCTTTCCCTCTACATCTGTGTTACATATTTCTAACATATTTTGTAACACTTTAACAAATGATGGATCCTTTAGTAGTTTAACACAAGATTGCAAAAAATCCTTTATGGTACTTACTTGTCCTAGGGGTTGTGCTTCATTAGCATGATCCAATGATGAAGGCATCTCGTATGTTGGTACGTCTTGAGTATGCTGCATAGTTGACGTAGATGCAATGTATGGCTTCAAGAATTCTTGTCTAGCTTTCTTGAATATCTCCTTTTTCATTCTACGCATCAAAATTCTTCTGTAGTTCCACATTCTTCTTCAGCCATTGGTGTTGTGACGGATCTTGTCTTACTACATCATCTCCTATCTTAGCTCGTCCATGTGTAACTATGTTGATATTTCTTCCATCATCCCTCGCTTCTACATAAATCCATTGAACATTCTGATTGTTCTGATTTCTCTTTCCTAGATCTTCCCCAATAGTGTCAGACAATCTTATGTGTCATGGTCTGATGCGCGACAATACATATAGGTCATAGGTGGAAGTGGACATTATCTTGAATAGTTTCCTGGTTGTTGACATTTATGGCATATCATAGATCCTCTACCTCCTCTACATCTTCCTCCACCTATGTAGCCAACTCAATCTCCCCATGGTGTTTTTGAACCACTAGAAAATTTGGGTCATTTTGTGACGACTATTTCGACACTCTTGCGATGTTATGTCATGGATATTGCAACAAATATTGGGTCTCCCAAACATCGCTTCATGTGACATGGCATGTGTGATGAACCTGACACAACGTATCAAGAGAGACGACACTAGGGAGTTGTCACAAAAACGACAAAGAAGAAATACCGTCGCCAGAATGACTAAGTAGGGAAATCATTGAAAGAGCGATAAAGGAGGGAAATCGTCGCAAGAGCGAATAGCAATGAAAATCATTGCAAAAGAGACAATGTAGAGAGACCATTGCATGAGCGATAGGTTAGAGAGATCGTTGCAAGAGAGACAATATAGGGAGATCTTCGCACGAGCGATAATATAGGGAGATTTTCACAAGATAGACAAGCAAAATAAATTTTGCGACGAATCAACTATCGAAGGGATCGTCGCAAGAGAGACGAGAATAGGGTATCTTGCGAAAAAATTTCTATAAAAATTTTCATAATTTGTATAGCAATTTCATCGCAATATTTCTTGAGGTCATTGCTATTGTGACGACATATATTTATTTTAAAAAAAATGATTTTTGAGAAAAAAAAAAAAAATTGATTTTTGAGCCAATTATAAAAGGATTTTTTAGCAAAAAAAATTCCCAAACATCTATAACATTCATTAGTAAAAATTCAAGAATAAAACACAAGTACAATATTGAACTACAATATACCCTAATAAATACTAAACCATATACAAAACTATATACAGTGAAAACAATTAACAACCAAGCATTTAAAAATAGTGGTGTTTTTAAGAACAAGGAAGGAAATGTTCTCTAATTTACAATGGTGCCATTAGTGATTTTGTTGTACTTATGATACTAGCACACAAATTCCTACTCTATTTTCACCTTTTATATTTTTTAACCTATGTTTTGATATGAATCTGAATAATAATTTGATATTTCAAATCTGATATGAAAGACAGAAATGACAAGTCTATCATCTAGGCATCCCAATTTTACGCAACTTGTGTACTAAAGTGGATGAATGATGAAACAATAGTCTGAAAAGTCAAAGATATTATTTTCTGATGTTAGTTTCCTTTCCTGTTTCCCGAGACTTCCCCATTTCGTGGAGTTTCCCACATTTTTTTGTTGTTTTCTATAATATGTCTATCACATGTTTCCTTCTCTGGGTGGGTTCCATTTACAATTCAAGGACACTGACAACTACATATAATTAATAAAACAATATTTTCCGCAATAAATGAAAATTTTTAATTTATATCTGGTTGTGCACATGTAGAACCAAGACACAATATTCTATTTAACTATCCATATTATGAATCAACAGTTTCACACAAAGAAAAAGCAAGCCTTTTCCAGAACTCAATACTCTTGTCAATGACAGGTCAGGAATCAATTATAGTTGTGTAGTGGATAACTGCATTGACATGACCTTCTTTACAATGTTTAAATATGACTAGATCAAAGTTAAAAATAACAATTAGGGTTTAACATGGTTTCACATATAATTAACATCCCATTATAAAAATTGGAGTGCATTGATGGGGGTCATAAATAAACAAAATTAGTGATTTTAAAGGGAAGCACAAATTTTGGGTGGTATATCTACACTATATGCGTGCACATAATGGGGGAAATATCTATGATAACCTCTTTTGGTCAATTTCAAGGTTTAACTAGGTCGATTCCAACAAGTTTGAGGTCATGTGATGATGGAAAGGGGCTTCAAATGAGGGTTATGCATGCCAATTGTGATGTATTCATGTGCAACTACTAAAAATGGCGCAAGTGAGAAATTTTAAGGTGATAACACCCTCATCCTCAAGACTATAGCCTATTGATGAATGTCACCTACAACTATACATGTGTAGGATTTGTCAACTATTTTGGGTGAAACAAGGTTTTATGATTGCACACTAAGGAGGTCCCCCAAGTGAAGTTGTTTCATGGATAGAGTGTTGGTGACCATGTGAAACATAAGAAAATTGTTTCCATGCTAGGAACCAATTGGTCCTAGTAGAAGGAGTTCATTCACACATCCTCTTGTGGAATTTCTACATGATATCATCACTTGTTGGATTCACATTGAACAATAAAACCATAATTCTACTTGGATTCATTAACTTCCAAGATAGATTGTATCCAAGTATGAAAATAAAAGAAACTTTCACTCTAAAGATGGGAATGAATTATGAGTGAAGAGTTGGATCTTAATATTTCTTAGAGCTTAGAGTCAATGAGGATACTTTTTTAATGAAGGAAAAAGAAAGATAGGAACTAGAGATAAATACATAGCAAGAACTCTAGCCAGTAATGAAATCCAACATTCATAATTAGATCCACATTCAAGAGAAACAAAAATATGACACATTGTTCTAGATTGGTCCTCTAATATTTTGGAGACAAAAAAACCTCTCAATGGGGAAGCCTGATTTGAAATGGATCTGAACACGGGAATGATTGTAAGAATCAATACCTACAAGTGTAATTTAAAAATTAATGAAGGTTATATAATAAAGGACAATGCAAATTTTATAAATTAAATGAGACAAAGAAAGAAAAGTAAAACAAAATAAAATAGAAAAATGAAAATAGGAGCAAAAGAGAGAGAGAGCAATGGGAACTAAAAGGTCAGTCTCTTGGTATTCCCATTACCCCAAAGATCTCCTATTCGTCCTTGTGACATGAATCTCAAAGGGTATTTTGGCCAAAGAGGAAAGTAAGCACAAAGATCCATGAGTTACATTGTAACCAAATATTCTCAAAATGAGAATTGAGTAACCATTGAAATTTGTTTTTCCCATTTGGGTTTCTAGAGTAAACATTATGTCAATGCATTATATGCATCATTACATGTTCAACTATATAATGTACATCTAATTGTATTATAAACTTATTACACATCATCAATTTCTTTTAGTCTTCTTTTGTGTGTTTGATCTGAAAAGATCTTTTAATGACTGTGTTTGAGTTATTATTTGCATGTGTTAATTAACCATTTATGAAGCTGAATGAAAGAGGAAGGATTTAATGAAGAAGCATAGCAGCCATAAGAAAATATATAGATCTGATCTGAAGCAATAAGAACAACAAACCATAAAAAGAGAAGTGATAACGGAGTTCGACACAAAAATGCCTGTCTCCGACCCTTTGTCTCAGTGGGGGAGGCTTCTTTATTTATATTAAAAGCTCAATAAGTACATCGCAGTAGTGCCATAAGGCTACAAGACTAATTTGGTCATGTTCTTCCAGATCTCTAGAACCCATTAGAAGAAACGGCACGCAAAATGAATGACCGGAGCTCCCAGAAATGGCCTACAAGCATCTGCTCCTCAACAGCTTCCCTACATAAAAATGGATTTGGCATTGCTTTGCTTCAGCATAAATCTTCCATGACTATCCTCCATGGCCTCAAACATGCCTGGTTTTTATATATCTGAAGTTGGTTATCATTCCCCAACTTCCTCCCAAAACCTGGGCTAAAAAAAAGCCCAATATCTCCCAATAATGACCAAATCCTCTTATTACAGGCCAAAAATCAATTTAAAATCCAAAAACATTATAATAAAACCCACTTATCCAAAAAGATATGGGTTAAGCCCCATAGACCCAGCGCGCACACTTAAAACATGGGCATATTCTTTCATGTGGCCAAGCACCAGCCCCTAGGGGATGCATGTTGGCCCCTACTCCATAAAACCCGGTCGCATGGTGTTAAATGATAGGACTGTGCCCCCAAAACTTGTGCTAGTAAATCTGAACTGAGTCTCGGTCACATGGGATTCCACCAAATTTAGGGCTAGATCCATGGTGATATCCATGCCAACACTATAATCGGAGTCGGAGGTTACATGCAGTAAAAGAAACCGCGAGCTATAGCTTAGCCCCAACCCCCTTTCGAATCCATTAACACGTATTTACACTTTAATTAACATATAGTGGGTACTCTTAAACAAGTAACACATATGGTGCATTGGAAAATGACCTTTCCCAAAGCTTTGTCACCTACCAAGAGGTCATGGGTTTGAATCCCATGGGCTACAAAATTTTCCCCAGTCAGTCAATGAGGGGATGCCACATGGCAACCCATGTCTGGGCCATGTGGCACCCTTTCATTGGTCCATGAAATGCCACATGTCAATGTTGGACTGGTCCACAATGTGCCACTTGTCCAAAATGCATTGATCCCTGTCACTGCCCAGTCACCCTGTTGTCATGTTGCCACATGTCACTATGTTGTTTTCAGCATGGTGATGTCATGCTGACGTCAACATTGACTTTTTTCTAGTTGACCTGTTGAATTTTTAGTTGTTTTGGAATCTGATCAGAGTGCGATAACTCTCGCATACAACATCCATTTGAGAAAGTAAATATATGGCTAGAATTAGTGCGACGAGCCAGTCGCAATGGAATTGGTTTCGTCTGATTCCAAGAACTTTCATTTTGAGCCTTTTCTAGACCTGGGAAGCCTCTTGGATCTGATTCTAGATCACACCTCCCCACTAAGGACCTTTTTGTCCCCAAAAGTTTACTAACCAGTCAACAAGATTGGGATAGGCTACCTAGCTTGTCCTCTGTCTCTAAACTCTATCATGTGCACCTGTCTCATCAAGATCAATTGTAACACAATCATGACAACTGACAACATATTGTTAGCCATTTGAACCCTGTTACATCTTACTGAAGCCACTATCATCCACATAGACACCATTACTAATGATAGCATCAAAACGACGACTGCAAATGAGCTGATATACTTGTAATATTTGCACGACATGAGCTTGTCTTGAAGAAAAATATGATTGATTTTCCATTCAACAATCATGTCCTGTTATTGCTTAAGATCGATTACTTCATTTGAAACAATTATTGGTTTGTTTCTTGCTTGAACTGATTTCTTTAATTGTTCCATTTTTTTATGTGTTTTATTTTCCTTAACATGATGAGCACGAACCACATAATCTTGACCTGCTTTGGTTAATTGATATTGATTCTTTGTCCTGTAGAAGATTTCCTTTCGATCATATAAATATGGACTACCTAAGACCATTCCACATTCTCTTAATGGCACTACATCACATGTTACCTCGTCCACATACTTAGATGAAATTGAAAATTTGATTGTGCACTACTTTGTTATGTGCATTTGATGATGATTGCTTATCCATTTAAGTGTGTAAGGCTTATGATGTACTTGTGTTTTGAACCCCAATTGCTTAACCAATTCTTCTGAAATTAGATTAGATTGATGTCCACTGTCGATTAATGTATCTATCTTAGTGTGTCGCATGATTACCCTTATATGAAACAAGTTACTTCTACAATCAATGCCTTCACCAATTTTATCTGTCATACCAACCAATGAGACCTTAGATTCGTCACCCGAATCCGATCCCAAGTTTGTGGGTCTTGTTGTCATTGCCACTATTTTCCTTCCCTTATTCTCCTTGAACCACTTTGGCCTCTTCTCGGGATGCAACTACCAACATCTGTCCTCATCATGTCCCTCTTTCTTGAAATGCTTGCAAGAGGGATTCTCATCCTTTCTTTCCACTGCATTTGAATTCTTTCCATGCCAATTCCTCTTGTCCTCTTTCCTTGAAGATGATGATTCCCTTGATACACCTGCTTTTCCTGATTCAATGTATGTCACTTGAACATAAACCTCATCAAGGTTAGTGGGTCCAAACATGAATACAATGTTTCTAATATGTGCAGGTAAACCTCCTATATACTTCATAAGGGTTTCTTGTGTATGCAAAGGGATATCTAACATCAATGCCATTTTTCGAAAGCCATCTGTATACTCTTGCACTATTTGTCATTTTCTTAGTTTTAAAGATTTCCATTCAATTAATTATTTTTCTTTATAACCCAAAGGATAGAATTGTTTCCTAAGTGCATAAATGAAGCTTTGCCATGATGGAAATACATTACCCACTTGTTGCGTTCCATTTTTCAACTTGCTTTGCCACCAGATGAGATTTGTATGCAAGTCTCAAAGATGCCAACTTGAATTGTGTGGCCTCATCCTTGATTTGTTGCACATTGCAGTAAACCTCCATCTTCCTGACCCAATTGTCAAGTCTCTTTGCATTAACTTCACCATCATATATGGGTAACTCAAATTTAACATCAAGTTTTAATAATGACATTTCATTCTTATGTTTATGAACATGTTTCTTTGCATTATATTTAGAACTTGAACTTGAAGAAGAAGGAGAAGAAGGAGGTGATGATGGAGGTGAAGGAGGAATCTGAGGATGATCCTCTCCTTCTTCACTTTTTCCCTTTGAAGATTCACTCAAAACTGATCTCTTTCGTTCCAAGTAATCCTCGTACAAAACTTTCACCATCTCCGACATAGCAAGGAAAGTTTTTTGAAACTCTTTCTCATCAAGAGAAAGTCCCTCTTCCGATGCCATCTTCTCGCTGTGAAAAGCTCTCTTTCTCAATCCAATTAATGGATTCTCTACAACAAGATTGCCTTCACCAAGCTGTATCTTTTCCCTGGTTAACATGAAAAACTCAAATCCAAACATCAACTAGCTCTGATACCACTTGATCCGAAAAGATCTTTTAATGAGTGTGGTTGAGTTATTATTTTCATGTGTTAATTAACCATTTATGAAGTTGAATGAAAGAGGAAGGATTTAATGAATAATCATAGTATCCATAATATAATATACATATCTGAACTAAAGCAATAAGAACAAAAAACCATAACAAGAGAAGTGATAATGGAGTTCAGCACAAAAATGCCTACATCTCCGGGCCTTTGTCTCAGTGGGGGAGGCTTCTTTATTTATGTTCAAATCTCAATAAGTACATTGTAGTAGTTCCATAAGGCTACAAGACTAATCTGGTCATGTTCTTCCAGATCTCTAAAACTCATCAGAAGAAACGACACGCAAAACGGATGACCGGAGCTCTCAGAAATGCCCCCCAAGCATCTGCTTCTCAACAACTTCCCTGCATAAAAATGGCTTTGGCTTGGCTTTGCTTCAGCATAAATCTTCTATGATTGTCCTCCATGGCCTCAACCAGGCCTATTTTTTATATATCTGAAGTTGGTTATCATTCCCCAACTTCCTCCAAAAATATGGGCTCAAAAAAAATCCCAATATCTCCCAATAATGGACAAATCCTCTTATTACAGGCCAAAAATCAATTTAAAATCCAAAAAAATTATAATAAAACCCACGTATCCAAAAATATATGGGTTAAACCCCATAGAAATGGCATGCACACTTAAAACATGGGCATATGCTTTCATGTGGCCAATCTCTAGCCCCCTAAGGGTTGCGTGCTGGCCCCTTTTCCATAAAACCTGGTTGCATGGTGTTAAATGATAGGACTGTGCTCCCAAAACCCACGCTAGCAAATCTTAACTGAGTCCCGGTCACATGGGATTCCACCAGATTTAGGGCTAGATCCATGGTGATATCCATGCCATGACTATAATCAAAGTCGGAGGTTACATGCAGTAAAAGAAACCATGGGTTGGGGCTTAGCCCCAACCCCCTTATGAATCCATTAACACGTATTTACACTTTAATTAACATATAGTGGGTACTTTTAAACAAGTAACACATATGGCACAATGATAAAGGACATTTCTCAAAGCTTTGTCACCTACCAAGAGGTCATGGGTTCGAATCCCATGGTCTATAAAAAATTTCCCAGTCAGTCAATGAGGGGATGCCATGTGGCACCCTTTCATTGGTCCATGAAATGCCACATGTCAACGTTGGACTGGTCCACAATGTGCCACGTGTCCACATTACATTGATCCCTGTCACTGCGCAGTCACCCTACTACCATGTTGCCACATGTCACTATGCTGATGTCAACATGGTGATGTCATGCTGACATCACCATTGATTTTTTTCTAGTTGACCTGTTGATTTTTTAGCTGTTTGGGAATCTGATCAGAGTGTGATAACTCTCGCATATGGCATCTGTTTGAGAAAGTAAATATATGGCGGGAATTAGTGCGATGAGTCAGTCGCAATGTATTTGGTTTCATCCGATTCTGAGAAATTTCATTTTTTGAGCCTTTTCTAGACATGGGAAGCCTCTTGGATCCGATTATGGATCAGTGTTACAGGTCTTAAGTAATTCATCCATCTCCATGTATTTTTTTACTGGGTGCTCTTCAACAATTGATGTTGTTTTAGTCCTTTCACGTCGAGTACGTCTGGTCTCATACCCACGACGTGGATGCTGCTGTGAGGGTCCATCACTTTCAAAAACAAAAAATATTAAAATTGTATGGCCAATTTTAAAATATAATTGAAGTAGTTCATTAATATTAAAAAAAAACTCTGCAATGTAATTATTTAGCTTGTCATCTAGTCGGCACCATTGGAATGGCTTCCGTCTTGTTCACCTGATATTCAGGTCAAGGAGGATAAACTATGAAATTCTCTGCCATTCAAATGCCAAAATTTATATGTACAAAATGATTAAGTATATGATTAATATACAACCATTTTACCGTCGTGGGCCTCAGTCACAGGAACATCTTGGGGCTGCACCCCATTGGGATTGGGATACTGGGGAGCACCATGATATTCTGGATGTGTTTCACTATCAACTCTTTGTTGTCTAGTACTAATGGTTTCGTTGATAGTGTTGCTCCTCTGATTAAAACAAAGTAAGACATTAAATTATGGACGATATCAAACATTTACGTATTTTATAAGTAATGAAAGGTTAATGTGGACTGATTTTTATTTAACTTATCTCACAAAATGGATCTTGAGGTCTGCCCCATGATTTTCCTACGATCAACCATGACTTTATAACCATACTTGTAACCAATTTGGAGGTCTTCCTCCATGGTTTCAGTTCCGAAGTCGTCGCCTTGCATTGCATAAGGGTATGGTTTTTTAATGTTTTTGGCTACATGGTTTTTTAATGTTTTTGGCTACAATTACCTGAAAGTTGTAAGGCGATACAAATAATATTCTTTATATGTTTGGGTAGTTACGATTCGTGACTGTAATGTTGAGTAGCCGCCCTGGCCTAGCTTGTGTTGGGCATGTTTGGAAATCCTTTCTTTGGTTGCCTTTGAAGTGTCAGGCAACCTATCATAAAAAAATTCAAGTATGTTATATATAACCACACTTTTATTTAGATCTAAATAAAATTAAAGCTGGTATTGAAATAAAAATATTGTAATTTACCTTGGTGTACTAGTTTTTTTTTCTCCCGATTTTTTCAAAATCTTTACTTTTGCATGATGTTGGCACAGGGGCAGACCCAGGGTTCAACGCTTCAACAACGCACCAACAAAACCCTAACTATCGGCCCTTTCGACAACACATGCGAAGAAGATGAAGTCTCACCCGAGGTAGAGGCAAGGGTGGTTGTAGGACTCAAGTGTCTACAACCTAGCTGGGACACAGATATGTGATTACAACACTTAACAGAGCACTTAGCAGTTAACATTCATCAATATTTAACCTTTATTCACATCACAGGTTGAAACCCTAGTTACAAAGAAGCACAGTATTCAACAAGATCTAATACATCCAAGCACTTAGCATATAGAAATAGATCAGATATAACATTCATTCACATTACTATGCACTAAGATACTATATCAGATGCATCTAACATATATTACTGCACTAAGCATAAATCACATAAATAAAATAACAACTATAATGCACAAAGAAACCACAACACAGGATATATGTGGTTCACCCCAGTGTGGGCCTACATCCACCAAATATTCTCTTCTTTATTGTCTTCTTTCAATCTTATACAAGCATAGAGCCACAAGAACCCACTCTGCATAGGATAGGAGATCTGCATGCACCTCGCCAGACCCTCCTTCCCTGAGCTAGGTTACAACACAAATCCTCTTTACAGTCACTTGCACTTCTCTTTGTAAGTTCTCATGCACACAGTATGCACAAAGCTAACTCAACCACATAGATCCAACTAACCACTTGCACTCAGCAAAATATAACACTTAGCACCACTTCTCTCTTAGACCTAGTTTTATCTTTATTACATCTAGATTTGTATTTATACATTACAAAAGGGGCCAAGGCATGGGTAAACCCATGGGCTGACATACCATACCCATTACATAAAACCTAAACCCAAGAATTCCCTAAGAAAGGGTCGAGATCATATGATCTCCACTTCTCCTTGCGTTCTACCTTCGACCAGCCCGTCGAAGTCCCAAAAATGGTCAATCATGACCAAGGTTCTCCAAAACTTGGTCAAGGGCCAACAGGTCCCCAAAACTCACCTGTGACTCATCCCAAGTCACTATGATCTGGGTAACTCTAACTCAAATGCCTCGAGTTTCTTCGACCTATTACTTAACCAGAGCCTCCTTCTCGACGAACTCTTGAATGATCTTTTCTATTACAGGTCCTTCCAAGCATTGTTCCACTGTGGTGACCACTTGTTCCAATTTTGCACCTCTTCCTTCAATTTCCTCAAAAAGTATGCAAGCTGCATCCTACACTGGATGGAGTCGCTGAGTTACTTCCATGACCTTACTATGTATGGCATGTACTTGTTGTTGGACTGTGCATTATTCCTGGGATCATTTCATCCTCTCAATTGCTGGTAGAGGCTTCAACTGTGTTGGCACCATTAATGCTTGCTACTTGGCTTCCTGAAGATGTGAATCCAATGTCCTTAGTTCAAGGTCCTCTAGAAGGCACTCATAAGTCTGCACACTTCGACTACTTAGTTGTTTACATTATAAGTACAATGCCTTGATTCTCTGGACTGCGCTTCAGGTAGTTTCTTCTCTCTGGTCTCACACTTCCTGCAGAGTGCTTGGCACTGCTTGTAACTCTAGTTTTGCTACCCTATGTTGGAGCTATTGAATGGCTTCAACAAGATTCCCTACTTGTCTTTCCACTGGGTCTTCTTCCATCTGTTTTAATCCCTTCATAGAGTGAAGTACTCTAGTGACTACTTCTTTAACTCCAATCTGCTCTACGAGCAATTGTTCCTTCTCCTTCTAGATCTGCTCTCTATCCTATGAAAAGTTTTCTTGGATGTCATCTTTTTTCTATTGTGCAACCCGAAATTGTTCTATGTATTCCTCTTTTTCTTTCTTTAAGGCCTCGGTGGCCTGTTATTTTTCTTCCTGAACACGACGAAGACGAGCTTCGGTCGCATATTCTATTTGGCGTAGCTGGGCAGGTTCATCTCCCAACTTTGTTCCTTCTGATGATGGGGGTGTAGTAGACACTGCGCAGCAGGATTAGAGGGCTTGTTGTACCCTTTTCAACTCTTCTTCAATTCTTTCATACATGGTCTCTTGTTTGGCTTCATTGCACTATAAGATATCTTCTGAGCTATCTAAGATAGAGGCGATGATGAAATCTATGTCATCCATCATGAGCACAGCCTGCATCTATGGTTTACTAGCTTTGGACTTCTTCCGTGATGTAGGTTTCATGGGGAAAACCTTTCTTTTCTTGGAGGTCTCAACTTCATCAATAAGATCCCTAGGAGGTGTTACTTTGCCTTGTTTTTGCTTGTCTTCTTATCCTTTGTTCTCTTATTTTTCTACTTCCTCATCACCTCCCCCTCCAGGTGAGTCTGAAGTAGTCTCTTTTGATGCATTGTTTGACTCTTATACCACTTCCTTTTTCTTCCTTCAGCTACTACTGGGTGCATCATACTCTTCACGGGTAACCACATGACTTTCGATGAGGTCAAGGTCAGACAATTCTGCCTGGTCGACTAGTATAAGGAACTCTGCAGGCCATTCCTTAGTGATTTCTTCCATGTCCTCCTCTGTGAGTTTATATTAACTCTGCAGCTCTTATTTGTGTTTGTCTTCATGTGCAGTGATATAAATAAAATGTTTATCTGCGCGGAACTTCACAAATGGTATGAACCTGTGCAGGGTGTTTGGTGTCATCCAAGGGAAAGACTCAATAGCACTCTTCAACTATAGGTAGTAGGTGTGGAACACCATGTTTCACTGCCATTGTTTTGCCATGTCTCTTGAATACCAGAGCGTGGTTAACTTCCCATCTAAGGGTTCTGATGGCTCAATCTCAGGGAAGGTCGCACCTTCCAACATTTCCCAAGCAATGAAAGTGATGAGGATCAACAACCAAGTGAAGTGGAACTTGTAGCCATGATCCTAAGCTTGCAACATTTTGTCTCTAACTTGTTGACGAGGTAGCTCACCCAGTTCATTTGTAGCCCCTCCATGCATTTCCCGCAAGGTCAACAACGAACCCTGTGACCTGCGTGGGTATATTATTCCTTACTATCTTACCAACGATAAAATGGAAGGCTAGGTGCACTACGCCATTCTGAATAGAGCCTACCTTGTAGCCTCGCTTCCCCTTCTCCACATCACCATAGGTATCTTTAATTTTCTACACCAGGGCATGATCTGCAACCTTCCTTGGATACAATTCTTGTGGGTCTGGTCCTTGCATGCTTAATCTGGTGATCTGATGGATCAACGCTAGATCTACGGTGATGCTTATGTATAGCCAAAGATAACCTCCATGTAAGAAAGACAACAAGAGTTTAATGCATGCGTTAACCTCCTGATGCCTTCCAAAGTGTGGTATCTTCATCGCATTCAAGATAGTGGACCTTGCGATGTCCATAGTCCACGGCTGGGGGATGATATTAGACTTCTTCCCCTTGGTCTTGGTTAAATACTTGTGTGGGGAAAGCATTCCATGGTTCTTGAGATATCCCAAGTTGAATTCACTGATCTTCAACGTCATGATTTGTCCTAACTATGGTCCTACTACGCATATCCCCTTCGGGAGGTACGCAGTAATCAAGGTGTAGTCGAATTCCCTCGGGACACTGTCACAGCTCACCGTGCTAGCTAGAGGAGGGATATAGTCGGGCATGATAGAAGGTGTTAACTACCAAAAACGCACCAGCATTTTAAAAGAAATATGCCTAATCTTGTAGGGAAATTTTGACTAGCTTCCCTAACTCCAAGTCCAAATCTGATTGCACAGTTGGAAAGCTTATGATCTGTAGATGAAAATCGACTA
>ML780536.1:667147-701972 GCA_009831015.1 Picea engelmannii | reverse complement strand
CATCTTTTCATAGGAGAAATTTCAGGGGTTTTTGGCTACACATCAGCAGCTCGAATTTATCTTTGGAAGAACAGGTTGAAGAAGCCTTGGAAGGCTGTCTCCACATCATCAACATTCAACAAGAGGAAAATCAGGGATTGACCTCCTTTTGAGGAAGTATCCCACTTCTTTTGCAGCAGATTTCTACTTACTATTTTTAGTTGATTTGATCCATGTTTTGAGGATCTGAAAACTGTTTGTAAAGGCTATAAATCCTAGGAACTCAGTTTGAGAAAGGGTTCGATTTTGGATGGAATAACTGGCTACTGTATTCATCTTTTTTCATGCTAATATAGATCACAGTTTTCTCTCAGTCTTGACATCAGATTCCACTTTCTCTTTCCCTGTGTCAGTTTGGTTTAGCTCTGAATGTGAATGTTTATTTCCATTGTTNNNCTCACAAATTGATTCAGTTTCTTGCATGTCTCTCAAGCCCTACTTTGTACTGGTTTGGTTACATGGTTTCTCCATTCACCTTTGATGTTTAAAAAACTGATAAATCAATTCTTGAGGGCACTGTTTCATTTGTTTACATGTTGAATGTCTGAATGTTGTACTCTGGTTTAGTCATCCCATTGATCCATTTTGATAAAAAACACCAAAAAACATTGAGTTCTTAAGTTACCAAGCACCTCTGGTCTGCAACCACGGAGGGTTTCTTGGAGAGTTAACAGAAGGGATGAGCTTCACATTCACCAAGTCATCACGGTGCTTGGTTCATTTCTCTATCGCAGCTTGGGATGGTCCAGATCCACGAGCAATCGACGGGGATGCTTACACTCCTCTCATCGACGAGGCTTGGACTCCTGTGGGCATGACCTTCTCAACCATGAGGTCAATGAGGATCTCTTAGATGGATTTCTCTACTTCACTGAAGTCACCTGACATGCATGCTCGAGATTAGGTATCTCAGGTCAGTGATCAAATACTCATTGTAACAGAACGGGTGGTGAGGTCTTAAATAGGCACAACACGAAAGAAACTAGTTCTTCGTGGGCTCAAATAATCATTGTTTGCAAAAGTGTTCTCGGTGAAACGCTCGATGGGGTAAATAGACAACATCGTAACAAACTCTTCCAATAAGCAAGAACACCTCAATCAATGCAATTCCATTCGTTGTGGCGCGGTCCCAATGGTCCAATGGCGATCTTTTGGGCCATAAATGCGGTTTGAGTCATGAGGGAGCGTCGGGCTAACGGTCGAGATGCCTCTAATGGTCATATTTCTTCACCATGGTGAAGTGACAATCTTCATTGTTCTGATATTCCATCGAACTTCCAGTTCTGCAAACCTTCCTTCTACGAGGTCCTCCCTGGAACTTCCTATAATTTCTCTAACTTTTCTTTCTTCTTGCTAAGATTTCTTTCTTTCTTTCCTGTAATTTGAATCACTGGTTTCCTCTTTCCATTATTGTTCTTATCTCCTCTTGGCATAGTAACTTCGCACTGCTGCGGGTCATTCAAGAGTTCTGAGAGTAATACTTCTTCTCTTTCTGGGGTAGGTGTTCTACTCTCTTGTACAAATAGGTATTTCAAGTATTCGTGTGTTCTTTCAGCTTCGACGTCCAAACCTCTGGTCCTTAGTAGCTTCGAATGGTGCTCTTGTTATTTCAGTAAGTGAGCTATTCTCCTAGCCATGAAATCTCTTAGTTCTTTCTTTTTCTATTCTAGATCCTCCTTTTCTTGTTTCCTTCATATCTAATATTTCTCAATCCATTTTTTCCTGGAAAAATAGCAAATGGAGCATTGTTATCAACAAATTTAACAACCTCAAATTCTTCCTCTGTCGAAGTTCCATGAGCACTCATAGATTTCTGGGTAAGTCTTCCACATAGGGTTATCAACTTTCCTCTAAATAACCCTATTCCTTCTAATGAAGGAGCCATAGCAAGTTTTCCCAAAATTTTCCAAGTTCTTTCTGTCATGATACTCACCCGTGTTTCCTCATCCAAAACACAGTCTATGTTGAAGTCTCCTATTCTTGTTTCTATGCACTCCTTCTCTTTTAATATCTCTAATAAGTTGATATTTTTGTGATCATTCAAGGTTTCTTTCATCTGTAATAATACAGTCTTTGATTCTTTCTGGGGTTCTATCATATCCTTAGTTTCTTAGCCTGTCCTGTGGTTTTCTTGTTTCATATTCATCTTTTCAACTTTAGCAATAATTCTAGGGAAATCCAAAACTTTATGGTCCATATCTTTGCAGCAAAGAAAAATAGGACCTCTACCAGGGCATTCCGTAGAAAGATATTCTGGTCTTCTGCAACTATAGCAAAGAGTTAATCCTCTCTTTCTTTTAAATGACCCCCAACCTTTCTTGTACTGTGCACTGAGATCACAGTAACTAGCCTGCAAAAAATTCTTTCTAGAATCCTGCATCCATTGGTTAGTCCAAACATTCTTTCTATGCATAGGAATAACATATCTTTTACTATTATTATTAGGTCTAATCATATCCAATCTTATTTCTTCTAGTTGTGCCCTAGTTTTTAGACTATGACAAAATCTATTGGACATACCTAGATCTATTCTTTCGGAGAATTTGTTTTCACTTATATTACCTTTCTCAGAGCACAAAGCTTTAAGATCATACCTCTTTTCTTCATATCTGATTCCTTTCTTAGCACAAAGCTTCACAATCAAGTAGAATATTGCACACTAAAGCAACAGATCTACGCACCAAGATTTCTTTTCTTTAGTCCCCAACAATCACAGTTTCAAGTATCGGCAATAGAACCATTTGTTGGCACAGGGGCAGACCCAGGGTTCAACGCTTCAATAGTGCACCAACAAAACCCTAACTACCAACCCTTTTAGCAACACTTGTGAAGCATATGAAGTCTCACCCGAGGTAGAGGCAGGGGTGGTTGCAAGACACAAGTGTCTACAACCTAGCTGGGACACAGATCTTTGATTACAACACTTAATAAAGCACTTAGCAGTTAACATTCATCGGTATTTAACCTTTATTCACATCGTAGGTCGAAACCCTAGTTACAGATCAACGCAGTATTCAATAATATCTAATACAACCAAGCACTTAGCATATAGAAATAGATCAGATCTATCATTCATTCACATTACTAAGCATTAAGCTACTATATCGGATGCATCTAACATATATCACTGCAATAGCATAAATCACATCATTAACATAACAACTATAATGCACAAAGAAACCACAAAACATGATATACGTGGTTCACCCCAGTGTGGGGCTACGTCCACCAACTCTTCTCTTATTTATGATCTTATTTCAATCTTTTACAAGCACAAAGCCACAAGAACCCACTCCGCATAGTACAGGAGATCTGCGCGCACCTCGCCAGACCCTCCTTCCCTGAGCTAGGTTATAACACAAAGCCTCTTTACAATCACTTGCACTTTTCTCTGCAAGTTCTCAGGCACACAATATGCACAAAGATAACTCAACCACGTAGATCCAACCAACCACTTGCACTCAACACAATATAACACTTAGCACCACTTCTCTCTTAGACCTAGAGTTATCTTTCTTACATCTAGCTTTCAATTTATACATTACAAAAGGGGCCAAGGCATGGGTAAACCCATGGGCTGACATCCCATACCCGTTACATAAAACCTAAACCAAAAAATTCCCTAATAAGGGGCCGAGATCCCGTGATCTCCTCTTTGTCTTGTGCTTCGCCTTCGACCAGCCTATCCAAGTCCCAAAATTGGTCAAACGTGACCAAGGTTCTCCAAAACTTGGTCAAGGGCCAACACATGATCAATGATCGCCTTCCACTCCCTCTTTGGAATTGAGGGAGGACACTCGTACCTAGGATTTCCTGGTAAGCTTCATCTATAAACATCCCGTGTATATTTTAAATATTCAACCATTGTAGAGGTGACCTCTTTTTTATTGAACGTGTCTACTCCAAAGAGGCCTTCAAGATAATCCATAAGTTCCTTTTTGAGGTTGGAATTCTGGCAATTCCACCTCATGCATAAGGTTTCCCCAAAAATCAACAAGGCCTTTCTCTCTAGGTGCCTATAAAAATGGTTGTTTCCTACACACAAAAAGATATGATCATTAATTTAAAATTAATAATCTAGATGATTTGTGTATGAGATGGACAACATTAAACGATTAAAATATGAATTAAAACTACCTGAGAGTCTTGATTGTTTTAATGTAAGTCCATTATCGTCGACCAAAAATGTGCATGGAAGGGTCCCCGTGCTTGTCAGACGTCTAGCTCTAGGAAATGCAACCATGTCAACCACATCACCAGCCTCATCTCTGTGACCATCTCTAGACTCTGACCGATGTGTGGATGTCTGGCGGTTTGTGTCATGGCTTCGATCTAAATTCGGTGTGGAAGATGGAGAAGTAAATATTACTCTAGTCGTTGTATGACCATCTGCATCAGGACTCTGTAGCGTCTCTGTAGCGCCACTACTACCAATACTGAGATGAACAGGCTCCAAAAATCTCTTTATAAAAAAGAATTTTTTTTTTCGTGAGATAATGTAAAAGTTAAAGAACAAAGTTTCATAATTGAACATATGAGTACATTAGAAAAAAAG
The DNA here is from genome assembly GCA_009831015.1 of Picea engelmannii. Taxonomy (NCBI): domain Eukaryota; kingdom Viridiplantae; phylum Streptophyta; class Pinopsida; order Pinales; family Pinaceae; genus Picea; species Picea engelmannii. The sequence continues at coordinate 697,378 of ML780536.1, read as the reverse complement.
ACTTTAAATTATGGTTATTACCTTATATGTGTTAAGTTGTGACATAAGGAGATTGATCTTTTCTAAGACGTCGAGAGTTTGATCTGGACGATCTAATAAGATAGCAAGTTCCTTGTTCGCTTTAAGGATTTTATTTATTTATTAATACCATCAGATTAGGGGATGAATACAACCTCTCCTCATCGGTGAAATCATGATCAACATTTCCTATCGAATACATATAATTTCAACAAAACAATGTTATTTCAGTAAAATTATATAAGAAAATAATAAAATTCACGTAAAATGAAAGTGGAAATTGATAATCATTTACATGTTCTGCGGCTGGCCCTTTTCCACGATCATCCTGCCACATTATAATATAATTAGAAGCCCCAAATATTTAAAAATTTGTTAACAATAACAAAAAAACTGATTTCCACCCAAATAAAATCAACCTCAACAATCAAGCTTCCACATTATTATAAAATTGGGACCGTGAAATATTTAAAACAATGTTAAAGATAATAAAAAAATATAATGCAATAAGTAGAGGTTTCTTAAAGAGGTGTTGCATAAGTACTCGCACACTATTAGTCGATGTTTCTATTCGATTCAAATGGTAATCCACAAATAACTCTTCCCCGAGAGCTATCTTTTTTATTGCACACAAGACTACCCGATTCTCTTCACGTCCCTCATATATGCAATTCAGTTGCTTGTTTGTTGTCCCAAGTCGTGTGTTGTTTATAAACCCTACGATATTGCTGGAAGCTTTAGGCATGTTCGACAACACAGGTATTCCAACAGAGGACAAACAACTTCACTAGCCACTCACATAACTAGATCAAAGATCAACACACTGATGTTTTCATGTGGTAAAACCCCTATGGGGAAACATCCATGGCCCCAACCAACACGACCACTTGGAGTAATTTATTAATGAAAAAGAAAAATATTACAAAGAGATTTTACAATAGATTTTCTCACAATCGATCATCGAAAAATGACCCTCCATGCTCTTTAAATAGAGATCATGGACCAATCGGGTGTTAAGCCATGGATCAATGGTTGTTAAGATCAAGGAGAGTATGAATCGTTGGATCACTCTATGTCAGGAACATATTGTGACCATCATATTTCCTAACTACAAATGCATACTAATGCATACTAAAGAAACAAACTTTTACTTAATAACATATTAGACCAAGTAGATCTTAACTAACTCCTAACTGTCTAAATATCCTAACATCCCCCTTATGAACAACTTGGGATAGGATTGAAGGATTTACAATGTTGACACAATAGGAGAAGGAAAGAGGCATTAGAGCCTATCCCCCCTTAATGATAGCTTCCTGAACTCCTAACATAGAGCAAAGTTTGGAAAACTTCGCTTCTGTAAGAGACTTTGTGAAAATGTTTGCAACTTGATCTTCTGTAGGGCAAAAGAGAAATTCAATAACTTGATCATGAATGCACTTTCTGATGAAGTGCATGTGTATCTCGATGTGCTTGTTGTGATGATGTTGAACTGGGTCTTTGGTGAGCTTGATGGCACTTTGATTGTCGCACCAAAGGCTGGTCAAATGTTGTTGCTTGAATCCAAACTATGAAAGGATCTGTCGAAGACACAAGGCTTCCTAACTTGCATTTACCACTACTCGGTACTCTACTTTTTCTGAAGAAAGTGAAATAGCCCATTGTTTCTTATAGGCCCAAGTGACAGGTCCTGAACCAAGGCTTAAAACATAACCTGGAGTAGTGATCACTCCAAGTTATATAATCTTATCTTCCTCTCTAATCAAGGAAGCACAAAAGGACTCAAGAGTGGGTTTTTCATAAGCTTTCCCTAGAGCCTATCTCATGGCATAAAAGGTATATACAAACATAGAATATGCACTACCTAGCTTAGAAAGAATAAGATAGATGCAACACTCTTCCTCCATTTTTATCTTACATTCTTCACATAAAATTCTGAGTGTTTTAAACTTAGATAGATAGTCTCCAAGGAAAGAAAAATCACTTGGACTCAAGGTCAGTATTTTATTTTATAACTGTTGTGCTCGAATAATATTGAGTTTACCAAACAAAGATTCAATCTTGTCCAAAGCTTCTTTGGGGTCATCAATTTCTTGAAGGTGGTACTTTAAATCAGGAGAGATGGAAATTCTGATTAGGAGAGATGAACATTATAATTAGTCCTCGTGCTTCATCATTCCTATTATCCCATTTGGATTTATTATCATCATCAGTGGGTGTTTTTTCCTTTCCCAAGGTAATCTCGTACAAGCCTTTACTTCTTAATAAATCTTACATATGAGATTTCCATTGGAACTAGTTGTTGCTAGTAAGCAAGACATTACTTATAGAAGCCATATTAAATATACATATAGTGTGGATTTAAAAATTGAAATTGATGATCTGGATGGAAACATCTCGAAAATTTATGTTGTTTTAAAAAAAACGGCACTGAAAACGGACTTCTGATGTGAGAGTTATGCCCTTTTACAAAAAAGCATAAACGGTAACCAACTGACCACATGATAGTGTAAGTTGTTTTATGTAGTGACCCACTTTTATAAAGAGAAGTGGGGATCACTTTTACAATGAAGTTACTTTATAACAGAAAATCTACATGCAAAATAAATAACTCTAAAATAAAATATTAAAGCTACTTATAGTGATTCACTTTTATACTTGAAGTGAAATACAATTTACAATTTTAGCATGAATTTTTTCAAAAAATTCAAAAAAGTACCAAAAAGAGACTTGAACTCAAGACCTCTTTCTTAATAAGGCAAGTTTTAACCAAATGGTCTAGCAAAACATATTGTAATGTTCAGAAGGAGGATTGGTGTTGTTTTTTTGTTGTTGACGGCCTTGGAGAGCGTGCTAAAAAAAAACCGTTGTTGTTGTTGTTGTTGAAGATGGCCTTGGAGAGCATGCTAAAAAAAAACTATTTTCACACAAGAAAAAAATTTCGTTGCTCGATGACAACAAGGGTTAGATCTCGGTTAGCTTACCTGGAAGATGCACCTTTTTCTATCTATTTTTGATTTGCTAAGATCACACAGGGCATGGGGAAAAGAGAATACGTAGATATAAAAGAGTAACAACCTGGAAAAAAAAAAATACAAAACCAAAATAAAACCAAAATACTTTGGAAAAAAAATAAAAATAAATAAATAAATGTGTATTCAAACTTTATACCTCTGGATCTAACTGTAATGGTCGTATCTTGGGAAAACAAAAACCTTTTTGAGTGAAATGAAAAATGTTCTGGAATGAAACGAGTGCTTCGGACGCAATGGAATAGTCCTCTCAACCTAGAAATGTATGGAAATGACAGAAAATGGAGATGAGGCAACTCGGCTTCACGATATCAATCTACAACAGGAGTGGGTCTTCAAACAGGTTTTGATACCATGTTCGACAACACACGTATTCCAACAAAGGACGAACACCTTCAATAACCACTCACATAAACATATAAATTATCAACACACCGATTTTTTCACGTGGTAAAATGCCTACGGGAAAACATCCACGACCCCAACCAACGTGGCCACTTGGAGCATTTTATTAATGAAAAAGAAAAATATTACAGAGCGATTTTACAATAGAGTTCCTCACAATAAATCATCGGCAAATGACCCTCCATGCTCTTTAAATAGAGATCATGGACCAATTGGGTGTTAATCCATGGATCAATGGCCGTTAAGATCGAGGAGAGTATGAACCATCGGATCACTTTATGTCGGGAACATATCGTGACCGTCGAATTTCCTAACTACAAATGCATACTTCTGCATACTAAATAAATGTTGGATTACTGAGAGGGGGTGAATCAGTAATAACGTAATTATAATCATTTTTCTTCAAATGTTATATCAATGTAGAATTATTATCCAATAATGAGCAGTAATAAATAAACAATCACACACATACACAATACACCAGTGTTTTACGTGGAAACCCAAATAGGGAGAAAACCACATAACGTTTTTTCTTATATGTCTTGAAGAATTACATTCATTGGAAGCACCAACTTCCTTTGTTTTCCAGCTGCAACTGGAAGGAGGCTCCAACCCCCTAGTTTCTCGGGTTACAACTTGAGGGAAGCTCCAACTCCCCAAATCTCTGGCTACAACCAGAAGGAGGCTACAACCCCCAATGTTCTCTGGCTACAATCGGAAGGTGGCTACAACCACCTATCCTTGCCCCATCCTGCCACCCTGAAGTAGAAGTAGAATGATGGAACCACTCTCACACTATCACTGTGAGATATACCGTTGTAAACCTGTACCAATAAATTTGAACCATGCATCAACCTGTACCATAAACAAGTGCACCAACCATGCACCAACCTGTAATCAACCTGTACCATAAAAAAGTGCATCCAACCATGTACCAAGTATTTACCAATCATGTGTCAACTACTCATCAACTATGACTCATCAATATATACCAACATCATCAACTATACACCTCATGTATGTGCGCCAACTCATCAACTACTTGTCTCAACCATGTACTCAACATGTACCTCAACCAAAATCCCTCATCAATTTCATCATCCAAATCTGATTTTTCACTCTGTAATAGACCTGGTGTATATGATCACATTCCTACAAACCTTCCTTAACTTTAAAAACAAGAGACTATCATTTTCATCAAACTTTTCTCTAGTCTCACATGCCTAGTTTTGGATTAGTCAACAACCCTAAATTGAGGTAAACATAACTTTGAACCTTTAATGTATAAATCTCTGAAACTGATAGAAAATGTTCTTCATTGTGGTTTATGCAATTCCTCCAAGTGGTACTACTTGTAACCTCTCATAAAAGGAGTTATAGCAAAAATGGCATACCTTGCTAAATTCTGGATTATTCTAGAGAGCGACCTTGTAGAGCGTGCCCCACACAAACTATTTAATGAAATTCTCTGAAACTATTACACATAATACTAAATACTGTATCCTAACCAACACAATTGGTTTCATGGAATTTGGATCTGTTATGAAGACATTATGACGTTTGTACCCGAAACACCTGATTTTGTCTAGTTTCAGGACTAACCACAAACCCTATTTTCTACAGAGTTTAACTCCCAAAATACAACGACCCACAAGATTAATTTTTAACCACGGATACTTGGATATGTTTTCTCACTTGCATAGAAATTTCAGGATCTGAATCATTATAGAAAAAAATTTATAGAGAAAATGGTGAGATGACCTGAAAATAACATACCTTAGAAAGCACCATCAAAAGAACTTATCCTTCCTTGCATTTCGGCCTTCTTTTCTTCACTTTCCTCATAATTTCGGCTTAGATATCATTTGTGTACCTCAAACACCTATAGATATTCAATATTCTCAAGTATGTTTCAAATGAGAGAGCCTTGCCTCTTATTTATACTCTCCAAGTAGCTTCCTTAAAAACATCTTCAAGGTCACTTGGCCCCACTTTCCTTATTTTAGGGTTGGGTCCACTTCTAATTTATCCATTAAAATTATTATTGAAATAATTTATTTTGTATTCACTTTGAATTATAATACTCCTCACAGTTTGAGAGTTATGGCCTTACGAAGTTGGAGGACCTTCATATGTCATCTAGAGGTCCCAAAAGGTCAACGTAGACAAAGTGGTTTAAGAGATTTTAAAAGGTAAATAATAAAGTGAAGTGATGAGTGTATTATAATTCAAAGTGAATAAAAAATAAATTATTTCAATAATAAATTTAATGGAGAAATTAGAAGTGGGTTAACCCTAAAATAAGGAAAGTGGGTCAAGTGACCTAGAAGATGTTTTTAAGGAAGCTACTTGGAGAGTCTAAATAAGAGGCAAGGCTCTCTCATTTTAATTACACTTGAGAATATTGAATATATATAGGTGTCTGAGGTAACCAAGGATATATAAGACAAATTTCTGAGGGAAGGTGAAGAAAACAAGGCTGAAATGCAAGGAAGGATAAATTATTTTGATGGTGCTTTCTAAGGTATGTTATTTACAGGTCATCTCACCAATTTCACTATAACATTTTTTCTATAATGATTCAGATTGTAAAATTTCTATGACATTGAGAAACCATACCCAAGTATATTTGGTAAACAATTCAGCTTGTGGGTCGTTGTATTTTGGGAGTTACACGCCATGGAAAATAGGGTTTGTGGCTAGTCCTAAAACTAGTCAAAAACAAGTGTTTCGGGTAAAAACATCATAACTTCTTCATAACAAATCCAAATTCAGTGAGACCAAATGTGTTGGTTAGGGTACAGTCTATAGTACGTTGTATATTATTTTCAGCTCAATTAAATGAATATTTCATGTGGGGAACTCTCTACAAGTTCGCTCTCTAGAATAAGTCAGAATTCAACAAGGTATGTCATTTTTGCTATAACTCCTTTTCTGAGAGGTTCCAAGTAGTGACACCTAGACTGATTGCATAAAACACACTGAAGAACATTGTATATCAGTTTCATATCTTTATACATTACAGGTTCAAAGTTATGATTACTTCAAGTTAGGGTTGTTGACTAATCCAAAACTAGGCATGTGAGACTAAATAAAAGTTTTATGAAAATGCTAGTCTCTTGTTGTTAAAGTTAAGGAAGGTTTGTAGGAATGTGATCATATACACCAGGTCTATTAAAGAGATACAAATTATATTTGGATGATGAAATTGATGAGGTATTTTGGTTGAGGTACATGTTGAGTACATGGTTGAGACAAGTAGTTGATGAGTTGGCACATACATGAGATGTATAGTTGATGATGTTGGTACATATTGATGAGTCATAGTTGATGAGTATTTGACACATTATTGGTACATACTTGGTACATGGTTGGATACATTTGTTTATGGTACAGGTTGATTATAGGTTGGTGCATGGTTGATGCACTTGTTTATGGTACAGGTTGATTACAGGTTGAGGTACAGGTTGATGCATGGTTGATGTATGGTTCAGATTTATTGGTACAGGTTTACAACGGTATATCTCACAGTGATAGTGTGACAGTGGTTCCATAATTCTACTTCTACTTCAGGGTGGCAGGACGGGGCAAGGATAGGTGGTTGTAGCCACATTCCGGTTGTAGTCGGAGAACATAGGGGGTTGTAGCCTCTTTCTAGTTGTAGCCAGAGAATTGGGGAGCTGGAGCTTCCCTCAGGTTGTAGCCTGATAAACTAGGGGGTTGGAGCCTCCTTTTAGTTTCAGCTAGAAAACAAAGGAAGTTGGTGCTTCCAATGAATGTAATTCTTCAAGAAATATAAGAAAAAACATTCAATGGTTTTCTCCCGATTTGGGTTTCCACGTAAAACATCGGTGTACTGTATATGTGTGTGATTGTTTATTTCTTACTGCTGATTATTGGATAATAATTCTACATTGATATAACATTTGAAGAAAAAGGATTATAATTACGCTATTACTGATTCACCACCCCTCTCAGTAATCCAATAGTAAGAAATCCAACCATCAATTGGTGTGTTGAAAATCTTGCGTTCTTTAGTTGGTAATAAGTCTAAGGCAAGCCAAGAGTAGAACTATACAAATATTAGTTTTGTTCAAGACAAGAGTAGAACTATACAAATATTAGCTTTGTTCAAGCCAAGAGTAGAACTATACAAATATTAGTTTTGTTCAATCCAAGTTGAAGAATAAGTTAGTTATGGCGATGGTTAACAATATTTCAACATACATTTTTAAGTAGGAAGTAGTGGTTGTTAAACTCAATGTCCAGTTGAAATTGGTGCAATCTTTTTTCAAGGCAGTAAACTCTAACATAGGTAGGGTGGTTGGCTTGGCTAAAGGAGGAAACTTATAGCTTGGAAATTAGAGTGGAAATACTAGTTTCAAAGTGGTACCAATGGATGAATTTGAATTTGTTTTTATGAAAGAGTTTATGAGCATGTGATAGGTACCACCAATCCCTCACCTTAACAATTTGTTAAGCTTTGATGACACAAAACTTCACGTAATTCCGATGTTGAGGGGGAAATAGATTACAATCACTAAGAGACTACCATGACTATGATTACAACAACCAATCATGCAATAGTGCAACCTTACAAAGATGAAGTTGGAGGTTTTAAGACATCAAAGAAGATCTTGAGTGTTGGCTTTTGGTAACCTTTGGTGGATGAAGGCCCACACAAAAAGTTGTTTACTAGGTTCAAATCCATAGTAAATAACACTATGTCTACAATATCCAAAGTAGTGGATGTCTATTTAGAGAATCAAGATGGTCTAAACTTTCGTTGAATGGTTCTTTTGACTTAAGCAGTTCTAGAAAAAATGATGTAGACTTTAAGGAAGGAATGGATTCCAATGTTAATGTTTCTAGTGGCATTGGTGGCCACTTTCCATCCTTTTATCACTAAACAAATCTACTAGCTTGAAAGCTAGTAGTGGAGCCAAAGCACCCCACAAGGAAGTAAGTGCCTAGTTTGGTGTAAGTTGGTAGGACTTAGCATATTTTAAACGCGAGATCAGGCACTTGAGTCTACTAAAGAGAGAATCCCATACAAATAAGTGCATTAGAAAATCCGAGTAGGAGTGTTTGATTCTACAACACATGATGTTGTACTTTCATGGTTTTCAATGTAGAATTGCACTAGCTACCTAGCTTGTTTGAAGGCATGAAGACAAAGTTGTACTAAGGCATGGGAAATTGGAGTTGAAGGTAAGTGCAAGTGTGTGTGGAAATGTGAAGAAATTGAAGTGATTTTAGTTGAAAATGGATGGTGAGTGTGTGTAGTATAGTAGTTAGTTGACAGATACATGTAGAATTTACGAGGATGTTGTTGGGGAAACTTTGAACATAAGTGGGGGAGGATGTAAGAAATTTTGTTTTCCCATAAAGAACAAATGTATTTTCCACGTGTACTCTTAATCAAGGTGAAGGAAAATGGGATGATTCGGTTGTGACTGTGGAACTTGACATGGTGTAGCCACACACATTAGAAGATGCATTGCAATATGGGTGAGGTTCTCACTAGAGTGAAACAAGTTGTGCATATGGTGCATAGAAATTTGTCTTAAGTTGCGATGAAAAAAGTATCATTGTCTAGGTGGAGAAAAGGGATGATAAATCTTAATGCAGAATACATCGTAGTCAAAGATGGAAGAGTGTGAATTTATAGGTTGGATAGGTTTGTGACATGATAAGGTTGTAGGTAGCAAGTGATTCACTAGAAAGAACACCACAATAAGGAACACCTTAGTGGATGTGTTTTGGGTTGCAACACTTGACATTCATAACTTAGTTGAGAATATGGGTGTGGGAGATTCACCCACTAATGAGTGGTGTGGTAAAAAATGAATCATTGTGTTCAATGCTATAGTGTCTTATGGAAGCATTCAAGGTGCGACAGATTTTGCAGTGACAACGATCCAAGTAGGGAGAACGCTAACAATATCTTTAGGAGAACTACTCCAATTTGAGGCCTACAAGACGAAAAAATCAGTTTCTGTAAAGAAAGACTGCAATCATCATGTACGTCCAATTTTGCAAGAAGGACATATAGAAACACTTAATGACTACATGGATTTCCCCCCTGATTTTGAAGGTGGGAATGTGATCTACTATTTTTCTAATTTCCAAAAGATGGTGGGGGCACACAGCTCCTCCCTACATGTAATTTCCTTCTGCTTGTCTAATCAATTGAGTTAAATAGGCTAATAAGGGTTTGAAAGTCTAAAATAGTTGTGTTAGTTGAATGCCATCTAGTTCTTAGTCAACTTAGTAATGTAGATTGTGGTTGTGAATATGATTTGAAAGGGAGCCTCTTTTATTATATCCTATCATAAAGAAACATCTAGTGGAGTTCTTGTAATGTGGAAAGACATTGGAAATGTCAACCAAATAAGGTTTATGGCAGACAATTGAAGACATTAAGATATTACCCACGTCCCAACAAATGGTCAGTAACTCTGTATTATCAGAATCCATGCACCTAATAATCCTAGAGACAAAGAAAGAGATGCATTCTAGGGTACAAATTAATATTGGAGAAGCTTTGGCTTGAGGAAATTTTAACAATACCTCTTATTCAAGTGTTGCAAAAGGAGTTTTGAAGAATATTGAAAGAGGAATCTCCACCTACAATCTCAACTTCATATGTGCATTGGAGAGTAAGCTACGCAATTGTTATTTGAACCTATATTTCAAGTATTTGTTGCTTAAGAATTAATGGCAACACCACATTTTTGTGAAGATAAAAATTGGATTAATCTTAGTGAATGTTTTCATATTATAAGGGGAAAGTGGGAAGATAAAATACAACTATATTTGGGTGGTGAATATTTTATGTGGTGTATTTACAATACACATACTACATTTCTTGGTTAAGGTTTGGAGTAGGACATTAACATTCCTTGGCTAAAGTTTGGAGAGTTTTGATTGTAAGGGGCCAATTGTTGTTTCTACACATTTACTTTGCTTGTTTAGAATATATCGAGGATAAAAGTTCAAGGTAAAGTTTGAGCAACCATCAATATAGATGTACCAAGACTCATGGATCTAAGGAATAATGTCATGGTTGATGGGGAGACCCAAGGTTCAATTGTTCCATGGATAGTGAGTGCAGAAACCACTTGAAAGAAAGAGGGAAATATATATGCTCCAACAAAAGGGGGATATGTTGAAGAGGTCGGGAGAGGGTGAGATCAAGGGAAACAACTATTGATCTAAGAGGAGGGTCTTCCATATTGCTTGGAAGAGAGGTTAGTTTCAAGCTAAGATGGAGTTTTAGTGAGTTGAATGTGAGGACTTCACAATATATCAAGGCCTTGCGAGAACTCTAGCTCAACACCTTGGAGGAAAACTGAATGGTTTTATATTCCCACCTTCGCCTCCCACACTTGGATGAGTATGTGGTCATATACCATGGATGCAATAGGGTGGAATTTTGAACATGTTCATGATTGGATTCTAGTTTCCCTAAACGTTAGTTTTGAGGCTGCATGTATTCCTATCCAAGAGGTTGGGATAATGTTGGGAAAAATAAGAGGAACCTCACTTATTTTCGAGAAAAGGGACACAACACTCCCTATTGTAGGGGAAGGCTAGTATAAGAAGTAGAATTTACAGGATAGAGAGGGGATAAAAGTAGTCTTTGACCACTTCCAGAATGGGATCATCCTTTTTAAGAAGGACAAGGACCAAAATATCTTCAAGGGAATTTTATATATTTCCATCAAGTACATAGACAATTCTGATGTGAACAATTTTGCATGGAGGCATTTATGTCGTTCCTCTTCATGAAATATTGTGAATCTATGGTGCATGTACAAATATGTAAGATGTGGGTTTATGATAATTTTTTGAATTCTCCAATCACATTCTCCATTGACCTTGTGTAAACCATTCCATTTGGTGTTTGTTGCACTAAGTGTAAAGAACAATGTTGGAGAATTATAAGACGTAATTTAGGTATGAGATATTTGTTACCTCTTTATTCCCTTTTATTTTAATGGTATCCATATTTTGTATTGATCAAATGAGGAATTAACCCGGAACTGATTCCATTAGACACAAACTCAATCCTAAGGCCAACTAAGGAGAATAAACAACACACGCTAATTAATCTAGGAGTCAAGCATGCAAAAAAACCTTCTGACAAAGAAACGCTAGTTGGTGATGGAATCCAACATTGCAAAATCGATGCACGAAGGGGATAATTTTCGACGGGTGGGAAAGTTACATTGACAACTTGCTTAATGAACTAATTCCTTGGTGCAAGTTACCTCATCGAGCAGTGGGAAACCCTCCAAGGAGTCTGAGTGAGTCTAGTCAATGTCGATCCCAGGTACAACACCACCTTCCCTATGTTGTCACCTTGTGTAGGAAGTCTAAAATATTATGGCCTCTATGGTACCACCTACTATACCAAAGAAGAGGGGGGACAGTTGATAGTCGACACCAAGACCAACAAAGTAGGGTCGATTACTATGAGGACCCTAATGTGACCTCGTGATTGACCCTTGTGTTAGAAGGGCTTCCCAAAGTCAGTGATATAGAAATTGGATTTCACTCCCTAACTCAAGTATTTATGTTTGTTTAGTATCTTTGGAAAGTTATTCTCACAATCCTATTCCAAAGCTCTACACCTAAGCTAAGATGGGTTTGAAAATCCCTAGAAAATTTCCTAGATAAATTTTAATTAGCGCTTGATTTTAGGTTGTTGTTACTCAAAGGACTGGTCATGAAAATGATGGAATTTTGAATTGACTCTTTAAACCATGCAAGAGGAAAATGAAATGCAAGAATTTCAAATTCGATGAAAACTAGCTATGGGAAGAAGCAATAGGTTTTAAGAAAAGAAATAATTTCTTGATAGATTACTATGTGTGCAGTACTGCTAATGAAAACAAGTATGAGCTAATTATCCGGATAAATGGAAGCAAAATGACCCAAATTTTAAAATTACCATGAAAATGTAATATACCATATATAAAATGTATGCAGAATAGAAATAAAATGCTAGTAATGGAAGAATAACAACAATATAACCAGAACATTCACCACAATAACACTGAAATGATGTGAGAATAATAACAGAAATAACACTTTGAATCTAAAAGAAATGTTCATGGGCCTCTTCGAGGGGGAAACCTCCAATTGAGTAGAGCTCTATTACAATAATATCCAAGTTAGGGTTCTCATACCCTCGACTCCTATTTATACTAAAAAGAAGCATCTAGAGGAAGATCCTTCTAGAAGCGGAAGCTTCTATTAGGTCTTCTTACATCCACCTTATTATATTTTATTGAAATGCCTTATTACTATTGACCTTTATTACATCCGAATATATTGTTCTACCTATGTGCAGGTTAGGACCCTAACATGTCTTCCCCCTTAAAAACAACCTTGTCCTTAAGGCTTGAGATGAGGAATGTTTTGCAGAATGGTAGCTGGTGCCCAAGTGGAATCAGCTGGAGTTGTATCTTTCTACTGGACTAGCACTTCCTTGATGGTTCTCTGACGTAGGCGATGCTCACGCTGGTCAAAAAATGCTTCTGGTTGTAGCCAAATGGATCCTTCTTCAGCTAACTCTGGAAGGTTGGTTTGAATTTATCACTTAGCTCCAATCACCTTCTTTAAGCATGAAACATGAAAAACAGGATGTAGCTTCGAATCGTTGGGCAAATCTAAATGATAGGCTACTTGTCCCACACGCTTGAGAATGATATAGGGACCATAAAATTTGGGCACTATCTTTTGGAAATGGTCAGCCTTGAGGGAAGTTTGCTTGTAAGGTTGTAGTCGAAGAAACACCTAATCTCCTTCTACAAATTGACGTTCAGAGCGACCTTGATCTTCTTGTTTCTTCATGCGATTTTGTGCCATGACCAAATTCTCTTTGAGGGTACGGAGAATAGCCTTTCGAGCTGTAAGTGTTAGGTCAAACGCCTAGACCTTTGAGGCACCCGGTAAGTATAAGAGAACTGAAGGTGGCTTCTGTCCATATACCGCTTCAAAAGGAGTCATGTATGTAGCTATATGGTATGAAGTGTTGTACCACCATTCAACTAGGGGTAACCATTGAGCCCACTGATTTTTCTTTTTCGAGGAAAAACACCTCAAATATGTTTCCAAACACTTGTTGACTACTTTCGTTTGGCCATCAGTCTGGGGATGATAAGCTATGTTGAGATGAAATTCAGTGCCTTGTATCTTGAATAGTTCTTGCCAAAAATTTCTTGTGAAAGTTGGGTCATGATCAGAAACAATAGAATTCAGCATGCCATGAAGCTTGAAGACCTGATAAAATTTGAGCCACCGTGGATGCTGTAAACAGGTGTTGAAGGGCACAGAAATGAGAATACTTGGAAAGGCGATCAACAACCACCATGATGAATGATTTATTTCCTGATTTGGGTAAGCCAGTAATAAAATCCATAGAGATATCCTTCCAAGTAGCAGGTGGAATCGGGAGCAGTTGTAGTGTGCCCAGATATTTGACTGTTTCTCCCTTGTTGAATTGACACACATCACATTCAACAACAAAATTATGAATTTCCCGTTTCATACCATCCCATAAAAAGGAACGTTTGACCTTGTCATAGGTTTTGGTGAACCCGGAGTGCCCTACTGTGGGTGTAGCATGAAGTTCAGAAAGTGCCGTGGATTTAAGATTTGATTGTTTACTTGAATACAAATGGACTTTATATAGAAGTTCATCATGGAGACAAGAGTACCCTAGGGAAGTTGGAGCATTGGACTGCAATTATTGGATCAGTTGTGAACTTTTGAGATCTTGTAGCCATTCCTGGCGAACGTCTTGGAGCCAATCTAGTACAATGAATGAAAGAGAAAAAAGGGATCCTTCATCTTCATATTTTTGGGAAAGTGCATCCACAACCACATTGTCTTTGACTTTCTTGTAAATGAGCTTAGTTACCCATTTTTGTTGTTCTGGGGAGGAAATGAATTGTTCCAGAAAATACTTGAGGCTTTGATGGTTTGTCTTAATTTGGAAACATTTCCCTAATAGATAAGGGCGCCATAGATCAATGACATGAAGAATAGATAACATTTCCTTTTCATAGATGGATTTGCCCAGATTTCTTTCAGATAGTTGCTTGCTAGTAAAAGCCAAAGGTCGATCCTCTTGCATAAAGACAACACCAATTCCTTTCCCTGAGGCATCACATTCGAACACAAAGGTATTTGTGAAATCGGGAAGGGCGAGGACTGGAGTGGTGCACATGGCCATCTTCAAGGTTTGAAAGGCTTGAGAAACGGCTACAGTCCAAGTGAAAGAGTTCTTTTTTAGGAGAGCAGTGAGAGGTGCTACAACCTTCTCATAATTCTTAACAAACTTGCGATAATATCGTGTTAAGCCCAGAAATCCACGCAAGCTCTTAAGAGTTTTTGGGTGAGGCCAGTCTTGTATAGCTTCAATCTTTTTAGGATCCACCCTGACGCCATCCTTGCCAACCAGATGACCCAAGTATTCTACTTCTGAGGCACCAAAAGCACATTTAGATTGTTTTAGGAAAAGTTGGTGCTGAGAGAGTAGACGGAGAAATCAATCCACATAAGCAAGATGGTTTGTCCATGTTTTTCTATAGATGAGGATATCATCAAAGAAAACTAAGACAAAATGGCAGAGAAAAGGATGGAAGACATGATTCATGAGGCTTTGGAAGGTGAAAGAGTCATTACACAAGCCAAAGGGCATGACCAAAAACTCATAGTGGCCCTCATGAGTTATAAAGATAGTCTTGGGAATGTCTTCCTCTTTCATACATATCTGGTGGTAGCCCGAACAAAGATCAATTTTAGTGAAGAATTGGGCGCCACTCAATTCATCCGGGCGGTCATCAATGATAGGAATGGAGAATTTGTCTTTGATGGTAAGTTTGTTGAGGGCATGGAAGTTAGGACACATTCACCAAGAACATTATTTATTTAGGACCATGACCACAGGAGAAGAGTAGGGGCTCGTACTAGGGTGGATAATGCCTGCATTAAGGAGTTCCTGGACCATTTTCTCAATTTCATTTTTTTGGGAAAAGGGGTGACGATACAGATGGATATTGGGAGGAAGGCTTCTGGGTACAAGGGGAATGGAATGATCATGAACACCACAGGAAGGAGGGAGTCCTTGGGGAGTGGAAAATACCAATTGATGTTTAGAAAGGATGGCTTGGAGGTCTTGCAGGACTGAGGGTGTCTCTGTTGCTTTTATGGCATGGAGTTGGGCGATAACACCAGAATGACCTTTTTTGAGCATCTTTTCCATGCGATGGGAACTAATGATATTAGGTGAACTAGTGGTGATGCCTTGGAACCTATATTAGTGGCCCTCCTGGTTGAATTGCATGGTTAAGTATTTAAAATCCATGAGAAAGGGACCCAAAGTCCTTAGCCAGTCTGCACCCAACATAATGTCACAACCTCCCATGTCGATAGAAAACATATGGGATTTCAGGTGGTAGCCACCAATTTGGAGACACATATTTTCACAATGCCATCCACATTTCATGGAACCACCTTTGGCAATCATGATTTGGAAATTATTGACAACATGGATGTAACAATGAGTTTCTTGGGCAATGCGGTGATGAATAAAATTATGGGTGCTTCCACTATCAACCAGAATAATGAACTTTCGATGCTTGATGTAACCGATTAGCTTGAAGGTTTGGGGAGCGGAGAAGCCAGTGAGAGCATTGAGGGAAATGATCGGTTCTACTTTGGGAGGGTCTGAAGGAGGGGTTATGTCAGTGGATTCAGGTGACTCAGACACAAGGGGATTTTCTACATCCTCTTCCGAAATATTCTCGGAGATGGCCATAAAAAGATTTTTTTCTTTACACTTGTGGCTTGGGAAATATTTTTCCATCACAGTTATAACAAAGGCCTTTGAGTTGGCGTTCAGCCATTTCAGCCCTGGTCAATTTTTGGATCTTTAGTGGAGCAGAGGGAGTAGTGGGATTTACTTATTTAGGGCGAGGGATAAAGGAGGGTTTTTGGTTTTGAGAGGATACCACTTGTTGTGCTTCTTTATCTCTTTTAGTATCCTCCACCCAAGTCTGGGGCCGAGCCATGAGGACATGGGCCCGAATCTCATCCTTGAAGCCGTTGATAAAACACTCTCGGAAAAAGGCATTAGACATGCCCTATGTTCTAAAATCCAGGCATTCAAAGGAAGCTATAAAGTCTTCCATTGTTCCTAATTGTTTCAACTTTGTCAAATGGCCCAAATGGTTGGTGTTAGTGTCAAAGCGTTCATAAAGCTCTGCCACAAAGTGTGTCCAAGCAATATACCCTTGACGAGAACTTTTTCTCCATTGCCACCATTGCCACCGTTCTTGATCTAGATGGAGAACACCATACCGGAGTTTTTCCAAGTCATCTGTAATTATGTATAAAGAGAAATAATGTTCCATTTGGGTTACCCAACTAGTGGGGTTTGAGCCATCAAATTTGGTCACATCCATCTGTGGAAGGCGTAGGTCACATTGAAAGTGATGGTTCTAAAATTTATTGGAATGAGAGGAATGGTCACCTTCAGGATGTGGAGGTGAGGAAGAGGAAGGGTTATCTGTAGGGATATGCAGTTTGGTGTAGAGTGCCGAAAATACTGATTCAATAATGGTGGTGAGGTCTTGTTTGATTTCCTCCATTGAGGACTGCATGGTTGTATTGATGGCTGAAACATTGGCATTGAGTTGTTTCACTTCTTGATGGGTTTCGATGAGACCAAATTGCAAGGTGTTGAAGCGAGCTTCCAAGTCTTGTCTACAGGTATGGGCCATGAGGATGGGGGAACTAAAAAGGGGCAGGCGGGGTCAAAACATTTTGCCGAAAAAATGATATGGATGAATGTGATAAGGGCGAAGAGATGAATCCAATGGAATAGGTCTGAAATAATGGTGAAAAATTTTCCAGACTTTTTTTTTTCTTTTTTTTGCGGATTTATACTCCGGTATGAAGAATACTGTAGAGAGGAAATGCCCAAATGATTAAGCAGAAATAAATGTGTATTTACTTGGAAACCCAAACATAGTTGCGCGACAATAGATCTTGTTTGTTTCAATTTGTTTATGTTTTTGTCCCCAAAGGTTAGGTATTCAAGAGTTCTACAGACAAGGGTTTGCCCTGTGCTATAGCTCTCTGATATACGTGCAGGGTCCAACAATAGTACTCAGCCCAATATCTCAAGGAACTAACTAAGGAGGATAGATCGTACCTTTAGCCGTATTACCCGACTACCTAGGTACTAGAGAGTATCTTCCCAAGTGTTGTTCTCGGTGACACTATAGCAGTCAGGTGGTCGATCGGTTTATCTAAAGAGGGATTTAGGTAATCTAGGCTGATTCATACACAAGTTTTTTCTAATGCGCTACCACTCGAAGGGGTACCAATAGGGGTTACAAGGGTGGCCAACAGATGTGCGCTTAAGTACCACTTGTATTTCTTGCATGTATGAATCCCTCAACCGTGGGTTTATGTGTGTAACGACAGATCTTTGTGGCTTAAAGATGCTGAAATATGTCTCTACCTTGAAAAAAAAAATTAACCCACACTTTCTGTCGAGGAAAGTTCTCTGATACCACTTGTAATATACTAGATATAAAATGTATTCAGAACAGAAATAAAATGCTAGTAATGGAAGAATAACAACAATATAACCAGAACATTCACCACAATAACACTGAAATGATATGAGAATAATAACAAAAATAACACTTTGAATCTGAAAGCAATGTTCACGGGCCTCTTTGAGGGGGCAACCTCCAATTCAGCAGAGCTCTATTACAATAATATCCAATTTAGGGTTCTCATACCCTCGACTCCTATTTATACTAAAAAGAAGCATCTAGAGGAAGATCCTTATAGAAGCGGAAGCTTCTATTAGGTCGTCTTAAATCCACCTTATTCTATTTTATTGAAAGGCCTTATTACTATTGACCTTTATTACATCCAAATATATTGTTCTACCTATGTGTGGGTTAGGACCCTAACAGAAAATGTCATAGTTCACTTAGTACACCTATACAACATTGAATCAAATGTCATCATTTCTAACATAGTAAACTTTTATGATTATAGAGACCATCATACACATCTTGAATACTCATAAGGATCATGGGGGCTTCTCCTTGTTGACCAATATCTTATCATGTTCATTCATAAAGGGGTTTTTTAATTATGAAAAATAGAGTCAATATATTGTAGGTATTGAGAACCTTGTTGAAGGTAACCCAACCTTGGAGAGAGATATAATATCACCTACATAACAACAATTGTGATGTGAAAATCTACTATAATCTTAACAATGAGTCAAGCATACCTATGGTCATGATGATAATCATGTTAATTACAATATGAAACCATAATATGTGTAACATGATACATTTTAATTTGGGTCATAATACCTCTATGAAATAAATGTTACTTATGGTTGAAATATGTGATGAATGGGTGTTTCCTTGATGAGGGACAAAAACTATTATAATAAACAAATCCCACTAGAAAAGTTCTTTAAACATGTTGATAGCTAACCATTGATAATACTATGTTGATGGTTCAAAAATAATGAAAAATAGTCATATTACATGTTCATTGGTATTCAACTAGATCTAGCTATGGTCATCATGACGTACAAATTATCCATAAGGTGGAATTAGTGAGGGAATGTGTCATTGATTCTATAAAGGCATTTTTGAAGGCATGAAGTGAAAATGCTAGCATGGGGATGGAAAATGAACATAAGGAAACAACGTTAATTAGGAACCATCGAAGGTAGGATGAGAGCATTGAGAGGAAGGAAATTTCATGGAAATGAAGGTGACCTTATAGCTATAGGCTACAGGATGTAACTACCAAATATAACCTCTTAGAGAAGATAGCAAGGGAGTGGTGACTAGTCTCAACTAAGGAATGCTATATTGAATTCAGCCCTAATCAAGACAATGAACTAAAGGGAGATAATCAAAGATGAACATATCGAGGAAATAGGTGGTCAATAAGAGAGTGAATGAGGAAGATGGCAGCCCCAAAAGATTTATTCTTCTAGCTGCAACAATCAAGTATACCTAGTCTTATACTCCTCCAAGAATCACGCCCTTGGAGATGAACTCCATCGTTCTTTAATAGATGAATCCCTCAACTACCTCCATAATAAAATATTCAATAAAAATTTGGACATCTTTCCTTAGGTGAAGCACCTCTTATAAAAAAAAAAATCTAATATGTCTTCCTCTTATTGGGAAAAAATGTCCTTGAGAATGTGAATGATTCTAAGTGTTTACATATGATCCTACAATGTCTTGCAAATAGACTCACGCGGAGGAATTCCTCCCACGAGAATAACTTTATTCAATAAAACTCTCCTCAAGGATATTCAATGATCTCCTTTAGCTTTGTAATCTATTCTATCTTCCACCTACATTGTCATTAAAAAATTTACTTATGGAGAGAACTTCTCATCTCAAGAAATAATGATCACTACATTCCAACAACTAAAATAATATATTAATCCACTCAAATGATGGATGCTCCTTCCAAGGAAAACATTTGACAAGTATGAGGGCACTAGAGCGACGATCACAACCATCACATGAAGGGTGTTCTTCAAGCATCCAATACCACTCCATGGGATCTGGTATGCCTTCAAATATATGATTGTGCCTTGGAATGTGTAAGATGCACCCTCAATAAAAAAATATGCATGAAAATGTACCAATAAGGGCTCCAAAAAGGCAGAAATCTGCCACATGCACCACCATGCCTCAAAATATGCAATGATGCCTCAAAAGGTAATCCTCAATGAGTAAGTTTTCATAAAAAATGCAACTATGCCTTCCAATATATACATCCTCCATGAACAAGATGCTTAAAAAATGTCTTCAAATAATGCAACAAGTTTCCATGCATCATGAGTGGTAACACCACCCATGAAGGAGAGGAGAGTGAAAAACTAGGAGGGGATTTCCTCTTTAGTCAGGAATACTTGCAAAGGCGAATTAGAGGCCTAGAATCCCAAGAGGCAACTCTACTCTGCAAAATTTACTAGGTGAGAAAATTATCAAGTTTGGGGTTCACATATTAAGAGTGATAGAGAGAAGGAGGTTATGGAGAAAAAAAGAGAGAGGGAAATGGGAACTAAAAGGTCGGTCTCTTGGCCTTCCCATTACCTCAAAGATCTCTTATTCGTCCTTGTGACACAACTCTCAAAGGGTATTTTGGCCAAAGATGAAAGTATACCATAATCAACCTTTTGATCATCGATCATTGAATGGGCCAATGACAATAATGCCATAATCAACCTCAATATAAAGGAAATGTATTTTGATTCAAAAGGCATCTAAGTGACTTAGTGTATTGACCCAATCAAAGGGCATACTTACACCGAGTCAATGAATGATTTAATGCATGGGTTGATGGTTAAATAAATATATAATGTAATTTATATCATGAAGGATTAGTATGTTAAGTCTAATTCTAATGGAATTGTGTTTGGTGAATGTATGTTCATTTGAGTATGATATTCAATATGTCATGCAAAATTGGTAGGAATGCAACCACAAGTTGTCCTCTAGGGACCCTATTTTAGTGAAAGTAGTGTGTGGGATCAATGTGGAGTTCCAAAATCCTCTAATATATGATGGAACTAATGATGTTGAATACTTTATGGATATAATAGAATAGGAAGTTCATATGGGACAAGTGATTTTATCTTTAGATGTTGTGTTATAAATTTATCATGCTAGATGGTGGACCACGCATAAAGAAGCATCCAACAATTGGGAGAAGGTAAAACCTGTGCTGAAATACCAGTTCCTCTCACCACCAAATTTCTAGATCATTAATATTTTAAATTCACATGACAAAATTGAAATTGAAGGGTTTTGAAATTTTCAAAGATTGGGATTGTTGGTTTCCCCACAATGATCATTCTCTATGACCAAAATTCCCTGGCAGTAATAGACGACATCATTGAGGTTGTCATTATGGTTCCAAAAAACTATGAATTGCCTACTAAGACAGATGATAACCTAAGAAAGTCCATTATAGAGATGTTGCAAGAAAACAAAGATGAAGGGCATCCAAATCAGGGAAATTTCACTGCAATCTGGCATCAAAATCAACACTATTTATATTGTCCAAACTCACCCTAAATACCTCCCCACGATTCACACTATACAGAAAAAAAACCAGATTTGGAAACAAGCAAACAATGACTCTCTAACAAATCGAAAAAAATGAATAATATAATAATCGAAAATCACTCAGTCTAGGCACAAAACTTCTTACCCCTATTTTTTTGTGCTCCATTTTGTCGATGTGCCCTATCTCCTGCACCTCGAGCTATCTCCTTGCCTCGAGCTATCTGCTCTCTGACACTCTCTTCGCGAGATGGTAAATTGTCTCTAGTCGACTTTCTCTTCTACCTCCAGGCTCTGTCTTCTCCTCCCTGCACATGATTTGGAACAGGCCATGCACGATTTGGTGTCTTCTCTCCTGGGCATGATTTGGAACAGTTCACCAAGCTCTCATGTGATCTTCACACGCGATGGTGAGTTTCAATGTTTAAGTTTTAATGAATTTTATTTTTATTTTGTTTTAAATTATGTTTTATTTTTATATAATATTTATAATACATTATTTATAATTTATTATATTTTTTAATTACTATTACAACCCACCCATAGATTAACATCCACCCCTACCTTCCCACCATTTCTAACCTTCAAGGATAACACGAGAAAAAACAAAACCAAATATTTCTAGATGATAAAAACATTTGAGATAGATTTTATAGGTGAACTGATCCATTCCTCAAAAGTTAGTGGATCTAAATGTTTTTATAGAATTACCTTTTTCCTTAAACCTTCATGATTAATAAGTCTCYATGAACTCTTAGCTGCTATAGCTTTACCAAATTGTAAATATTTTTTAGACTCTATAAGATATCCTTTGAACACCTTACAATGTGAGTAGAGCCCATATTGGAAACCGATGTCCTTCACATACCGATGTGACTAGGATATACATGGTTGTTCAAGGCCTGGTGTGTGGCCCTTAAACTCAAAAAGATTCATTTTGGACCCAAGTTCCTTGTTTTCCTCCCTTCAACATGGTATAGTCCCTAAGATCTATTCTTACTCTTTAAAAAAACTTATCAATGATGCTAAAGGTACCACAAAAAAGTGAAATATCCCCTACATATAATGTCTTGTCTAGTTTTTTGATAACTACATTACGAAGCTCTCTCCTGAGAATATTTAAAAAAGGAATAATCACCTTATGTTCATTGAGGGATTAACATGGTTAAGGGGGGAAGAAGGGTCTTAAGCCCTAAATGAACCTTCTTGAGCTCAAATTCCATGGTTAGGGGAGGAAAAAACTTGGACCTTATTCCCTAAACATTACTTCTTAGGATCAATCACCATGAACAACACCTGCAAACCATAACATAAGCCCTATCTAAGGGGTTTTTAGCATCAGAGTTGGATATGGAGTCCATTAGGAGGTTTTTTGCACTAAGTATATATCATAGGATCTTGACCATGTTCGAGGAAGGAAAACAACTACCTCAAGAATATATTGTTGAATATTCTTGAGCTCAAGAGCCTTGAATGAGTGCTCGAGCCAACGCATGAGTCCATTAAGTATGTATTGTTTGCAAGCCTATGAGTGGGATGTGGGAACCATTAGTAGGTTGTATGCATTGGAAATGGGTTTTAATTCCTAAACATGTTCAAGGGGGGGGGGGATGTCATTAAGCCCTAATTGAACCTTCATGAGCTCAAGCGCTATATGAACAACACCTAAAACTATGAAATGAGCATTCATGTCATAGTTCTAGGTGGTCCTTAATGTATATACAAAAAAACTCACTAGGGGGTCCTTTTCCTAGGAGGCGAATATGGTTTCCTTTAATATGTTTTCTTGATCACTAAAGACAAATCTCAAGGCATTGACCATGATCATAATAGGAAAACAATATCCTTATGATGGAAAATAAACCTTAATCTAGGAATCATGTGTTGTGAACAAGGCCTCCAACCATGGCACATGCCCTCTTTGTGGGTTCTTTTACCTTGGAGTGGTCTTCCATGTGCCATTAGGTGTTTTTGTGAAAAATGGATGTGTTTAGAGGACTTTACCATGCCCAAATAAGGAAAATAAGTCCTCTGCCCTTACAAGACGTTTTTAGTGCTAAAGATTTCATTTTGAAACATGTCAGGGTGAGGGAGTTTTACATGTCAGGTTGAGGGATTCATCTTCGCCTTTATGAAATTTGGAATTTAAGAAGGATCTAAACTACTTAATTTATGAAATTTTAAATATTTTTTACCAAATACATACCACTTAAATTTAAGAATTTAATATTTCTATTGATTAAAAAATTGAATTTGTTTAACAAGCTTGGCCATTAAGCATAAAAAATATCCATTTAGGGAAGAAGTCCCTTATTTTCTTCCCCTGGTGATGATATAAACCTTGAATTACATATATTGTGCAAAATAATTCCTAATGACACCAATATCCAAGGTCAAATATCTCTTAAATAGGATCTACATGGTTTTTTAGGCATATTTCATGGCCCTTGAATTTGAGAACTTTCATAAGGGATATATGGATATATGGCCTATTTCTAAGGGATATATGGAATTTGGGTGGGATATGGTCACCATTCACAAGTTTTGGGCATAATGTATAGCAAAGAACATAAGGTGCTTAGGCCCTATTTCAATCTTCTCAGGACTGAGATTTGTGATGTAGTCCTTAAATAACTACACAAGATCTATGTAGGGTATATTTGGTGTTGTAACAGATTTCCGATTTAGCTCAGCGCTACATAATAGAGAAGACTGACTTGAAGGTTGAACCCATTTAAGTGAAAGTTGTACGTCTTCTTAAGTTGCCTTCAAAGAACGGACCTCCATGAGCCATTAGCAAGGATGCTTGTATACCACCACGTAGCCAGTCTCCAAGGAATAATGAAAACATGCTGCCAGAGAAGAAGAGTCACATGAATGGAATCTGGTGAACAAACAGAAGCCCATTTGGATGAGGAAGCTAGAGGAGATTAGCAAGGAAGAATATGCGTCCTTCTACAAGAGCCTCACCAATGACTGGGAGGAGAACTTGGCCGTGAAGCGTTCCTCTGTGGAGGGTCAGTTGGAGTTCAAGGCTATTCTCTTTGGTCCTAAGAGGGCTCCGTTCGATCTGCTTGACACCAGGAGAAAGCTCAACAACATTAAGTTGTATGTGAGAAGGGTGTTCATAATGGACAATGGTGAGGAGCTCATTCCTGAATACCTGGGATTTCTCAAAGGTGTGGTGGACTCTGATGACCTGCCCCTCAACGTCTCTTGGGAAATGCTACAGCAGAACAAGATTCTGAAGGTGATCAGGAAGAATTTGGTAAAAATTGTATTGAGATGTTCAGCGAGATCGCAGAGAACAAAGACTATGCCAAGTTCTACGAAGCATTTTCAAAGAATTTAAAATTGGAAATACGAGGACAGCCAGAACAGGGCTAAGCTCGCGGATTTGCTGATATATCACTCGACCAATAGCGGAGACGAGATGACGAGCCTCAAGGACTACATGACCCAAATGAAAAAAGGGGCATAAAGACATATATTACATCACCGACGAATACGCCATAAGGCAGCTGCATGAGTACGATGAAAATGAGAATTTTTACGTGTAAGTATGAGTTGACGAGGCGGGAGGCCATCACGGTTCAGGACAATGAATGGAAGAACTAGAACCTACTGTTGAATATGTAGGATCTCTCCGCGCCAGTTGAGTAACAGTAGGGTATCGAGAAGGTTCTTGCATAGGAGAAATCCCGCGGGATCCGCCGTTTGGCAGCGCCAAATATTCCTCCTGGAGACATCTACATTAATAATAGCCGTGAAAGTGAAAATGAAAATGGTAGGGTGACCGTTGGCTACAGTCTAAGGCGCGATGGAGTTCCCGGCGAGGCTCGAGCGACAGAATGGGTCAGGGATAGTTGCGATATCTCGGTGAAAACACGCAAAGATATATTCCATATCGCGATTTCCTCTTAACATTTTTTATTGCATGAATCCCTTGGTGAGAGCTGCAAGGGTCACCCACAGAACGCAGTGGATTTGTCTCCATCGCCACCAGGTGGCACTTTTTATCCACCTACCCCTGTACCGGAGCATATGCTATTTTGGTGCAACTGCAACAGATGATGTCTCGAAACTGCGCAACATCACCCTTTGAGCGCTCGGATTATTGTCACACTAATTTTACAGCCGCATTTTGCTCGAACAAAAAGCTTTCCAGAACCTTAGAACGCTGGAGGTTGTGTTATTTTAACTCCGGAGTACTGGTGATTGGTCTAGCTAAATGGAGCTCATAAATTATACGGAGGAGTTGGAGTACTGGATGGAGGTTCTGGAAGAGAAGCAGATTTGAAAGTTGGGGTAGTTGCTGCCATTCCTCCTGGTTTTCACATGGTCGGAGCCTTCCAAAATTTGTATCCGGAACCCCTTAATTTAGGGCAATGGAGCTGCACACCTGAACTCAAGAAAGTCTGGCTATCGGGTAATCTATGGGCTTCTTACAATCGCAAACGTTCACAGTAAGAAAGTGCCCATGCATTCTGCGTCCATTCCATTGCCAACCCCAATACAGTGAAATTAATACACCCCGGGTCGTGGATTTGCAGCATTGTATTGATAGACCTGCTTTGCTACCATCGCGGGGGACATTGGCCCGATTGGATCGAAGGCCCCTCACTATAAGAAGGATGGATACAATGACTTCAATACCTTTTACATGTAGGAAGCTTCAGGGACAAAAGGAGGTTCGAGTGGCTCGCCAGTAATTAATTGTCATGGACAGGCAGTTGCACTAAACACTGGCAGCAAATCTTCTAATGCATCTGCATTTTTTCTTCTGCTGGAACGGGTGGTAAGGGCATTGGAATTTTTACAGAGGTGCAAGGATGAGTGCAATGGTGGATGGGAAGCAGTACACATTCCTCGAGGCACATTTTAGATGACCCTTCTTCACAAGGGATTTGATGAAACACGTCGTTTAGGGCTTCAGCGTGACACTGAGCAATTTGTGAGACAAGCCTCTTTTGTCGACGAGACAGGAATGCTCGTCGTGGATTCTGTGGTTCCTGGAGGTCCAACCAACAATCATTTAGAGCCAGGGGATATACTTGTACGTGTGAATGGCAAGGTTCTAACTCAATTCTTGATTTTGGAGACATTGCTTGATGATAGTGTCGGAAACAACGGAATTGATTTGGAGCTTGAGAGAGGTGGTGTTCCTTTAAAGGTCATCTTGCAGGTCCAGAGCTTGCATTCTATAACTCCAGATTATTTCTGGGAAGTGAGTGGTGCTATTATTCATCCTCTATCATATCAACAGACCAGGAATTTCCGCTTTCACTGTGGTCTAGTCTATGTTGCAGAACCGGGGTATATGTTGTCAAATCATAAAAAAATTGGCAAGGAAGGAAATAGGACAAGTTAAGGATTTTATATCTATTTTTTCTAAGTTATCTCGAGGAGCATGAGTTCCATTGGAATTTGTAATCCATGTAGATCGTCATCGAAGAAAGTCTGTTCTGGTCACTGTTGATTGGCATGAATGGTATGCACAGCCTCAACTCCACACTCGAGATGATGCAACTGGACTATGGGATAGGAGGCCTGCAATGTCTCCAATTGCATCTTTGGTTGCACCTCTTGTTGTATGGTATGATGAAAAAGGACCAACTCTTGAACCACAGGTATTGTTAGATGGAGAAGTTGATGGTATGGAGGGGGAATCAAAAGTCATTGATAGAGAATTGACAAATATTGGTATCAATGTAAATGGTGATGGGAATCTGTCAGATTCCCAAACTGTTCTTTCAAATGCTACCAGTGATGCTAGAGCTGAGACAAAGAAGAGACGACTCCATCATCAAGTTGCGGTTGATGGGCTTGTGGCATTGGATTGTATGATAGAAACGGATTTAGATGATAGTAGAGTATTGGAGAATATTCTATCCTTAGATGAGCTTGGGGAAGCAGGGACAATGAATGCTTCAGCTACTGAGCAACACATTGAGCCAACCCTGGTCATGTTTGAGGTTCATATACCACCATAATCCATGCTTGATGGTGTGCATGCTCAACATTTTTTTTGGAACGGGGGTTGTGGTCTATCATTCTACAACCATGAGATTAGTTGTTGTTGACAAGAATACAGTTGTCATTTCTGTATCAGATGTCATTTGTTGCATACCCGATGGAAATTCCTGTTGAGGCTGTTTTTCTTCATCCTATACACAATTATGCACTAGTAGCATATGATCCTGCTGTGCTAGGTCCAGCTGGTGCTTCAGCTGTGCGTGCAACAACTCTTCTTCTTGAACCTGCCTTGCGTAGGGGTGATGTTCTCTATCTTGTTGGTTTAAATCGGAGCTTGCAAGCTACATCGCGTAAGTTGATTGTCACAAACCCAGGAGCTACCTTGAATATTGGTGCAGCTGATTGCCCTCGGCACAGAGCCATGAACATGGAGGTCATTGAATTAGACACAGATTTTGGGTATACATTTTCTGGTGTTCTAGCTGATGAGATGGGAAGGGTTCAGGCATTGTGGGGCAGCTTCTCTACGCAGGTGAAATATAGCGATAGTTTGGATGATCTGGCCAAATGTTTTTTGTAATATTATGTGTTCAGTAACCTTCCAAATAGTAATCCACACATCTGGCAGTCCCGGAGTCCAGAAGACGAACCATTTCAGATTCCTGGAACGCCGAGAGTTTCATTTTTTCTTTTTAAAAGAATGATGTATGTAAGAGAAGAGGGGGGGGGGTGCAAGAGTCCAGCACTGGGGAAACCTCTTTCCAAGAGGGTTTCATTGTAATGACTTATTTTTGTAAACCAGATTGGAGTAATAAAGACGATTTTTTCCTTGTGACTGTGAGATTCATCACGGTCGATTTCTTTCAGCATGTTCTTCTTTTCTTTCAGTTGTGTTAAATATTTTTGGACTTCATTTATGTGTTCCTTACTCACAGTTGATATTGTATTTACCATATTTTTTATGTCTTCCTAAATCTATCACGACTACATCACATTTAATTTTCTTCTAACTGATGGGCTTCGTTATACTTTAGTACGACCACTACTATAACGAATGGATTTGGGTTTTCTATAATTGTTTGATGTCTTTCCTCTGCACCAGCTATCATCGGGTGTAAGACCAGCCTACACTTTCATAATTCTGCATATATCCTTTGCTACATCGGCCTTTCCTTTTTCTCTCCGCTACTGCATCATGACTTATCAAAGCGCTGAAAGATAGAATTACTTTGCCTCACTTTCTGCAAGTTATTTGATCTCTGCTATTGTCTCTTTTCCTCAGTTTTCATTTGACTCCATGCCCAATGGACCATTTCCCTGGTTTAACCCCCAAACTCTAAGAATCCAAGACCATCATTTACCCATAAATCTGCCCACCTTTTTCACGCTTATTCAAAATCATATTGTGACATTTTTCGAGAGATCCCTCTCGGGTTGGAAGAGGGCAACTTCCAATCCAAAGTGGTTTGAGGTTGCCTCGGGATTGATTTGTTGCAACCCATTTCAGTTTCGAGTGTCAACATTTGGAACCATTGGTACATTTTCATAATAAGAATAGGTCTCAAGGTGTGTATGGTCTTTGGAACCATTGGCCTAGTGCATGGCCCTTAAACTCAAAAAGATTCATTTTGGACCCAAGTTCCTTGTTTTCCTCCCTTCAACATGGTATAGTCCCTAAGATCCATTCTTACTGAAGGGTAAGAAGAGTATGAATCTCTAGGTGGGTGCACCTTAATTCGACTCACTTATCCATGCAAGCAATATGCACTTCAAGGGGACAACCTCCCTAATTAGTGATGATATAAACCTTGAATTACATATATGGTGAAAAGCAATTCCCAATGACACCCATATCCCACCGGAATTTCAAATATCTCTTAAATAATATCTACATGGTTATTTGAGGCCTAGTTCATGGCCCTTGAATTGTGCATACTAGTGAAGGGTATGAATCTCAACTTAGTGAGGGGTATGAATCTCTAGGTGGGTGCACCTTAATTCGACTTACTTATCCATGCAAGAAATATGCACTTCAAGGGGACAACCTCCCTAATTAGTGATGATATAAACCTTGAATTATATATATGGTGCAAAAAAATTCCTAATGACACCCATATCCCACCTGAAGGTTAAATGTCTCTTAAATAAGATATACATGGTTATTTGAGGCCTAGTTCATGGCCCTTGAATTGTGAATGACACCCATATCCCACCCAAGAACCAGAGTCTATTAAATAGGATATATTTGGTGGTTTGAGGCCTTGTTAATGGACAATGATCCAAAGAAAATATGTTTAGGACCTAAGGCCTTTTTTTTCCTCTCTAATACTCATGGAAGATTTCTTATGACTCATTCTTATTGTTAAAAACATACTAATTGTTCCCATATTCCTAGTTGGAGGCCTTGTTCATGGCCATTAAACACATGAAATCTTCATTTAGGGCCTAAGGAACTTGTTTTCATCCCTCAATGATGGTATATTCCTTTAATCCCATATGTGGTTGTTAGGACCACATATTGCACCTTTTTGCCCATACTTTTTTGCCATTATTATACCCTTCATCACTAGTATTTAGACTCATAATATCACTTCACCTGATCATTCCAAGGTATACAATGTCCTTTCTCATTATTATATGCTTAA